>PTEX01000006.1:5085078-5276357 GCA_003342815.1 Eudromia elegans
ACTGCTCCACTGCATAGCACAAATAGCATACATACCTCACTGCATACCCTAGGAGTGCAGATCTCATCCTGCCTCTATGGAACAGCAACCTCCCTAAAGGCCTTGCTGCTTCAAGGCCCAGCCAGGTGAATCTCAAAAAGACTCAAGCTAGAGCCATGAACTTCACAACTGACTGCATGCAGGAGCCATCTCCACTCTGCAACTGGAATTTTCTGACATTTCCTATATGGAAGTATGTAATTTTTGCAAAAGCAAAATACTCTTTCAAACATGTTCTTATTTATCTTCTCTACTTATAACTATACTTATAACATTGAAGAAGCAGAAAAGCAAGACCCAGGTCCTTAACTTCATTACATTTCTCCCACGTGCTTTGTCCATCCACCTTAACAGTCAATCCATGCTCCAACTCTCAGTTAGGTAAGAAACTGAAACATAGTTAGAACAATTTTTTTGCATTCTAATAGTGAAAAAATTAAAAAATKAATAAAATGAAACATTTTAATATTTTTAAAGATCATGTTTTTGAAAGTTTAATGTCCTGAAAGCTTTATATTTTGCTTTTAATCCTCATATGTCTTTTGTGAGATCCAAACTCAACTTTTGATCAGCTTTAATTGCTAGATACCTTCCTATGCTGAATAACATTCAACAAAATTAAGTTTTCACAGTTCTGTTTCTCACAGCTGTTTGAAAGAAAATGTCTTGTTTCTATCAACTGTACCTGAATGTTTGCCCCAGCCTTTACTCTGAGCTCTTACTACTCCTTTTGTGGATAAGWCTCTGGCTTCTTTCTCTCCCAAGGGTAATACATCTCCTGTGAAATGATAGGAGATTTCAAAGAAGATAATTTAATTACCTGCAATTCTGCTTTCTTGAGCTATCATAACATCAGCTCCTCTTCCATTTACTTACCACTTTTCCAAACTTGGAGAAAAGTGTTTAAGTGGGTAGTTCTAGTTCTGTTAATTTYCTTCCAGAATTGGTTTGGGATGGTTCTGTTCAGTAGCCTTTGTTTTGGTATTAATTTTATATAATCCACTCCAAACAGCGTGCACAATTTATCACACTTTCTGTCTGTGGCATTTCACTTGAGCCCAAGGATAAATCTTTCTAACTCTGGCAAATGTCAAGAATGCTCCCATGATACAGGTGATCCTACAATTATAAAAATCAACAACTAAAGGCAGAGTTTATTGAAAAAGTTCATGATGATGCTTATAGCTAGTTAAATTTTTTCATTTCCTTTCCATTTAACAAAGATATATGCTWCTATTCTCTATATCACTATGACCAAAATAGAAATTAGACCTTGAATTATGCATTGCTACACATATAATCATTTTTGCAGTAAATCTAAACATAGAAGCATCACACTGAAATCRTCTGAAAAAAGGAGGATATTAATATGCTTGCAGTACTACAAGTATTTTTACCATGACAAAGGCAAAAGTAAATTAAAGGCTTTACTCATACTAAGATCATTAAATATCATAACGTAGCAGTAAGTATAATAAATGTTTATAAATGTATCCCAAATTCTGCAACACATCTTATCTTTCCAGAATCAGAGCCATCCTCTTGACATCATCCCCACAACTACCAGTATCAGTGCCCACCATTATCCAGGTAACCCACAATGCAGAATAAGAGCACAGCTTTTATAGAAGGAAAGCACAGCTGAAGTGCTTGTCCAAAGTACAATATTTGTATCTTGTTTGGAACACTGTGTGAACAAAACTTTGTCACATATGAATATACTATATGGTCCGATGGCATGCATCATTATTATTATTATTATTATTATTATTATTATTACTATTATTATTATTATTAAGTATAGGCATACATGAAATTAGCAGTTCTCACCTTCCCTCACCTGCAATCTTAGGGCATTTATTTTTTGATACTCTTTTTCCCAGAGAGACATGTAGCTCACTTTCAGTTTTCTGACAATTACATTGAAATAGCTGAATTAATATGTTTCGTTCAAATCTCTTCCTGTCTGCACTCCAACAAAAGAAAAAAGATCCAACATTTTCCAGCAGTTTCCATTGGTAAAAGAGAGCGTTTCCCAAACACGTTTCTTAGGACAAACATGTCAAGCATTGTCCTAAAACCATGCGGAAATTACTGGTTGTTTTGTTTCCCATTTTACATTCCTTAGAAGACACTGCCTTTGTCTCAGCATCAAGGAAAATGTTATTTACAGTTGCATTCTCTCATGACAATATCAAACAGTTTATATAAGAGAGGAGTAGCTGAGCCCACTACTTTGTCATTGACGGGCATTTTTTCAAGAATAGAGAGGCTGCAAACAAAGCTTTGCATAGAAAATCTTTCCTTGATTTTTGTCATCTTTGAGCCAGTGCTTAGCCATCTTCACATTTTTAGAGGTGTCACTTCCTTCTAAAGCAAGGAAATCAAGTGTTTTCTCCCAATTGTTGTCTGTACAGTGTGTAGACTCCAGCTTGGAAAACCACCCTGCCAGAAAACTCCAAAGAGACTATGCAAATCCTTTTTATTAACATTATTCACCATAAAATATCAAAACACTATCGGCATACATCTGGGAGATGAACAATAATTTTGTTCTGGTCAGGCTAATCYCTAGTCTTTCTGTAAAATCAGAGCTACATGAGATGAGAATGCTCACATGAGCACTCACATGTGTGAGTGTGCTGCAAGCAAAATGCATTTAAACAAGAACCTCCAGAAGCCCTCACATTCTGCCATTAAAATCAACATTAAAACACAGATTACAGAGCAATTTCTAATTTTTTCCAGAACAATATTTATCAAAAAATTCCAGTTTATATCAGTGCTAATTTTAGAAATATAGTATGCATCCATTACATGCATACAAGAATTCTTACTATATAAGTATACAAAAAAAGGCACAAGGACGCTGACTTCAGATGTCATCCAACATTTGCAGTTCTACTAATAATTAGAGAAATTAATGATTGCTTTAATGGACTACTCTTTCTATMGTGGCTGAACATTTATGGGAGATTTTCTGCAGAATCAGAGATAATTAAAATTGCAAATGTTCTTAAAGATCAAAAAAATTGATTTGTGAGCAAAGATAAATGCATGTATCACAAAACATAAAATATTGTGAGATGTGAGAATTCAGCCACAAGATTTACTTCTTAGCACATATGGCCTAAACATGTTTTGAGGTTTCGGTTCATCTTTTTCCCAGAGCTCTGAGTTTGATATCACTAGAGAGCATTCTCAAACACTGTTTGTATTACTGGTGTACAAACTTCCACTTCTAAAATTTAGTATCCTCACAACTATCCTGTAAGCTCAAATTCTGCAGCTTTGAGTGCTACTCACTCATATTATACTTATGCCTCATGATGCTATGTCATCCTCAATGACTGATTTAATAGGAGTTACAAGAATCGAGTCATTCCAGAACATAAACATTAACTGAAAGAAAAATAAGTCCAGACATTTTGCATTCAGATTCTAAACTTATATAAATCAGAAGATTGTTGTAAATATTTTAAAGATTAAAAAGAAAAAAWAAGTATTTATTGACTTCTYTGACAATTTTTTSATACAAGGTACTAAATCTAGATATAGTTTTACTTATTCTTGTATTGTATAGTCAGAGTCAGACCTGTGAGCTTTAGAAGCCTCGAGAGGATAAGGCTGGTATRACCAGCATAAGTCATTCCAGATCATTGTCTTTGCAAGGTCCACTATCAGCCCAYCTTGTTGTGTGCAACAGTCACAATCCTTAAAATATCCTGGGACACACTCTGATCATAATTTTATCATGAGACTTGCCGAACTCGTATAGTCATGTAATAGAGGTATATCTCAGCTTTCATGGAAAAAGAAAGTAGCAATTAGAATCTCAAAGCTGTGAAGAGTGAAAACCTGGAAACCCAAAGCTCTATCTCAAATCTCATGAGCCAAATGACTCAATAAAAGATTTTTTTAAAAAAAAAGCTGGAGTTGACATAACTTTGTATATCACTATTTTAATTCTATAAGCTCCGTAGAAATAATGACATCTTAGACTAAAGTGTTTCTGTTGCTGTTTCTAGCAAGAGACTTATCAAAATACTATCTGCATCTTAGTTATATATGGATCATCAAGAGACTACTCCTAGGATCCTCCATGAAGATATGCTATTAAAAGTCAGAGCCTCTCTTGTTCTCTCCAGTGCACAAGGGCCGCCAACACCCACCTCTCCCTGATCTGGGGTTGACTAGATGACCTCTAGAGGTCCCTTCCAGCCTTAAGTATTCTATGGTCTGCAGATCCTGGAGGCAAAATGAAGAATTTTGCCACCCAATTCTTGCATGCTGCTGGGGTTAACCTGAGAAACCTTACTCTGCTTCCCTCTGCTCTCATGGAGCTCCCTGGGTCTATGACTCCTTTTTCCACTCATTACATGGCCATTGGAAGATATGCTTTCTTCCTAATTATCATTACCTAATTTATCTCAGTGAAAGCTCCACACATGTATCTGGCACAGGGAGATCACGTTCGAGCTCCCCTCTTCTTCACAACAGACTTCTTCTGGTTCAAGTCACTTCTGACCTGCATGACCTCATATAAGTCACTTTTTCTACAAAAGACTAGTGAATCTGASGGGTTGAACCTGGCACTTCTTGAGTATGGTTTTCAGGAGCCCTTTTCCTTCAGAAATACAGCAAGGTTATCTAGAAATGGGGCAGGAGAGTGGGGGCATCTCCTACAGAAGAAGGAAAAAGGTCCAAGGTGGCCTAAGCCACTCTGTCCAAAACCAGCAGCTATGTGCAGGCCTCAAATCTCTTTGTTCTCCTCACTCCCTAAAATGGAGACATGAGCATTCTCCTCCTGCCCAGGGACCCTGTGGATAAAAACATTCGTGTTTGGGAGGCACTTAGATAAGATAGCTAAGGGGGCTATGTAAGTTGATAGATTCCTTGATCTTAAGGAACTGTACTCTTGAAAGAAACAGCTTGACTGAGTTATAAATGTCCATATTATTCACAATATGAAACTGCCAAAAGATAAAACACATTCTAATGATATTGGAGAGCAGGAACTCCCCTCCCCCCAACACACTTTGAGGACTTTGTCCCTTTGGAGATGGTATGTCTTTCAGTGAGGAGGATTCCCTATTGTTTTCTTCCCCATTCTTTATAATGTAAATGTAACCTCATTTATTTATTTATTTTGTCTCCCAGGCCTCTTTTCATCTGGCAAGATGGCGGGGGAGGAGGGCGGAGGGAAGAGGGGCCGGAGGAGGGGGGCTATTTAATAATGTCCTATTAATCGCGGTGCGCTATCGGCAGGCTTTAACCCTGCTCCAGTTCTTTGATTGCTTTTTAGGGATTAGAGCAAACTTCAYTGTCATCCTTTGCATCGCAAATGGGTAAATTTGAGTGATATGTACTCAAAATATTGATTGCCAGATAGCGCATCGATATATGTGCGGCGTATATGCATGCACTTATGTTGCTTGTACATACGCACGCGCACGCATATAAAAATAAGCTACATCTCCCTGTATGCCATACGCAAAAAATCAAATCAAGGCACGGAGAAACTGAGAGAAGGGGGAAAAAGAAAAAAAAACCCTACATGTATCATTCACCTGATTTCAATTGTGACTCCCTTTGAACCTCGGCCAAATCATTTTGTACATTAAAAATTGGTCAGGGATGATAAGATTCCATTTTCATGGTTGGTAATGCAGAACCGGTGAAAGAATACAATTACAGACCCCTGAGTAAACTCTGCGAATGTCAACTTGATGTAAATGATCAAGTGTCGACAAAGGGCTGGCGGAGGGGGGCGGCCGGCGGCGGGAGCTGTGAGGAGACGCAGGCGGAAAAAGAGGCTTCAACTTCTACCCCGCGGGGCCCTTTTCAGGGCTGGCCCTTTGGGACCGACCTCTGCCCGTCCCTCGGGGCTGAGCCCTGTGTGAGGCACCAGGCCGAGGAGCCTGCAGTGACCCCGTGGGCGCCCTGAGGGACTCGGGGAGGCAGAAGGAGGCGGACGGGGTGAAACGCGCTGCGGGGCCAGAGGCTGGTGTGTTGCCGCCGCCGCCAGCGCCGCTGCGGCCGCTCTCCTGCGCTGCTGCTGCGACATGGAGAGGCCGCACGTCCCCATGTGGCCCGGCGCCCATCGGGCCCCTGCGTCTCAGCAAGGAGGCTGAGGCTAGAGGGAGCTTCTGTGGGGGCAACGCGTGCCCCAAATCCCTGGGAGCTGAAAATGAGGGCGACGTTTCCGCCGGTTTCCGAATTACCACCTGAGCTGATTAAAGCGGCTATCAACTTCAGTTGTTCTTTACATGTCGTCCCTGTTTCACATTTCCAATGTTTTTTCATCTGCGCGCTGCATAAATTATTGAAACGTTATTTTATTTATCCATCCCCCTGTGACAGAAATAGGTTTTCCGAAAGCAAATCCTGCCCTAATCAGATTTGTTTGTCTTGGTTCCTCTCCTCAGTGTTTGCCACTGCTTTTAGGCTGCTGAACAAGCCGCACYGGTTCGCTTTTGTGCAGAACAGAAAGCACCGTGGGCAGGGTGGCAAATTAAAGGTTACCCTGAAACACATGGTCCGTGGCTAGGGAACAAGAGGCTTCCAAAACTTTCCRCAAGCTGGGAAAGGAGGATCACGCGCCGGAGTTGGGCGGGATGGCGATGCCCGGACATCGGCAGCTCTGCTTCGCCTCGAGCCCTCACCCCATCRTGGAAGTTTGCTGCTTCACAGCTGCCTCCAGAATTGGCCATCAAGAATACGAGGCAGTGAAATAAGCAGGCCCCAGGACGCCCGTATATGGGCTTAGGTTTATATCTTATATAAAAATGGCATGAGATTGCCCGTTCCTAGCCTGTGCTCAGTTCTTTTTATACACTAACACATCAACAAAACTTGATCGCCCTACCAAAGCACCATTGCAGAGGGTTTTTTAAGTGCAAAGCGTGCACCTTTTCCTCCTTCYAAATGCTGTGCATGCCACCCTTATTATAAATGCAATAAAATYAAGCCAGAGCATGTGCACGTTCTCAGGATAAAAGCAGGGAGGAATAATCAGGTTGGATGTGGAAGTGACGCAACCCCTTTGGTTGGGAAGGTGTCTAAACTTCAGCTAACTACCTGTACTTTAAAATTAKCTTTGCTCAAAATATCTCGAGCAGTATTATTAAGGAGCCAAGTGACGTTCAGGCTGTTAGCAGGACCGTTCTGGTTTTGAAGCACAGTTTCAAATAAAATGAATTTTAAACAGTTCAAAACGTTGCAATTTCTCACCTGCACATATGGCTTACGACAAATTTGAATACTGAGTGTTATCTGAATCTTAAACTCTGAACCTATGTATACAAATACAGTTAGGGGGGCTGGGAACYGCAGTCAAATCTATTTGCTTCTCAGGCTAAAATTATTTGAAAAGTTATTATTTTTCTCCTTTTCTCTCCCTTGATTTCTGTTGTTCTGTATCCTATATTTTATTCATGGCTCCCCTAAATGACACAAAATGATATATTGAATTTTTCCCCCTGTGTCACAAACAAATGAACTGGACTGAACCCATTAACGGGAGAGTTAAGTCAATGCATATTATCCTTTTTACAAAGTTTATTACATGTTGCCAGTCATTACAGATCATCCAGAAATTTAAATACAGTTTGTCTTTACTGAATGTAAGAAAATGAAAACAGTTTTCTTATGACCTACTCATATAATGAAAAAGGTCTCGTCTAACATGGATTAAACCTACCTGACACGCTTATAAAACTCAGCACAATCTCTTTCAGTACATGCAASAGTGACCATTTTTATCTAGTACTGATAATGCACTAAAATTCTAAATCTGAGTAAAAAAACTGTAGCTCTAATATTAGATTTAAATAGTGCAAATTACAGTACATGTTAAATAACCATCCCTTGTGTATTTATAGCTTTAGGTTCTGAATTTATCATCTTGCATTTTTTTTACTCAGTCATTTGAAAAAAAGTTTTTAGTTCTTTCTCTGCTATTTTATTATTAATAATGATTAACATGTATTTATTGGTTATCACATTGAAGATTATTTACCTTTTTTTTTCAGTTAATAAGTCTGGTGGAAGGCTTCTGTCTTTTTTCAYGGCAAATATTCTTTCAACCTGATGGTGACTTTTGCTAATGTAAATCCAGGGGTTTTTTTCCTTTTTTTAGGTTTTTGAAAATGCACATGGTTATTTTGGAAAGCAGACAATAAAATAAAAGTATTTATTTGTACCAAAATTCTTGGTGAGGAAAGATATTTGTCCCACGCTGATTCTCTAATTACACTTTACTGCAAATTGGTAAATAGTGGAAATGCTTTCCATTTGCACAATCGAGACTCCTTTTTAGGGGCTACTAATATTTCATGGAGATGAATGGTTGCCACAGATACCCAGCAGCAAAAAGAAGTATTCAGCATTTCCAAACTAAGCCTGGGAAACTTATTCCCATCCACAAAAGGAAGGACCTTCCACCAGTTGTTGGAACCTGCTGTCTCGCAAGCAGCAGCTCCAGACCCAAAAGTTGGCCAAAAGCTGGCCACGCTGACAGGCACTCTCCGAGGCAGCAGAGAGACCCTTAAATCCTCTGGGTTTAAGCCCTGTCCACCTGGGCACCCTGCTCATTACCTAACCATCAGAAATCCCTTTACAGAGTTAGGGGSATTTTGCATAGATGTTTGTGTTCATTTGTCATCTGCACTGTCCAGATAAAAGTGCGTTTTTGTTTAGACAAATACCAAAAGTTTCACAGTTAAGGATATTTCTGTTTGTCGAACAAGCTGATTGCTGTAATTACTGATGTTCAAGAAAGCCCTCGTTTGGAAGTCTGCATATCCATTTGATAGGACACAGAATCTTTCAGAAACTTAAAAAAAAAAAAAAAAAAAAAAAAGAGAGAGAATGGAGAATGCAAGGTTCTGGGATCTACCTGAATTTTTTAAATAGGCTTCCATGTGAATTTTAGTAAGAAATTTCACTGATCCGTGCCTCATTTTACCTACTTCTATAAGAGGAGGAAAATTATCTGTGTATTCACTCTGTGAGCTGAGCACCTGCTGTACCTAGAAAACTAGCAAATTGAGTGAGCAGCATCTGTATTCACAAGAAGGAGCAACATGCAGCCCTTGTGGGTTGAAACTTCTGCCTTGGATGGTACTCTGGTTTTAGAAAGGACATAATTAGAAATTTTTCAAAGGCAATGAAAAATCTTGTTTTTCCCCTCATCCATACTCCCATTTGAGAAGGCAGTTGTAAAATCTGAATTAATTTATTGCTTAATAACTAATAGTAAAAAAAAGTTWAAAAAATCCTAAGTAGTTTATTGTTATAGTCATAGAGAGGCATTTATGTTGTATATGTCTATATCCTGCAGAATTAAATAAACGTTATCTTGTCTCCTAACTGCAAGGAGAAGTCTCTTTAGCTGGTGTAGTAGGGGCATATTTTATATGCACACACCTCTAGTAGTTAGCACAAGAGTACACATTGAATGGCTTACTTTTACCATACTAATGATGATTTTTATCAACAATTCTGGAGTTGGATCCAGGGATAGAGCAGGAAATCATTCTCAATGTTTTTATACAAGAATAGTGCTTTTTTTTTTCCAGGCATAATATTCACCATTATTGAGAAACTTGGTAGACAAAGCAGCAGATGAGCTGTCTGCAAGATTGCAGAGTGGYCCCTTCCCACTGCCTACAAGGCAGCAGCTTTGACACCCCAGGGCTGGTCTTCACTGCCCCTCAGAAGCAGTGCATTTTTAAGTGCCACACAAACACTTGAGAGGAGAAGAAACAGTAGGAGAACAATCTCTGTTACCTCCCAAATAAAGCATATATATAAAGGGAACATAATGAATTTAACTTCCTCCAAAAGGTTGGCTTATTTGGAACACCTACAGTGATCCACAGAGTGAAGCATTTGTAATAGTCAAGCACAGAGGCTTAAGGTGTTGGGAAGGGAAATGGTCCATGAAAGAGTGGTCTACAGAGTTAAATCCCTAAACTAAGTTCACCTTGCAGCCAATTTTGAAAACAGATTTCAGGTCAGGAAATAGTAGGGAAGAAGTTTAAATGAATGTCAAACCTGCTAACCCTTCTTCACAAGTGGAGAAAAAGTAATTCATTAAATCAGCAAAGGATTAGTGCAATATGGGTACATCTACACAGCTAAATAAAAGCAGGTCTCAGAGCCACCCCTTGAGCAGTCCTCACTGCTCTGTTATGATWTCACCTCTCTGACTCACTCCCCGTGGGGGCTGTTGGCGATGGGTCCCTGTGGGGTCCACTGCTGGAAAGTGACATGTGGAAGACTGTCCATCAATCCATCAGCGCCATTTAGCAGCCTCAGTGTCTCAAGCGCCTCCACAGCACAGCCCAGAGGCGCATACTCCAAACTCTGAGGGTGAAGCCTCATAGCATAGCCCTTGCAAGGAACAGATCCCATATGGCCCAGTAAGAGCAGTCTCCTCTAGCGTGAGGCATCAGCAGCATGGGCAGGAGGCCAAGCCCGCACCGCACAGCCCTGGAGCAGGGATGATCTCCAGACTGCTTTTATAGCATTAGCCCACCACTCTCTTCTGAAGATATCCAAGACAAAATAAATCATGACGTCTCTCAGCAGGGCTGAAAGTTAGTCCGGATATGTGCCAATGGCTTCTCTGCAGACCAGATGTCCCAAGCCTTTTCTAATCTCCCTCAGCAGAAAACTCCTTGTTACCATCTATGGCCAGTGTTGACACAACCGCTTGCTTCAATCAACMGAGGATGGTCACGGCCTTCACCCCTCACACCTGAGCATATCCCACACCACAGCAGCAGCACTGATACACAGTCCACATCAGAAAGTTCCTGCTGTTCAGTTGGAGAAGGGGACAGAGACTGGCATTGAATTGCTCTCTGATCTTAAATGGCCAGTGTTTCTAAGGCTGTGTCTTCACTCAAGAATTGATTCAGACTATCTTTACCTGAACTATTTTTCTTGAGTCACCCATGCTCACCTGCTAGAGACTCCATACTGCACCATCACASTCAGACTAGTGCACACACATGTTCTTCCCTCATGTGATATTGCTACTCTTGGCCTCAGAAACCAACAYAGGTATTGAAAGAGAAAGGACATTTCCTCATAATGCTCTGCACCTTCAAATCCGTTTGATTTTTGATTCATAACAGCCTTCAGAGGTCAGTGCAAAACCAATCTTTTCTCTAKAACTTATTGGCAAAAGACGAGCAAAGACATGATTGGAGGGAACACTGGTGGTGATCTGTTAGCGATTTTGATTAAATTTAGTGTAGCCGCATGTTTGCTGCTGCATTTTTTTCCGTGGATAATTATCAAGTCTGTTCATTTTATGAGATGTATTTTTAAGAGTTTATCAGTGGCTTGGGATGAGTGCTCTTTTGTTTAGTTATGTATAAATTTGAATAATAATAAATAACAAAGCAAAAGAAAAACAATGAAGGAAGGAGACTCTGAAGTCTGGTGAGCTGCCCAGTCTGCTGTATTTGATCCCAGCATAGATGATAGAGCAGTGGGCATTATAGAAAGCCYGAATATCARTCAGGTTAGATGAATATTAATTACCCTSTACTAACTGTGCACTTTACTGGGATGTATTGATGCTTTCAGTCAGCAGCTCATGTTATTAGCATTCGCTTAATGATCAGCTGCTTCCTTTTACACAGCTCTGATGTTTTCTCGAGCAGACAGCAGAGAGCAGGACAGTCACGGCATTCCCGTCATCCTGCATTACGGCTACATGCAATTCCATTCCACATGAGCACTTGGGTAGCCCCACATGTGCCGGGCTGTGTTAGCCCCATACCTCATGACCCTACTGGGCTTTACCATGAGGCACCCCAAGCTTCAGACCCCACCGGACCAACACATCCCTGCCAAAACAGAGCGGCACCAGCATGCCTGGGCACCATGTTTGGGGGCTCCGCATTGTAGTCACATGCTCTTTGTGCTGTGGAGGAACTTTGCAGGTCTTGTGGACTACTGGTAGCATCACCCAAGCGCTTCCCAGGTTCTGCATTGACTTTAGTGTAAGAAAAAAAAGCAGGCACAGGAATTCCTGACTCACATATGAAGAAAATGCAATCTTTGTAAATGGCTCCTATTTAGAATCAAGCAACAGCATTTGCCGCAGAGTTAGATTAAGGGGGAAATATCATTTGGGGTTAATTCTAATTTTTAAAATATCACTGTCTTGGCCAATGTTGACATGTTTTATCATATAAAAAAAATCAAAGCAAAGAATTCATGTAAAAGTGAAAAAAAAAAGCCCAAATGGATTAGTTAGCAATGAAAAAAAAAAAAAAAGTGGTGTGGAAACACATGTGGGAACACTCGGATTGGGGTGCCTGCTGTGTGCCGCCCGCTCCTGCACCCTGCACGCGGGCACCCCATTGCTGCGCTCGGTGCTGGCGCCGAGCCGCTCGAGTCCGCGTTGTACCGGGCCTGCACGGTGTGCTCCATGTGACGACGGTGTCGACAGCGCGGAGCGGCCGCGTTGGGCGCGTTGCACTCGCWTTGCACTCGCGTTGCACCGCGGTGTCGATGCTCTGCCCCGGGCGCTGCCGGGCTCAGTAATGGCAGCACCCTTGCAGCTCCTTGCGGGGGGGGCCTGCTGTTATGTAACCTGCGCTTTGCAGTTGCTTTGCATTAGTGCTGAGGGCTCTCTGCTGCTGGATTGGGGGGTATTAATGTCACAATCCGCCATGAGCCACTGCCATGCGGTTGTGGTGGAGCCTCCGATAACATCATGGCTTGGTTTCTTAATAATGCAGGATTTAAAGAGACAACAAAAYGTATAGGAATTGTTCTATATTAAAAATGCAGCATAATCGTATAATTACAGTAAATTACAGTATTTGCATCGTGCTAAACAGATTGGCTGGGTTATTTCAGATTCTTTAAAGTCGGGATGGCATCAGGCCTACAGTATTGCTAAACTGTTTTGCCCGTCTGCAGTTGTATAATGAAACACCACAAATTTTACCCAGCAATACTTATGCTTTTCTAAGTGCTGCATTATGAGCATAAAATTACCAAATGTACTGAACACACTTACCAACACTGAACTAAAATCCCTTATCTCTTCCCCACAAATTAAGTCTCCATAGATCCTTTTTTACAATGCTGAAGTGATAAATACATATATATTTATTTCTACAACCATTTTAAGAAATTAGAAGGAAACCCACACAGTAGTTTAGCAGTTAATTTACAACAGTACAGCCTCTCGAGTAAGTATGTAAAACAAACACACATCATTTATTTCCCTCATTTGAAATCCCTGTTCCCCGACACACAGACAGACAGACTCATATACACAGATCACTACAGCCCAAATTGGACATCAGAGAAGGAACTAGGWCTTCTTTGCTATCATCCGTGATTGCCCTGAGGGTTGAGGAGTGGCCAATTTACAGCACGAATATAGTCTGGGGATACATGAATCATGAATCATGTTTGATGTATGGAAAGGCACAGTCATTCTGAAAGGCTGCAAATGCAGTCATCTGCTTTTTAAGCAAAAAAAAAAAAAAGAAGATGCTTGGAAAACAACAACAACAACAAAAGCAGAGAGATGAAATACCTGGGAAATATTATTTAAAAGACGATGTCTTTGCTTTTTTTT
The DNA here is from genome assembly GCA_003342815.1 of Eudromia elegans. Lineage (NCBI taxonomy): Eukaryota > Metazoa > Chordata > Aves > Tinamiformes > Tinamidae > Eudromia > Eudromia elegans. Next base: position 5,098,739 of record PTEX01000006.1, read on the forward strand.
TTTTTTTTTTAATTGGGTTGGAAGGGGTTACTTCATTATGCAGCAAATTAGAAAATTCATAATTTATCATTGCACCCAGTCGAAATGCCACCCAACTGAGTCGCACCCCTGTGAAAACCATCACATAGTAACAAACTGTCAAAGCCTGCTGCAGCCGACGGGCAAAATTAATATGCAAATGTATGCAAGAAATTAAAAAGCAGAATTACCCAGGCAAATGAGGTAGCTATACTTGAATTGTTAGAATTATGAATAATTACTGCGAATTTTCTGCTCCTAATATAACTTGTTTTTTGATAAACAAAGACTTAATTATCGAGATGCGCTGGAGAATTTCCGTGGCGCTCATTAATCTTGCAAAAAAAACAAGTCCCTGGTGCCCAAACCGTAATGAAGAGCGCGTGCCCTGAATCTTCAGAAAGATCAGAGGCACCAGGGTGCCAGGGCTGGAGAAAAAAAATGACAGTGCCAATGTCCCCTCCTGTACCCTGGAGTGTCATAACGTCTTCCACTAACTATCAAAGGGACTTATTTATGCCAGCAGCTGAGCTATAAGTCCAATTTACGATGCCTTAAGCAGTGGTGAAATGATCTGTTGATGTGCTATGGAAATGCCATCTTGCAGTAGCTCGATTTGGTCCCAGTGATACCAACACGATGAGGACCCTCCGCTCCTCTGCTAATGGCTGCAGCATGACARACCATAATACACAAGAGGGACAATCTTTTAGGACCGGTCTCAATGGTCCTCCATTAATCTTGGTTCTGCAGTGCYGTGGTGTCCATGGGAACAAGGGCATTATCATAAGCGCTGGTTTTAAATATTCCCATTAGGGACTAAAATACAGAGGAGAGATGCATGGGGTGAGAGGGTTAGGGGAGACAGTCCGCTATTAGTTTACTTTTTTTTATTATTGTTATTTTTATGACCTGAATTCAAACCACAATGGGTGGCTGGGAGAATTTGCTCCTCCTCAGTAAAATAAAGGAAACAACAAAGCAGGGAGCAGCTAAGTGTGCAGCGCAGTGCTGCCTGTTCGCCTTCCCTGCTTTTACAGCTAGAAAATCAGCTTGGCCCTGGTGGGCTGAGATAATTTACCATGAGAAAGCAAAGGGAAAATAACCCCAGGTACTCTCAGCACAGACCAAATCGAGCCCGCTGTGAGCTTATTATTACTTAAAAACTGGCATCTAAGTGGAAATGACTGACTCTCTGTCATTATCCCTATTACCACCATGATAAACCCAAGCAGATGATAAGGCAAAATTACAAAACATCAGTTCTGGAGCTCGGAGGCTCCTTCAGAAGCTCAAGGCAGGCTGTGCTCCCAAACGCTACTTCCTTGCACTCGAGTCCCCAAATTTCCTGACGCCTTGACAGAACCAGTTCACCACAGAGGCAAACTGCCACCTTTCAAACAGGGCATCTGTCATGCTCGTGCAGGGGTCTGTCCTTTGGTCACTGTTGCTTTTAATCCTCCAGCTTCTCCACGTATGCAGAGCAGTGGCAGTACCATAACGCTCGAGGTTTTACTCTCACATCCCACATGACGTTCTCATCATCATGAAGGGGAYGATTGCCTCCTACAGGGTAGAAAGGATAGATGGGCTCCAGCCCCTCTGCCTGTTTAGGCACAATTGAGGGGTGCCCAGCAAGCCAAGTCCTGCCTGGGCCTGCGCTGGTCACCTCTGGCTCAGCAGGCTGGTAATTCAACTCAGCAGCTGTCTGGGTTATTGCGAAAGGAGCAGTAATGGTGTCTGACACGTCTCCCTCCCTGCCGGCTGCTCACCAAACAGGACAGCATCCAAAGTTTGTGCTTATATAAACTTTCTCCTTAATGCCTGTTCTCGCCCTGGGCTGAGTCATCCGAATGCTGCCCTCCTGTGATCTGATGGCACTGGGCCACCAAGGTAGCTGCCCTCACCACTCTTTCAGAGCAAGCGGTATGCCCAAGTACTTTCTAAAACCTGTTTGTCAGCTAATGACCTGGTGTCAGCCTAAACATTTAGTGGTGATGAAATCCCCAAAGAGACAGTACAAAAGGACCGTGTGAAAAATCGTCCAAGAAGGAACATTTCCTTCAGGACGGGTTTCTTATTGTACAAGAGCACTTCAGCACAAATCACTACATCATTCCTCCACCTCCTTCATGCACACACATTTAGTCATTTAGAGCAGAAGAAAAAGATGAGGTTTGAAATTAATTCTTTCTTTTTTTCTTGGTGAAGAAGGCAGAGTTGGGAAAAGCCCCACAAAATTTGCTCAGGGGACTGGGAGATCCAATTTACCTATCCAAGAAGTTAGGAAACAGCTTCAGGAAAGTAAAACGATTTGCACATAGGAGAAGCTTGTGACAATGTGAAAACCTCCATCAGTAAAGGCTGTATCCCAGGCTTGCAGGGAAGTGGAGCTAGAGCCTTGGAAAATGGTTTGGCTACTAAGGTGAGGAACAAAATAAATACTAGCACAGACTCCACCTAGGCCTAATGATTCTCTGCATTTGCAGTTGTTCATTACTTTCAGCTAAATTTTAGACATCTAAAAATGGCCTGAGGAAAGGCTTCAGTAATTCACTTGAAGTCATTGTCACAATAATGTTATGGTCCTTTATTAGAGGCTTGAGCCTCAGGCTGGCTCTGTCCCAGGCATCAGTCCAAAGGGAAGAGATCTGAGTGTGCTAGATGGAAGTAATTATTATCTGTGGACAAAGACAGTGTGGCTTAGGTCTTTCACAGCCAGTCTTTGCTCCTAGTAAACTGGACTCTGGCTGTACCTGGCACATCTTCAGCGAAGGCCTCAAGCATCTGCTCTTTCCTATAATGGTCACATCTAGGCAACATTTGTCAGAAAAATATATGCAAATACCTATATATGATATCTATAAAAATATAAATACTATATGTATATGGACACATGAATATATGTATTACGAGCAAGAAAGATGATTGAGGGACTGCAGCACCCACTATATGAAGAGAGGTTAAATGAGCTGGGCCTATTTAGCCTGGAGAAGAGAAGGATGAGAGAGGATCTAATCAATGTGTACAAATTCCTGAGGAATGATTGTAGGGAAGAGGGGGCTCAACTATTCTCTGTAGTGGCTGGTGATAGGACAAGGGGCAAAGGTTTTAAACTGAAACACAGGAAGTTCCATCTCCATGTGAGGAAGAACTTCTTTCCTGTGAGGTGACAGAGCTCTGGCACAGGCTGCCCAGAGAGGCTGTGGAGTCTCCTTCCCTGGAGATCTTCAAAACCTKCCTGGATGCCACCCTGTGCCAKGTGCTCTAGGGGTCCCTGATGGASCAGGGGGTTGGACTAGATGATGTCTAGAGGTCCCTTCCAACCCTAAAGATTCTGTGATTCTGTGATGTATGCATGTAGGCACACAAGGTAGAAGATGGTTTGTTAAAACATTAAAATTACAGTTGAAAGCCGTTGTGATGACACCTGTATGACAAATGAGATGAACTACCGGTCTCTTCCCAGTAGAAGACATGAATATCATGAGAAATTAAGCAAAGATTTAGGTCTATGGAAACAATGCTGCCACGTGGTTCTATGCAACTCCCAGCCTCTCTCAGAAAAATGTAGATGTTTTCAACCCAGGTCAGTGTGCTACCAGGGCAGAGGAGGCAAACACACACCATGTGCACCTTTTCAACAAAACAGTTGTTCAGTTGTTCAGCTTGCTACAAAAATCCCAAAGGAGACAAACAATTTACTGTATTTATGTAACAAATAGTTTTCAGGTAGAATGGTTGTGCTCCTAGTGTTAAATTGTCAGCTTGAGGGTCTTTACAGCACTGGAAAAAGGGGGGGAAAAAAGGGCTTAGATTATTCCTAGTGACCCACATACCACAAAACATCTGCTGACAGCGTGGTTGGCTTCCTGCCCAAGTTCAGCTGGGAGCTGTCTCCAGCTGATCATCTTTGCCCTTACTGTAATCAGGAGAGTCCACAGCAAGCAAAGGTGATAGGGACACAAAGAAGCAATCTGAGCATATGCATGCACATRCACACACATACCTATGCCAAAAACCTGACCATAAAACAAGTGTTACCACCAAGGTTCTTTAGATACGGTCAACGATAAGGGCTCAACAGTGTTTAGCATGATCCTTTGTGTCTGCAAAATTCAGGTTGTTTAAAATGATAGGTCTTGGAGATAAACAYGTGCAGTGTGATTAGACAAAGCACTGGGAACAAATAAAAAGCCCCAAGAAATACCTTTTGTACTGTCATATTCCTCCATTGAATTAAGGCACGGTATTATTCCATTTGTAGAGACAGAAAACAATATTTCCAGAAGCATTTGTGCTCTGTCCTTGTTTTTACAGCTGAGATKGTGTTACCCTGTCATGCAAATGCATTGATGTAATTTGATTGTCAACCTCCCCCTTCATTATTTGTGGTTATTACTTTTTTGTTATTATTTTTATTCAAATCAGTAATTATTCCCAACTTCCAAGTTTCTTGAGCTTTCTTTGTTCTTGCACTTAGGTACTCATTCTCCCTTTTAAATGCATCTGACTGCTTAGAACACAGCCATAATCATACCTAGCATTGTTCAAATTAATAATCACTCATTTGTGATTACAACATTTTTGTGCCTTTTATTACAGGTGTAGCAAACCTTGCCACCAGATTCAGAGAGCCACACCACATACTGTCCTTATAGTGTTACCAACAGAGGGCACTTGTTATTCTGGTATGCTCTTGATTAGTATGATTATTGTTTATCCTTGGTAAAGGCCAGAGGATAGTGTGATTCAAGGGGAAGAGTGGGTGCTCATCCACCTCTCATTAGATTCTTTTCTGGGCCCTCAGAGATCATAGAAGATTCACCTGAAATTCATGAGCAGACAATTTTGTGAGGGCTTGTTGCATACAAACTCTTAGGATGATTTAAAATAGACGTATATAGAAATGTAACAAAAAAAATGTAACAGCAAGCGACAGAAAACATGATCCCTTAGGTGCCATAGCTAGAGGCTCCGTGACAGATGATGCTGCAAAATGGCTTCAAGATGGGATATTTATAAAATTGCTTCACCAGAATTTTACGGTGATAATCACAAGACTTTAATAGGTATTGTCTTATTAACTGAAATCTAACTAGTGGCTCTGTGTTTTCAGGCATTGTCCATGATAAATCACATTAGAAAATGTAATATTCCTTTTACATTTCCAACCCTGACTTCGTATCTGACTATTTCAGGTCTGCCTTAGTCTTTCTGAATATGCTAGACATAGCACTCCTCATTTGATTAATTCTAATAATTTTTAGTCATTATTACTTTTTAACATATATTGGTATGGCAAATTAAATATTATTTATAGCTTTAATTTTTGTCCTGTTTGGACTGTATGATCAGAGGGCTAACTTGGCTATCATTATTATCATATTGTTTTATACTGCTCCTAAAATTAAAATCCATTCTTGTCTTTAAATGTTTTATTGTACTTGCCTTTCTTGTTTTGCGTTGCATAGTCCATGATTAATTCCGTTAGCCAAGTGCATATGGCTTGCTTGGCTATCATCCATTATCTTCATCATTGTTGCCTCAAAATGAGCACTTTATTACTACCTTTTTCATCTTTCCAATTACCAGATGTGCTTTCACATTCCCATATTTTTCCAACTATGCTGAGATATACATTTAGAATAAAAGTCCCAACTCATTAGTTATCGAAGAATATGTGAATTTTCCCTGACTAAAGACAGAAAATCTGMGGGTCATCTTCCAATATTAGAGAAGAAAGAGCAAACAGAAGAATGAGAACTTAGAGAAATCTCTAGCAAGAAAATTTCATTTTCTTTGCCAAAAAAAGTTGGATTTGTTTGGTAGATTTCTACAATGGATCAAATTTAGTTAAAAGGAAATTCTCTCTGCAAGTCCTGTAACTCCCTTTGATTTAGGTTTCCTTCTGGAGTCTCAGAAGTTTAATCTAAGCTGTGGGTTGCCCTTCCCTGCCCATACCACAACTGTTGTGTGAAGTGCCACTCAAAAATAAGAAACAAATATCCAAAATGCTGTGAAAATGTTGTGTGAAATGCTTAGTCAGGATTGGCTGCATCATCTTTCACTGGGAAAAACTTCTTGCAAGGTTTTCATCCTAAATTTTCAGGTTCAGGCAACATCATCGGGTTCAGTGTGCCAACACCTGAATACTTCTGTGACTGAACTCAAATTCTTAACCATGCAATGTTCACTTAGCCCCAAGGTTAGCTGAGCTAAATGTGGCGTACAGTGAGAAACCCTGGCAAAGCAAGAAAATATCTTTTTGGCTTTTTTCCTTMATTTCATTCATTTATTTTTAAGGAAAAACACCTAACAACTCACTCCACCCTGGTATTATTTCTCTGACAGTCTTCAGTATGAATGATATTAATTTTGTCTATTGGTATTTTTACACTCTCGTTATTCAGCACTAAAAAAAAATAAACAAGAGAAACACTTGTATATTATGCTGCAAATTCTTTTTATGATAGAGATATTTCAAAATGTCCATGAATTCTTGCTATATCCTAATTAAGGTCCTTTGATTAAAAAAAGAAATGAAGTAAAGGAGTGGTCTCTTTTCTCTGTAAAACCTTGGTACTGTAAATCTGTTTCTAGGCAAGAATCYACTCATTTTCACATAAAGCAGTGATGGAAAAAGCCTTGTGTGTAACCRGGGGAAATTGTAAGGGAAATTGTACATAAGGGGGAATTGTATAGTAAGGGCAGGATTGGGCAAACAAAAACACATTAGCTGCTGTTTTCTGACCTAGGAATGCGGCTTTGGGCATTTTAGAAAAATCTTTTAATGATCACTGTGAATGAGGAAGCAAACATTACAAGTGGAAGAAGTCCTGAAAAGGGGTGGGAGAATGTAGGCTGAAATGTTCAGAACTGACTAGCATGTCAAGCTKGAACATTCTGTGGTGTATTGTAAAAGAGGCTGGAGAAATGGATAAGTGCTGTCCCTCACAGGATCTATCTACAAGGCTGTCTCTGGTGTTTTGGAATATACATCAAGCTTTTCAAAAGTATTTTTGGGAGCTCAGTTGTTCAAGTAACGCCTTAAAATGAGTCCATTTGGTGTTGACCACCGTCTTAGCGAACTGGGTTCTTATAAACTGTCCCTTTTTGAGTATCTCGGAATGGAGGCTCTCTGTTTCCCCTAATGGAAAAGGTTTGTTCCTCTGGCAAATTATTATCCTTGATCTCTCTTGATCTGATGCTTATACCTTTGTGTGTCTCTATAGCCTCTTACTCCAGACACAGTGACATTTACTTCAACAGAGTGATGCCTAAGTGCTGTGTGGTACTGACATATCCAGACTTGGTTCTTCTGTGCCTGTGGAAGTAAAAGCGTCCCATGTGCATCAAGATGACAAGGCAATGTGTTAAGAACTTTTACATATGAAGTGTCTTAAGACACCAGATCAAGAGAGATTGTAGAAGTGATAAATGTCATTTGTACACTGGCAGATTAATATCATGACAACCTCTAGATTTTCATCTAAGCATCAGTGGGAAAAGTCTGACAAGTCTGGGATACCATGGCATCATTATTTCTCTCATTTGGGCTGATATTTGTTTGATCTGTTCTTAGCTTAATAAGTTTGCTCTGCCTGAGAGGAAGAGCAGCTCTTTGTCTCCCCTCTTGACAAAAGGCACCCAAAATACATTTTTGATAGTAAAGAACAGTTTACATTATTCTGCAGGAATTCACTAAAWTATCCTGTGCATCTTTTGCTAATGTGGCTCTGTTAGCAATGGCAGATCATCTTTGTTCTGAAGTTTTAGTAAAAAATGTCTGGATACAAAACTTTGTTGTATTACATTTTGAAGATTTTGCAGCAGTAGAAAGCKGTGTGCGTCTATGAGCATTTATAATGGAGAAAAGCTAAGTGATAAAGTGCACCTTTAACATAATGACAGTAATTCAGTCTCAGACAGCGAATGCTATTATACCCTCTTTTAAAGACTAAAATCAGTCAATTGAAATGACAATTATGATAATCCTCATGTAATGAAGATTATTTTGAAACAAAAATCTTTCTTGGTGAGTGTGCCTGTGAATGTATGTGTGTTTACTGTATCTAAGTGCAATCTCACAGTTCTGCTTTGTTGGAAAGTCTATATAAATATACCAGTATTTTCTATCCATTCTGCTGGTTTCAGTTGATATTTCATGCAAACTGATTTCTTAAAAACATGGACACATATATACACTCAGAAGCTTTATATATTTTTGGTCAAATACTTTGAGAGTACAGCTTGGAGAAACGGGCAGCCTTAAAAAAGTGTTGATAGCTTGTTTAGTCTTAGAACATAACACGATAATCCCTCCCCAGAGCATTTACTCTGTGTTTCATCTCAGCTTTCTAAATTAAGCAACAATGAGATTCCAGCAAGCTGCATGGGTATTTGGTAGTGAGCAAAAGTTACAGCCAACATTATTCATTCTAGGAATCATACTATGATAAGTGGTCTGTCATAAATATTCAAGTTGAAAGGGAACATACTGATCATCTGAATTTAGTTCTTATGTTGGCCAAGATTTTCAAGGAAGTCTAAGAGAATTAGGCGCCTAATCCTATTAAAATACAGTGAAGTTGTAATTTTTCACATGTTCCTTTGAAAGTTTCTTCTGTTGTAACAAATCAAGGCACTTGAAAATGTTGCATGGCACAATACAATGTCACAAAAGCCACAACAGAGACATGGAAGGAAATGGAAGATACAGAAAAGATTTGTTGGAACAAAGGGGATGATAAAGCAGGTAATAAGTACAAGGTGACCATAGTCACTGAAGCCTCAATGGTCTGACATGGATGATCCATAAAGTTTCTTTACCACAAAGCACTTTTGATCTCAAATGCAATAAAGATTAGCCTTAAGATTACAAAACACATCGGAATGCTGCAAGGACATATTAGTCTAACAAGGACGATGCTTCAAAATATAGCCGCGCATTTTGTATATTGCTGGCTGCCTCAGTTGCTCTAGCTTTCAAAATGTCATAATGATGTGCCTCACCAGCCTTTGCAAAATGCTTTGAGGTTTGCATATGAAAACTGATATGTAAATATTGCTAAATGCTTTTCCTTCAAGACTTTGTACCTTCCATTGCTTGGCTGATTTCAAAGTGGTGAACTAATGAGAAGCCTCAGAGAAAATCCCCAAGAGATTCCCTCAGGCCAGGTGGTAGTTTACCTCTAATGTTTAGCAATTGTATAGGATGCATTTTGTCTTTGTTGATGGATGGTAATTAAAAGCAGGAGAATATATATTTATTTTGCTAGTAGAGCTTTATTAATATGAACTACCCTAGAAATGGATTTCAGATGGTTATTTCTTCTTAGACCTGACCTAGTTCTAATAATTTGCCATTCAAAAGAGGCAGAACTTAGATCTTTGCAGGAAGTTGTTACAATTCACTGTGAACAGTAGCCTAAAAGGGCTACTGTATGCAGTCAAATACATTGGCACAGTAGGGAAATGTGATCTTTTCTGAGGCTATTATTCTAATCATTTCATCTAGTCCCTTGTACAAATATAATATGCACTGGCACAAAGTTAATTTAATTTTTTTAATCCCTGCAACAGTACAAAACCCCATGACAAAGCAGGGTGTCGAACATGTGCTTTTAGGAAGTCCTTCATTGCCTGCTAATTGTAAAATGCATTTGTGTCAAAGTGGTCTGGATGACATTGCTCTGCTGACTGTTTTGTGGCAATGCTTAATAGCTAGAAGGCCAAATGCAATAGCTGGCATTCACTTTYAGTATGCCTTATGACTGAGAAACAGTTTCACGTGTATATATATGAGTTATGAAAAGGTGATTGTACCCTTCCATACATTCTTGTTTCTTGGGTTTCTAGGCTATCTGGGCCGTCATCCTGCCACGGTWTTAAGCATGATTCCCTTGTATAGAGTAGCTAAATGCAGTGGTRAGGACTTGAACTGAAAAGCTTCCCAGGGTGCCCTCACAAGCTTKTATCGACTGCAGCAGAGTGGCACCAGAACTTACCAGGGACGTTGTCTGGCAGATGTTAGAAGCGATGGCTAAATCTTCTAGGCCAAACCCTGCGCTTATCTTACATCAGAGAATGCACAGCAGAATTCWAGCAGCCATCCTTCTCCTCCTTCCTACCCTGTTCAGGTGGAAAAGGAAAAAAAAGCATCAGTCTCTTTGCCGCTCCAGAGAGTTGCATCGGATCTGAAGACTTGATATAAGAGATCCATAGGAACAGGCTGAATCACTTCTCTTTTTTTCCATCCTTAGCTCATGACTAATACTAACGCTGAGAACCTCAGAGACATACTGTGCTGAGCAGTTACTTCAGTGGGAGTTAGGCACTAAAAGTCACCAGTGATCCAGGCCCATGTGCTTACCCAGGATTTTGTCTTCAAGGCTCTGTGCAAATGTTAATTAATCCTCACAACATTCCTGAGAGGTATCCCTGCCCCTATTGTCCTGAAGGGAAAACTGGGGGAGATAATTAAAGAGCCTTGTAATGAAGTAATGTCTGATGACCTGGAGCCCAATCTGCTATTTGGGTCAATAGACAGATTATGTCCTTGGACTGACTAATTGTAGGCACCTAATTGTATTAACACACAAAAGCAGCAATTCATGCTGTGGCGAAGAAATTATCACCCCCAGCAGTCCTTCCTCCCTCTTGGTAAATTACGTCACCTGAGGGCTCTGATTCACGATCCCTGTCAAATTTAGCTGTGGCAACTAAAGAAAGTACTGCCTCTATAGCTGCTTCTGCTGTCACGGCCAAATCTGAATACCCCTCCTCAGGAATGAGACCACAAATAATCTTCCTGATTAAGGATAACATATAACATCGCACATTCTCATTGTGTAGAAGCGCTCTACACCCTGGACTAAAAGTAGACAGTGTCTGAAGGTCTGCAGAGACCTCCAGCATGTGCAAGAGAATGGAACAAGTGAACAAGTTGCTGCTCATTTCTGCCTCAGTTTTTCTGCTTGCAGATGGTATTGATAAAGTAGAGACACCCCTTATTTCCCGTCCTTAAATTTTCCATCTTCAAGATTATAAAGCAATTGTTATTGCTTTATAAAGCACTGAAGGGGACGAACAAGCAACTGTGTCAGTCATTTGACTTTGTCCAAAGTTGGTGGGACTGCAGGTCAGCTGATGGAACAGCAGCTTTGAAATTCCAGGCATACAGCCCCTAAAGTGAGTTGTAAAGAAAGGAAGCAACACTGTCAGGCTACAGACTTATCACTGCTAGAGCGGGTCTAAATGCTCTCAGCTGAAGTAATTGTACTGTAATGCAGTGATTCTGTCATAGTTGATTTTTTGCTGATGTTTTTGTCAACCCTCTCTCCCCTATTTCTCAGTGGCAATGCTCAAATTACAATATTTCTATAGCAAATGTAGAAATTTTAAGTTCTGACTAGTCAAAACAGAATGATCTGAAATTAAATTCGGCAGAGATTTATATTTTGATTTTTTGAATCATTGTTTCATCAGTATAGAAAGACTGAAATTGCCTGAAGGACTAAGCTGATCAATAACTAAATACATTCTCATATATGGAATATCCGTATCACTATTATACATTTAATATTGGAAAAAGTCTTTTGCCTCAAGTGCATAGGATTTGATTTCTTAATTGTTTCTTTTCCTCCCTCTATATTTTTGTCACAGAAGTAAATGTGTATTTTACTTAATTTTGAATCTATATTTATTTCAAAGAAAAGAAAAATCTTAGATATATTACCTGCCTCACATGTTGAAATTCAGAATAATTGCATTTAAACAGAAATATGTAYTCCCTCTCCCTCCGATACAGGCAATGCTCAGTATAAAATTTTCCTTGAAAATTCAGACAAACATTGCAATCTGTAGTGATGAGATTTAACAGATTAACATGATGAATTTCAGAAGCATCAGCATAAACATAAGTGCCGTTTGCTATGCAGCCACATCCATCCTTCAAACTCTTTTTTTAGCCTACCTTGTGGCTAATGACCTCAGGTGGGTATATGAGAGTATTGCATTTAAAAAGCAGAGAACTTACATACAGATGCAAATCATAGGTTTTATATTGTTCTRTATGCTCTGAAAAATATGACCAAAATCAGCAATTTGCTCAGAACCAATTCAGTGCAGTTTTCCTAGATTGGGGCACAGCARAGCAAGGATGGATTTTTGATTTTTTTTCCCCACCAAAGTCTGACAAAGCAAAATACAGTGTTGGGCAGTAACTTCTAAAACGCCGTTAGGACAGAGCATTTTGTGCCTGTTGTGCGCTCTGCTTCCTTGCTCAGCTTGACATCACAGCGCTAAAGGAGAAGACTGGAGAGTGTTYAATGCTCGCTGCAACATCTAACATCTCCCATCTGAGGGGCTGGCAATCAGATCTGGCTTAGGGGGCCCACTAAAGAAAACCAGGCTCTGCCTGCAAGCTCAAGGCCAACTTCTGGTCATGGTCGGCTTCACTTGCTTTTCTTCAGTTAAACTTTGCCCACTCAGGAAACTGTGTTTTCTCATTGCTCTGAAACCTGATTGAGAGTTTCTGATTGAGAAACTCTCTCTTTGAGAATCACCATTAAAGACAGTAAATTGATATTGTATTAAAAATAGTAATAAAAGTCACTTACATAATTTTGCATTTTCATACATTTAAAGAATGTCGATTTATTGAAAAAATAACAGTCCACTTACATCCAGCAAACTAAGCCAATAATAATGATGTATTTTACAATGTATGAACTTTGCCATCTGCTGTAGAGGTATCAAAAAATCAATACAACTAAATTGACAAGTTTGTCAATGAGTGAAATTAATTTCCTTTTTTTCTGGTACTTCACTGAACTGAATTCTTTAGTGTCATAATAATTAACATTCCACTCCAATGGTCTGTGTTGGTGGAAAGCAGCTAGGGTGTATCTGGGAGCTTTCAGAGAAAGCACTATATTGTAAGCACACAAAGGCAGTGGAAGATATTCATATACAGCACAAATAATTCACTAACTTGCAATGCGAAGTCTTGAAGTTCTTGAAGTTCTCCTTGAAGTTCTTAAGGCTAAAATTTCCCAAAGATGCCAAAGAACACCCAAATATACCCAAAGAACAAAGATGTTCTGGGTATGTTCTAGGATACATTCTGATGTTCTAGGAAAACCTGTATCTAGGACTTCCAGAAAAATCTATGTCATTTTTTTTCTGATGCAGAACTGCAGTGTTTGACCAGAAGCAGGACATAAACAAGTCAACTCCGTAACTCATCTAGAAAGCCACTAGCAGACTGACTAAACCGGGTAATGTTTTGTATCACAAACCTCAGAGGATACAAAGACCAGGAACAAAGCACAACCAGGGTCACAGTTGAAGGGCTTTGAGAGGTTCTGAACGTAATGGTGATGCTGAAATGAGCGGAGATGCTCAATTTAARGTTAAGTAGACTTAACATGAAGTTTGGAGGGCAAGGCTTATGAAATCCTTCCTCTTAAACAGCTGGGAAGAGACCAGGACCTGCAGCTATTGTATGCCACTATCTTGTCTTTTTAGTCCTGTTTTTGGGAAGAAGGTGAATTTCATTTGAAAGATCCTTTGCCGGTGTGGTTTCTTTTCCTGTTTACATTCCAGATAAAAAGGAGTCAGGTTTTTTTCCGAGTAAATATTTTGTTATTTTCTGCAACTGAAATCAAGCAGCTGGATCAGAGATATGTGCTGAGACAGGTGCTAAGGACCATGTTTTTCACCTTGGTCTTTTGGGCCATGCCCTTAATTGGAGCTTAGTGTCCCATTAATGACTGTGCCTCCTGGGATTTATATGACCATTTCAGAGCTGACTAATGGACTGCTGAACAACAAAGAGTCCTTGTAGCCACATCCCAAAGGCCCCCCTATTAAATATACAGCAGTTCTCAATTAACCTTATGTTTAAAAACCACAATAGCTCTAAAGGCTATCTGCTTAGGAAAGTCCCTGGTCTAAACTGGTATCACTTAACTGTCCCCTAATGCAATTCTGTCCATATGCAAAGACCAGCTTGCTTGTGGCACTAATAGTTGACTTCATGCTCTGCTGCGGCCAGGCTAACAGATTTTTCTACCCTTAAGTATCAGTTTCAAAGAATTAGRATAACAAAATTAACCTTGATGGTATCTCACAGTACCTGCAATTATTAAGAGTAAGCACAAGTTCCTACGAAGTTTAAGCCATTGCAAAAGGAATATGTCGCAGCTCTTTCCATGAGATCAGGAGAGTGAATATGAGAAAAGCAGATGATAAATTCACAGATCATGTGAAGAATCATGTTGACATGCTTCTGTTCTCCAGAAAGGGGTTTCCACCCCCTTCCTGAAACCCCAGTGACAAGTCAAATCCCCAAAAGAAAGCAATTATTTAACCACATATATGCACAAACAAATAAATAAAACAAATATAGTACAAAATAATACTGCAAAATCAACTTGTCAAGGTAAAATTATGCTTCAAGTAAGGAAATACAGACTGYTATTGCCCATTCTCAAGAACGAGATTCCCAGAACCTTCTTAAAACATTYGCTTCAACCTCAGATCCATGAAAGGTTGATGACATGGCCGCAAAGAAGTGTTGAAGCTGCAAAATTAGTGCTTAGCTGAAGATCCTCCCCGATTTGCCCAGGAGAGGAGAGAACAAATAAATATTGTCTGACCAAAGACGTAGGGATGATAGCAGGTATTTATCTACATGGTTCTAGCACAGGGAATTAAAACCTCTACCTTGTTGTATACCTGAATTTCTAGGTTTTCAGCTGCTAGCGTGATAGGTCCTCCTTGCTGCCTAATTCTCCAGATAATCCAACTCTGAAGAGAAAACATATCAGTGGGAAAGAAAAACTGGTTCCCTACAAAAACAGTACAGATCCATGTTTGCAAAGGTATATGAGATTAAAAAATACGCAAAACTCAAGCCGGAAAGCAAACAATTGCATGTCCACGCTTTACTCACATCCCCATCACTTGCCATGGCCACTGTGTTGCACTTGAGATTTCTCTTTCAACACACTGATGAAAAACCTCAGCTTTATATCAAAGTCAAAGCTAAATTTTAAGAATTGTRAAGGTTTTAGCAAAATAAAGAAGACAGCATGGTCCTAAAAGCTATTATGTTTCTGGAGGGACATCTTTTGATTTTAAATTTTGATTTTAAATTGAGATTTAGAGAGGAAAAAAATCTACCAGGTAAATATKCTGTCAAGGGAGAGACAGGCTTACTGGTCAGGGCACTGTAGTAGGTCTCTGGAGGTCTAAGTTCAGATCTATAGATTTGGTGTGCAAACCTGATGCCAGGAACATCAGCTGCTAGAAGACTGAGGACAAGAATCCACAATTTCCTTAAAAATGTAAATTTAGCTCTTGTTAGTAACTTATAAAGTTGAAAATGTCTCCAAAGAGAGGCAGGGTTGGCAGACCAATTCACAGCAATTGTTCTGAGCTGCAATCTGGTACTTTTCTATGAATCGATAAATTCTGAAGTTTACTCCTCTATGTAATTCCCCAGCCAATGGATCTGCCTGCTCCATTTCATCATCCCTAGGCTTTTGCATATGCTAAGAATAATATGACACCCTACCTTGTAATGTGGTCTTACTGAGCAGAAAAAGACCTAGGTTGATTATTGAGGATTAAAAGTCACTCATCATTGTTAGCTGAAAATTTCCTGTTAAGGAAAAGGCGAGTGCAGGAAAAAATCTTCAGAGACATCTTCTAGGGTATGCCCCACAGCTCAAGAATGCTTTAATTTTGATCCTAAACTGTTATTCGAGTCTCTCTTTAAAAAAAAATGGAAACTTCACTGATATTCAAGAGTCAGGAAAAACGTTAAAGCAAAGCAGATGACTGGTGGTGGCCTATCTAGGGAATACTGAAGAAATGGAGGAGTGCAGTTCTGTTCAGTTCATGTCCYGCTTCCCTCCACTGTCTTCTTTCCTTTCCTCTTTTCTATGTGCCTCTGCCACAACTGCTCTGACATTAATGTTTTCACCTTGATTCAATTTATTGGACTGACAAGAAAATACCTCTTTTTGCTGAAATACTTTTCTGATGTTTTTCTGATTAGATTCCCTTCCCATAGGATGAAATGAAGAGTTGAAGGTAGACAGCAGGGCCATAAAGCCATGAGCAGGCAGGAGGATGGAGAAGGGTCCTCTTGAGTGTCACCCATGGGAAACAGTCTGGCCCTCAGTGACTCCCCAGACCAAGCCTAACAGCTCCTTCTCAAGCGGGCTTGCTCCCTCACGCCCCTGCACTCCTCCACTAGCCCTTCCTTTGGCCTTGACCCAACTGCCCAGTTCCTGCTGAGGACCCCTCTTGGGTGAGTGGCTCTGGTGTCCACAGGGCTATGGTGTGAGTCTAGTTTCTGTAGATAAGTAAGGTTGACTGGATCATTAAAGGAGCCAATGGCAGTCAGACCTTTTGCAAAGTAATGACCGACTAGCTAGGAGTTAGGGTGTAGGAGAAGGGAGCTCGACTCTTGCAAAAGTGGTAACCTGATAGGTTGGCTCAGACATGGCTGGAAAAATGCCTTGGGACATAGAAAATCAAAATGACTCAAAGACAGTTTGATTTTTTTTTTTTTTTTTTTTGTTAAGTTACAGGTAAACATAAGCAAGAAAAGGAAGCCCCAATAAGTTAAATAACTTGCTGAATCAACACGAAACTAGTCATGACAAAGTAAAGGGACAGTTTTTTGTCAGCTTAAAGTGCTGAATCCRCCCAGCAAAGGAGACAATAATTGCCAAGCTGGTGCAAAGGAGAGGACCAGACTACACAGCTCAGCATGAAACGAACACAGGAGGAAAAAGATGAAAGTTTTCAGACATGGTTTACAAATTCACCTAGTGGTTTGCATGTACACCCAGATCTTTCTAAATCCCTGCAGCCATTTTAATGCATTTATATTAACTTCTCCGTAAGGTAGCTAGGGTTACTCATGTCTTGCAGATGGGGAATTGAGACAAAAACAGCTCAAAAAATTCACATTAAGTCCCAGAGGAGATTAGGGGGCTATCTGGAATCTGAACCCCAAATTTACCAAGTTCTCTGGTATTGCAAAGGACAAGTTGTTCCTCGTTCTGAAATATCCCAATGAAGGCTGTGAAAGTAGAACAGTAATAGAACTCACATCATCAAAAATCCGGCCTTATTGAATTCCTCACAGAGGCCTTGATTATTCAGCATACTCTGTCTTCCTGCACGATGTTGGTATTATTAAACAATATCAACATTAAACAATTTTGGTATTATAAACAATAAAATCTGTATTGTTAATGATTTTAAATAAAGAAACTTCAGCAAGCACACTGAGAAAGCAGCAAATGCACTTATAGCAGAAAGCTGCCTTTATCATTATAATAATAGCATGGAAGAGCTTTATAAAAAAAATCAAGTGTACAAATTATCCGACATTCATTGCATGACATCCTGACAGCTATGTTAGTCCTGTTAAAAATATCCAGGAGGACGGCACATTGCAGATGGTACTTCATAATGTGCTCACTTAAAAGCAGTCATTCTCCACCTCAGATTGAACGCAGCTTGATGAAGGCCATAGGACACTTGGTTCAGCCAGTAAAAGCTGCTTGATGAGGGCGTCTTTATTTAGTACGTTAGTAACTTATTCATTCATTCATTTTATGCAGGAAAATTTGATGAGGCTTCGAAGAAAAAATCATAGCCTTGCACCTTCTTTGTGTCCAAGTGTGTCTGAAGCCAGGATCGAGAATCTAGTTCTAGTTCAAATGATGCTTGCTTCGCTGGGAATTACACATGTGAAAAATGGGTTAAAATGATCTAGGCTGTCACTTCTGGAAACTTGAGCTCAAATCTGGCTTCCTATAGGTTACAGCTGAAATGATTGACTAATTAGTGCCAYGAAAGCAACAAACTACGGGGCAATCTTATAGGCTTTTATTGTCAGAAAWTGCCCAGGAGTAGAATATCCTGCYCAGTATTTAACCAGAASCATACAGGTAACTCTGAGGAACACTCACTGCCTTACTGCCCACTTCTCTCATATCCATTTCGCCTTGCAACAAAATACACATTTGCCTAGAATATCACACACAAGAATATTTAAAAAATACCAACTAGAGAAATATAATTTTCTTAGCAAACAAGATGTCAACTCAACAGCACAAATGTCATATTTACATTCATCTTATTAAGATTTATTCCATTTAATGGTGGGGTTTAGGAATTACTCTATGAACAGAACATAATTTTCATATAAAAGGGATGGTATATTTTTAAATCAAGCCTGTAAAAACTCACTCATCAGTGGTTTATGAAACTTGAGTACACTGATGCTTCAGTACTCAATTAATGTCAGGCAATATGGATTTCAATCTGGCTTGAAATATATTTAAACAAATGAAGTAGATACAAATGTTGGCTCTTTGGCCAGCCAGAGCTAAAAATCCATTTTCTACCCCATTTATAATAAGAAGTAATCTGAATGTAATTCATCTAAAGCACAATATGTTTCCCTAATTTTTACATGTAACCATTACTTATAGTTTAAGTAATAGTTATATCCATGGATCTTAGTGCACTTAATTGAAAATGCATGGCATTAAAATGGAAGGCTCCATCCTTCAAAAATAAAAGCATTATCCTAAGGAATAATTGAAGTGGGGGAGAGGGAGCTGGAAAAAGGCAAAAGATGGGAACCTTAAAAAAGAATCCTTAAATGCAACCATCTCTTGCCCTTTATGTTATATTAGGATTGCGTTTGAATGAAATTAGTCTCTCTCAGCTCTATATTTCAGTTCAGATTACAAATTTCTCTCATCTGATTGTCACATTTTGCGCTGAAGTCAAATCCTGCTGCAGCAGAATGACATGTCAAGGGTGACAGTGACAAATTGTCACTAAGTAAGGAATAACACATGACAGGGCGTTTGGCCATAATGAGATATATGCATGCCTCGAGAGCGTTTGCAGGCATGAGGCTGAAGGGCGATTGCTCCCAGCACTCATAATGTTGCTAGGTCTCATTAAGACTTTACATGCACTGGAATAGATTTTTACTGATTAGAAGAAAAAAAATAGATTTATGAATGAGTAAATCACGGCAGCAAGTTTTATTTTTATTCACAGTTACCTAAAAGTTTGCATTGTCTTATAAGGTTAGTGAGGGAGGAAAGTAAAAGGGATCTTTTATCCCTCTTAAAATTGTTATGCTGTTGCCCATCACAGCAGTGTCCAAGCTCCATCCCCTCTAAATGAATAGCATCAGTGAAATCCTTGCCCTAATGAACTTGATGGTGCTCCCTGACACATCTTCATTTGTAGCCATAAAGTCTGCATGGATGAGGTGCTACTCTTCAAATACATAATGATTTTATTAATATCCCTTTTTTGTTGGTGTGGGTTTAGAGGTAATAGAGGGGCATGTCAAAGTTCACAGAAAGGTTTTTAACTTATCCTTTGTGATTTGCTTTCTAATGACTTTTTAAACTTAGTACCTCTTAATTAATTGTAAGCACAACTGCTAAAACCTGACAAGGCTATCATAACATACGGACTTTTATGAAGAAGGTCAGTCCTATGGTTAAAGGAACACAGCAAGTCATATATTTAACTTAGCCAGTGTCTCTCACCACCAGGGAAAGGAGAAAAGGTGTTTTGAAGTTTACTGCAGTCTGCATGCTGCAGAACCAGCTGATTCAGGACTGAATGTAAATAYAGGGTAGTGGTTTGTACAGTGAAAAACTTGATGACTTGAAGACAAAGCGTAGTTCTTATTGTATCATAGCATTCTAGAAAGTCATGCATTCACTGCTGCTATTTAAAGAGAAAATTTATGACAAAGAGCTAAGTTCTTCTTGTGGTCTCCCCACTGTCAAGAACACCTGGCCTTTCCACATCAGTTTCCTTGACCATGAAAGGCTACAGTGAGGTTTAATTTCTYCAGATCGCTTTGAGCTTTGGGGACTTGGAATACTCTCATTCAGAGTGCAAAGCTTCTTGTTATTAATTTCAACTTAGGAGAAGTTTGCCACCACAAGCAATAATGGTCAGTCTGTTTTTCCCACATAAGAAAAAAAAAAGTACAGTTTTGCCCGCGAGTGAAAGACAGAATCCCATCCGATTCTCCCATACAATAAATAAGYTTTCCTGTAAAAAGAAAGAGGTACCAGGGTATTTTCAACATTGCAGTCACCCTGCAGGTACCCCAATATTTAATAAACAGCAATGATACTACCAAAAGCTTTTACCTTTGAAGAAAAGTAATGAAGAAAGACACCTCTTTTGTCCAGTTCACAGGGCATTAGTAATACATTGCCCTAAATAAAATATCTTGTCTTAAATAAAATTCCTTCATCTTTTTTAAGAGGGAAAGTACTATCATGACACGCAGTGAAATGGAAGAAAGCATGAGTGCTTTGGAAGAGAAAGGACAACAGATAGACCCAAACCACAGTAGCTGAGCCTGTGTCCCTGCTTGTATGCCTGACGTGAGTGTACCTGCTTGTTAAAACAAAACTCAGTGGCAAATTAGCTTATTAATCACAGTAATAATTTGCATTTCAACAGTATTTGTCATCTGGGTGTTACAAAAACCCTTCACAGAATAAACTGTTCTCACCTTGCTATGAGATCTATCTGTCTTAGGATATACGGACACTACAGACCCAGACAAATCTGTCACAGAGCAGAAATAGGGAAAAGAGGTCTCCCAGATGTAAGAGTTTTATTAGCATGATATTCTTCTGGGTATCCAGAACTTATTTCCTAAATCTCAGTTACAGTGATACATAAAACTAGAAGTGATTTTGAAAGCCTTTCCACTTGGATTTGAAATGAAAAGAATCAGGGCTACCTAATTGCTGGGAATGGGGCAAATCAGAAACGTTTTACATTATATAAAATAATTAGAGCCAATCAGATCGGCCTGGGGCTCAGATTCAAGCCCTTACTCATGTAAATGACTCCCATGGAGGTATTTTCCTTCCTGCCAAGGAGAGCAGAATGTGCCCTTACCTCYCATCCAGCACTTCCCCAGCCTCTACGCAGCGGTGCCAATCACCAGCCTCAGCTCTCCCATTCAAACAATAAAGTCACAGGCCTCTTGGATTCGGGACCAACCCCTATGGCTGGAGCTGACAACCTTGGATGAGTTGCTTTCCCTGCAATAAATGAGTTATGCAAGTACATAAATTTCAATTACTCACCGCTTTGGAGAGGGATTTCTGGATTGTGCTGTCTATGGTTATGTCCCTGGCAATGGGGCCACCCAGGCATTTTTCACACAAGAGTGACACCTGCATTGTGGCATTCACGGGAATGGCCTGGTTTATGCTTGCAGCTCTTAACTGTCCCACAGAAATATGTTTCACAGATGGGATGGCCATTGTAACAAACTGGGAAGTGAACACAATGATGGCAGTTTTTACGCATTGGCAACTCGTCTCTTTTAATTTTAGACTTTCTTGATGACTGCATTGGCCCTTGACAGCTATGGCCCCTGGATATTACAGAACAGGACTTTTTATTTTTTTTATATAGCACCAGTTATATTTATTGTATCATAGCATTCTAGAAAGTCATGCATTCACTGCTGCTATTTAAAGAGAAAATTTATGACAAAGAGTCCAGTTGCTCTTTCGAACCCATAGATTATAATCTGCTTTACTAAATTGTGCCTGTTATTTGCATTACTCCTGTCCCAGTGCAAACATCCATGATGCAGCTCATGTTCAGAGGAACAGAGTATAGTGACTTCCCCCTAGGACACACAGATAATCACAAGGTCTGGGGTGTCTTCCTCTCCCAACCCCATGCTGGGGTGGCAATGCTTTCCTGCATGTCATGGGGAGAATGTTTGCCTCCCAGGAAGTGTCCAGGCCTCTTAAGAAGTCATGTGGATAGTCAGGAGAAATGAGGCAGCAACATGCCCACATTTGCTTATATGAGATCCTGGGGTCAGTTCAGTTTTGGCTAGAAAAACGAAGCGAAGGCAAATTCAGGTTTCTCCCAGAACCTTCCATCTTCAGGAATCAYAGAATTTGGAGGATTCTCAAAACGAACATTGGATGTGGGAGGCCAAGTAGTTGTAGGGAGTTTAGTCTGCACACTCTCTAGCCTCAAAAACAGGAACACTAATTAAAGCCTCAGGGAGCTAATTGGACTCAAATGAACATAGCTGCAGTAGCCAGAGAATTTTGAAACCACAGAGGCTGTGGATGCCCTCTCAAAGGAATAAGCATAGAGGAAAGTGTGAGGAAAAACACAAACAGAAAGGACCACAGGAATGGGGATGGAGGACCTCAGGGGGTGTACATAAATGCATTTTGAATACATTTGGATACCAAAATATACTGAACAAATGGGTTTGGTTTTAATTATTGAACATTCCTTTGTGTTGCCAACTATAATGGAAACTTTCTTCCTGTTAAATTAGGGAAGATAGAKAAAGGAACTTTGTTAAGACAAGCAGTTGAAGGAAAGAAGGTGCAAAAGATGAACTTTTTTGTTGTTGTTTTGCTTTGTTTGTTTGGGTTTTTTTTTTGCTTCTGCTCAGTGATATTAAAATATGGCTGCAACATAGGCTCTTTCCRTCTGATATCATAGTTCTCCACTTTTTCTCCATAGTCCATGGTAAAYGTGTATGGCTTATACTGAGGTGAGGAAAGTTCTAAAAGGCTCACAGAAACACTGGGCAAGTTCCTGAAGCCTCTTCTCCATGGAATATTTCCCCAACTGATATTGCTATTGTCACTCTGTCCCCATGTGCAGACATGTGCAAAGCTATCTGGGTGGCACTTGGAGGATGGTAAGCAAAAGACCGGTCCACAAAATTGAAATTTCCAGGAGATTTATCCATCTTGAAAATGAAAATTTGCCACTAAGTTTGTGTGTTGTACGAAGAARAAGATAAGTGAAAGCATGCGATGCATTGAGGATATCTCATGAAAAAGAAGGGGCATGCAGGCCCATATTCTGCCTTGTCTGTCACCGACACAGTCCCTGTCTGCTGGCCAGGCCCTCTCTGGACGCTCTGCCTCATTTTGCTATAACTGYATTACAGCAGAATGCTGCCCTCAAAGGGCAGAGGAAGGACACAGAGAAAGAAGGGTGCAGCAGAGGAGACCATGCTGCATTTGAGTCTTTAAGTTCATCAGTACTCACTGAGACTACTGACTTTCTTGTGACAGGAAGAAGTGCAGAGTTTTTTTTACAGCAATGGCTTCTGCCAGACCAGGTTCAGGGGACAGGACAAACGGTACAAAGTGACTTCATATCTGCAGCCAAACTGTAAATCTGTTCAAAAGGGAATTGAGTCCTGAGCCTTTAGACTCCATTTGAGCTGAGTAAACCAGAAACAGTTCTAGTGTTGTCTCTTTTTTTAGTTTGGATGTGTTACTAACACAGTACAACGCTACAGTCAGCTACACATCATCCCAACTGTAAAAATTAAAAAGAGCTGTTGAATGTCAAGTGATGAAGCACTAAGTGTCACAACTTCAAAAGTCCTGTTTTTCTGGCAATATTTACTCACTCACATGACACATTAACATATGTAATCTGTACATAAAAGAACAAATGTCATATGGAGAAGAGAAGTCAGTGTGTACCCATACTTTAGTTTCAGAGGAACCTTAGACTTTTGTATTTCTTGCCTCAGATATCTGGAATGAAAATCCTATAGGGCCAGAGCATGTTTTTCTTCTGTGACTGTACTGCACCTAGAGCTGTTTGGGTTCATGACTATTGCTTCTCTCAGAACACCTAACAGAGTTGTCCCTGCACGAATTTTCTTCTAAAGTTTAAGGAAAAAAGCCAGGTGACAGTTCTAAAGAAGAACTACTATCTATAAAATTATTTTGAGCATCTTAGCTCTACATTTGCCAACAAAGACTCATCCCATCAACCTTAACTCATATAAGCAATGCACATTATTAAACTACCAGGCTTCCACAGGACTATTTGTGCAAGATTATGACCGAATCTTAAAAGTCTCAGCTTTTGAGCTGACATCCCCTTAACTGTTTTGCTTGCTTCCAAATTTTATCTAATGTCGGTTGCATGTGTCATATGGAAAATATCAGCCAGTTCTGCAAAACCTGTTTCTAAACAAGTTTGATTAGAACTTTTTAAGGTAAGTAAAGGAGAAGCTTCTTTTTTCTACCAAAATTAAAGAACGGACAGCCTGAAAAGGATTAAACATTCAGCTTCGCAGGTCAGTGGTCTTTATTCATTATTTGGCTGTGAAAATAATGAAACAGTTTCCAATCTTCTCTACCTCTGATGCTAGGAATCAGTTCCTCTAGTGAGATTATTATTTTCTTAGTACAAATGCAAAAAAAAAAATGCATAGGCAAATGCTGAAAATTTGAGCCAGATACCAAAATAAATAAATAAATAAATAAATAACCAAAACAAAAGCTTTATATTTTAGCCTGGTACGTTCTAGGCCTAAAATCTTTTCTTCTCCAAAAGAATAAAGATTGTTTTGATATTCAGCTACTAAGTTAGAACAGATACCAGTTGCCATTTTAAACTTCTAAAGAGTGTGGAGATCTGTGGCTAAATAAATCTCCCAAATTTTAAACTAACAGAACAGTAGCAAAGATGCTGACTATGTGCTATTCATTATATAAACTAATACATTTGACAGTTGAACTGAGACTCTCACTGTTACCTTCAGACTTGAACTTCGACTTGACCTAATCCCATATCAAATGATAACAGTTTACCATCTGTCCTTGGTCAGCCCAATAGAAGACATCAAAGGGTAGATTTAATAGCATATAGTTTGGCCTTGACATACAGACTGTATCTGTTCTTACTTAAAGAACAATAAAACCTTGTATTTCATTCCTTTTTTTTTTCTTTTTTTTTTTTTTTTAAACAGATGGAGGGCTGGTGTCTTATTCCATTCTGTCACCCCATCTGGACGCCTTAAATGTGATACTAAGGGGAAGCATGGGGTGAGCCCACCAAAAGCTCAGTTCAAGTTGAGATACAGCGAGAAAGGAAAGAAAATAGACTGATTCCTATCTTACGTCATGGCAAATTAAAGGCATTTAAAGCTGCCATGGGGGAATCTGGAGAAGAAATCAGCTCTGACTTCTGAAATAACAAAGGCAGAACTTAACAATGCATCATTAGGGTGCACCACAAGCTTTCAGAGAAGTACCAATGCTTCATCAGTGACATCTAATTGAATAYAAACTTCTTTTCTTTTTCCTCCAGTCAGTTGATCTGGTGCTTTGCAAAGCACAAAATCTCAATCTAAGCACCACAGGAATCTCTTTCTGCCTACTGTTCCTTCTCAAATCTCACCTGGCTCTGTTTACCACAAGAAAAACTTGTTTGAGTAATTCAAAGAATGTGTCTTACACATTCTTACACTGCAAAATAATTTTGCTTTTTTTTTCTTTTCAAATGAGTTCATCATTATTATCAAAACAATTCTAAAGCTTTTCTACCAAACACTGTAATGCTTTTATTCAGCAGTAGCATTTTTAAATTCAGAGTTGTATTAATTCAGTTAATAACTTTTAAGGTCCAAAGGACAACTGAAATCTTCTGGTTTGAGCTACTATCTGTTTAACACAGTCCAAGGGGCTGAACTCAGTAATTTCTAAATGAGGACTTTTTTTCTTCTTTTTATGGAAATGGATACAGCAGTAGAGCACAGCATTAGTATGATTATAGTAAGTATCTTCTCGGTTCAGGCTGACTTCTTTGCTATCTGGTCTGCAGAAACAACCAAGGGCAAGGGCTACTCTTTTCATGTCTCTGAAGTATCTAGCATATTCAGCATTGCTATAAAAAATAAAAACCAACAGGATTTCTTATTAGTATGGTCATTCAGAGTTTAATTTGCTCATTTGCTCTTCTGGGCTTCAATGTTCCTTTGAATTACAGAACAATGAAGAAAAAACTTATTAATGTCAGCTTTCATGCAAGGGTGATATCCTTGATCCTATAAGCAAAAGCTTCTATTCCCCATAGCTACCTCTAGCCAAATACTTCCCAAGCTRGTGAGCCCTAACATAAAGACCCTCTGCAGGAGAAAGGAAGGACAAGTGAATCCATAAAGTCAAATGTTTACCAAATATCAGGACTTCAGTCCTAACCTTTCGTGGCATCTGTATCCCTCTGTGTCCTCTGTGTGAGATGTGAAAAGCAACGTAATTCCCTTTCCTCCTAACAGAGAACATTGGATCGAGCTCCACAGACAAAAATGCTTGACAACATTGTCACACCAAAAAATGTTTTGACGTTCAAATCCAAGTCCAATGATTGAAGTTGCATAAAAGGATAAACTTCTGAAAGTGTGCTTGTGTGCTTCCATTCAGTAAATCTCTGTATAGGTCCATCTCATCAGATCTAAGAATATTATTTAGCAATTGAATGAAAAATAAAGGAAGAAATTGAAAAAAAATCAGATTATTCCAACCCAAATGTATTTTTCAGTTTTTTTCATGTCAAAGATAATACTTCAACATTTTGCTTGGATTGAAAGAAAACTTTTCCAAAAAAAAAAAGAAAAAAAAGAAAAAAAAAGAACAGATAAAACATCGGAATGTCTAGATTTTTACAAAACTGATGATGTTGACTTTCTCCATATTTGTCTGCCATTATCTACAAATTGCAGTGCTTAGATAGATCCCTTGGAATTGCCCTGTTTTCTGTCCCCAGAAAGAAAGCACCCTAACCTTGAAACAATATGGGTGTTGATGTATGAGTCTCTCCTATTCACACTGCTCCACTTTGGGGAAAGAAACATCTCCTGGATCAGAGACTGAAATTTGAGTGAGTATTTCAAAGCTGCATCATTTTATATAAAATATATTTGCTTKAAAGCTGCAATGGAATTTCAGCTTCATAATGCAATTTGGGTTGGGAGTTATGTAGTTTTCTGAAAAAAATGGGAAGAGCTTGATTTAAATTGTTTGTCAATTCTGTGAGAAAATGCAGGACAGAGCTTCCATGCAGAAGAGCTTTTAGGAGCCAATTTCTCAGGAAGTAATAAATGAACATGTATGTGCTGCAACTACTGACCTTTGCAGTCCAGAGTTGGGAAAGGAAGATTAAAACGTGCAAATGTCTATTCCCTATCAGAACTTCAGGTAGTCAGTACCAGGCAGTATTAGGCCAGATGTGGAAGCAAACATCCAAACCCCAGATCTTCACTAGAAGAGTGACAGAATGGCAACTGCCAGCATTACAAATTTGATGTCTTTAGAAATGTGCTTGTTCTTTCAGTAGGGCAATTCCTACCTCCTTTCCTCTAAAGGATTTTCTCCTGTTTAGTAGTATATCCATAGCAATGTTCTTGAGGAGGCAACCAAACAGTGTATCTGTCTGCCTTGAGATAAATGCTGAAATGGTGCCCTAGCATTAGAGTTGGCACCAAAGCGTGATGAAAAGAAGAAACGTAAATCTTTACCACAGATCTTGATAGGTTCAAAGATTCAGACTGCAGCTCTTCCAAAGGAGTTGAGCTGGGAGATCTGCTAGATCTAGGCAATGTACTGTTCTCTTAATCCCTTCTCATCTGCAGAGGGAAAGCAAGTCAAGTGTGTCCTGATACACTACTTTAGTGAAATGGATGTGCAGCACACACTTCATTACCACCCTCATTGGGATGAAAAGTAACTTGAGCAAATGGTCCCAACTGCTAGCAATTACCTCTTGAAGAAACTCCAAAGTCAAAAGACAAACATTAACCAGCCTAAGGAGATCAGAGTTCTCTCAGTTGCCTGAGGAGCCCTGTTCAGTGCTCTCCATCACGGCCCTGGCTCCCGGTGCAGCCTCCCRAGCTGGTGGCAGAGGCCCTTGTGAGCCGAGGGGCAGGCGGAGGTCTTCCTCCAAGAGGACTAAGGCCACACGGGATGTGCAGGACGAGGCTCAAGCCTGGCGTTGTGTCTGAGCAATGCTGCCCTCCAATGGCAGACACACTGTCACCGCGCAGCCAACCTGGACTGACCTCCCTCTGAAATGGATCAGCCAGTGTCCCCTCAGGCTCCTGTCTCCACAGAAAAGGCAAAAGGATGGCGGTTCTTGGTGATCAATCTGTTACCCTTTCTGGCTCTGGGCCTCTGAGATATATTCCTGGATGTTTGATCCAGCCACCAGAACCCTGAGCATCAACTGTCCAGGCCTTTTACTGGGGCCCCAGTMCTCCCCAGCCCTCAGATCCTGTTTCCCTCTGAAGTCTCCTGGCTGTGGAGCTCAGTTCCCTATTAACCCTTTCAGAGACAGTGCAGCAGAGAAGCAGGAAACAAAGGAGTCTAACTGAGGGCAGACACAACTCTAGAACATGAMAAGATCTTTAGAAAAGTTCCTGAACACAATCATGGGCTCTCCTACACCTCATTCAGTGAGATTCCAATCCACTCTGAATCTTTTGATTCACAGGGGTGAAAAATATTGCACTTGCTTAAAGAGGATTCTTCTTTTAAAAGAGGTTTCTAACTCCTTCCTTATTTTCACTGGCCAAGTTCCTCTCTGTTGCCAMAAAGTGGCTGCAAGCAGCTGTACTGTTTTTCTGCACAGACCCTGCCCACAGCAAGTCTAGCAAGTACAAGTTTGTGTAAACTGTGCACTCTTCAGTACAGCCAGTACATCAACCCTGATGGGCCTCCTAGGGTTCCTCCCAGCTTGCTAGAACGGCTCTCCACRAAGCGACCAGCCTCCACTGGAGTCGGTCACAGCTTGCTGTTTACTACAGGGTCTTACTCTGAGTCCTGAATGCATGTGAAGATTTATTAAAAAATATACCACTTAGTTCCTTTGAAATCTGGAATAGACGATGAAAGGTCATCTGATAGCTCACCACCAACAAAGATACCCATGTCTGAAACAACTTTTACATGCACAAAAGCCCATGGTTACATTTATGTGAATGTTCTTGGTGAAGAAGGAGGCTTCAGTTGGGGTACACCTGGAGGATATACAAGCAGCTGGAGAATATACATATGTAAAAGGAAAATAAATTATACATTGAAGAGATTTAGCATGGGAGGGAAAATGGAAATCCACGGGCTCCACTCAGATCCAATCAGTGCTCTGCATGACAACTGTACAGTTTGAGCACTTGGTGGAGTCGGCTGCATAAGGTGCTCAGATACACAAAACCACCTTTGGACAAGAGGAAATATTCTTCTGCCTCTCCACTCAGATGTCCCAAATACCCATAAAATCATTTCTCCAGAACTAGGCCTACCTTAACCATGTCAACTTCTTCCAATATTCCTTGTGGTGATGGTGAGATGTGCAGTTCAGAGGCAGACCTGTAGCTTTTATATATTAAAAAAGTAACAGACTTTGTGTTTACCACATGTATTCTCAGATGTTTCTCTCATCTGGAATGATTCCAGTGTGCAAATATAGTTTATGTGTGTTTATAACTTTATAAAGTTTTAAAAGATTTGGCAGTTTGTCAGTCAGAGTTGCTATGCAGGTCTAGAGTGTGTTTATGGGACCTGAATTGAGTATCAAAATCACRGGAAGTTTCATTTGTTTTTATGGATTTGCAAGCAGAGCTAACCAGAAGCTGTGGCTGAAGAGGATTCCTTCTGCATGTGAAAACCAAAGATTTCTTAAAACAACAAATTCCTGATTTAACTTGCTTATAATAAATTAAAACCTTCAGTGCAGATCCCATGCAGTGCAGTTCYCCCAGCGACTTGCAAAGCCCCGAAGCTGCCTGGATGGCCCCAGAGGCAGCCCCTTCCCTGTCCCACACATGGCCTCCCAGCTCTCCAGGGCCCCACTGCAGCCCACAGAGATTCACATGTGATGCGTGAGCTTCAGGCCTGGCTCATGGCCAGCCTCCAGCACGCTCCATGTGCTATGGACATTACTGTTCACCACAGGGTGTGAGCAATGGCCTTCACACTTCCAACCCCAGCCTAGCTGGGTCTGAAACACAGCAGCCCCCAGCGAGGAGGGGGAGAAGCACACGTCAGTGAGTGCCACCCCGGCACTCCCACTCAGGGAGTCCCACTCCCACTCAGCCTCCCTGGCCTCCCACTCAGGGGGTCCTACATCGGATGCAGGAGCGCTGGACACTGTAGTCTGAACTCCTAACAATACCTTGACATCTATTTCAATCTATTTTCTGACAAACCCATTTCCCCCTTGAATTGCAGAAGATATAGACACCAGTTTTGCATTCCCTCTTTACCTGTGGAAAGTGAGRCACTATTATTTTTACAAAACACTTTTCTTTTAAATTAAACTTTTTTAAACTTCTAGAAACTTTTATACATTACGTGGAGTATTGTTATTTTCTCATTTTGGCAAAATATCCTCTATGAATATATAGGGGGGGTGTATATATATATGTGTGTGTGTATAAAAAAAAGAGAGAATTCATCCCACAAACTGATTAATTGACTGCAAACATAGTATTACTGGAAAACAGACAGAAGGTAAATAATTATTTAGAAAAGTAAATATAGTTGATCTTTTGCTAGTGGTGTACTAGAAGCTTCCTGTAAAAAATAGCTTCAATTTTGAAAAGATTACATACTCAAAATGCAAAGAATATAAATGTCACTCACTTTTCCTGCTTGTACAAAGTGAAATGTTTCAGGAAAATAATGAGAAAATTGTACTAATTATTACAAAGGATTCAACAATAACAATTTGCTTTTGCTTGGGGCTTKTCACCTATAAAGTGCGCAGAATCTCACGAAAGCAAGGCTGAGTCTTGCCCCTCTCTTAAAGAGAGGTAAAAAAGAAGGTTGTAAAACCAATCCRATCGCAGTGACAGAGCCAGAAACTGAACCTAGCAGCATCTTCRTTCCCAGCACTCTGCTATAAGCATCAGGAATAGGTAAAGAGATAGAAATAGGCTGAATCCTTGCCTCGGTATCACCAGCAGATTTCTAGAATTATGATTAAGGAGACAACACAACTTAGTCAGTCAGCCAGTTCCTGTCCTCCCAAGTAATTACATTTTAACTATTAARAGGCTTTGGTAAATTGACAGCTGTGTGAATGCTTGGTTTGTGCAGCATATCCATTTGCCATCTTAAGATGATTAATGTAATTTCCAGCCCAGCAGACATCAAGTAATGAGTTCAGAGCAATTATAGATATTTGCATGCAACTGACCAAGAGACATGGTCCAGGACATATGCACACTACCTTTCATTTGTGGCCAGTGAGAGACTTCAAAGAAGAACTGGAAGTCRGACAACTTTCGCTACAGAGAGCTGCTCACATTTCACTGAGTCTAGGCTGTTTTATTCCACAGGCTCCCTCCATGGAAGATTAATAGTGCTCTTAAATAACTTGGTCTGACAAAGAATCAAGAACAAATGCTTTTCAGGACTTATATGAAGAACCAGGAGAGGAAGTGATATGTAGTGGTTGGGAATTTTATGTGCAGTTTAGCACTTGACTTTACATGTGACGCTGAGCAAGCTAAACATTGTTTCTGGTCTCTGTTTCCTTATCTTTAAAAGGAACCTGGTACCTAGCTATGAGATATGAGTCCTCCTCCTGAGCCTGTGAGGCTCAGTCTGTGTCGAACAGTGTGAGGTCTTTGGATGAATAACATAAAAAAAAATTATTGGCTCCCAAATGTTTTGTATATTATGTTGTTGTACTCAGTATAACAATCAAATATAGAACATGATTTTGCAAAGCTAGCACATATAAAATTCTCTATTGTCTCCTTCTACTTTATCAAGCAATGCATAGAAATCTTTAGAGCCCCCATTTGATACTATCTACAATATCAAGACTGATTTTACCCTCCATATTCATTATAGTTTTCTTTTTCTCTCAAACAGGTAATATAATTGTGGGAAGAATGTCTTCCCTTAATAATTATTACACACAAAGCTTCAAACATGCAAATGTCAGGTAAAGGCCTAAAATTTTGAAGGTTGTCATTATCCTTCAAACATAGAAAGACCTTCCTGGGGACCACTGGGTTTGCATAAAAGGATGTGTCTTTTGTTTCTGTTCAGTGTTAACAATGAAAGATATGTCATGACTGTCTCATAGACTTCTTGGTAATCCATTTCATGAACAAACTCACTTATTGTATTATAATAAAGCTACATTCATGCAAGAAACGATAAAGAGTGGCCTAGGAGCACACTTATTCTGTCTCATCCAGCTGAAATAATCAGTTTCCACTGCATGTCTCTTGGAGTCACAGGGCTTGTACATGAATCTTGCCAGCCCTGGAAATTATTCTAAATCAGTTCATCACATTCCAGCCCAACACTTCTTCTGATTACAAAGTTAATAGCTTGAAATGGACATTCTAGAATTAACACGGTGACCTGCCTAATTGGTGACACAAAGAGTGGCAAAGTGTAGTGCAAGGGCCATGCTGAGAGTGACAGTATCCAATGATGCTTGAGGCTCCACTGCTAGAAGCAACACTGGAAAAGGGAGATAATTGTAGGTTTTTTGTTTCTCCTTTTGGCCTGTAAAAGTTTACTTTCCATAATTGACTTTTGCAGGCTACTTATTATGTATATTTTTCAATAGGAAAATATCAGTGATGAGCCATATGATGCAGCTCAGTCAGATGCTTGGCAGATTCTATAGTGTTTGAATGCAGAAGGGTCTTTCTGAGAAAGGACTGCAGGATTTTCAGGATGCTTCAGATACTCCGAGCTCCCCAACAGCACCTCTGAATGACTTCTAGACAGTCCAATAACATATCATATCAAAATAATACAGGTCAGAGAAAAATAAATCATCTTTTAGAGGAAAAGTTGCTTTAAGATATCCTTTCCAAAACACAGAAATGAACAAACAACTCCTTACGACCCCAAAATGTAACGAAAAATTGCTCCTTCTGCTGGTTTCTCTATCTAACTGGGCTGAATAGGCAGCAGTGCTCGCACGATGAAGGGGGCAGTGAAAGTGGGGACTGTGCTACTGAACCCATGTACCCACTTGGTCAGCTTAGTTGTAATGTGAATCTGCTCCCTGAGTGATGTCCAGGCCTATCTGTGGAAATGTGTGAGACAGGTATCAACAGAATGAGCTTCACTCTCTGAGAATAAGACTTGACAGGTCTGAATGTGGGTTTTAAATGGCTGAACAGGGAATGAAAGAGAGATTCGTTTGATAAAAACTTTTCCCAGAACAACAACAACAAAAAAAGCCAGAGTCCACACTCTGTACAGCACTGAAGACATCATTTTTTTTCTTTGGAATTTATTCTACAGTTAACTAAATAAGAATGSTGAAAATAAAGCTTGTTTTTATTCTCTCCTTGGATTTGCAATGCGAAGGATTTAAAGAACTATATTTGATCCATTAGCTTTGGGAACTCACAGTGCTGTACACTGTTTTAGTGTACTAAATTTAGTTGACTTCTGTCTCTTTCAATTACCCTTCTATAAAGGACAGGTGAAAAATAATGTGTCTTCTTGTATCATTTGGTTTGCTGTTGTTTAATTCTTCTCTTCTAGTGCTGGCTTCTGTTTTGTGGGGTAGGGAGGACAGAACAGCTTAAAAGGGCAAAAATGCCTCAATTTTTTTTTTTTTTTTTTTTGAGTTTGAGTTGAGGGTTGTACATTCTTCCTTTTCCTATTTATATCTCATCAACAAAATGTCAGGATTGTTGATAAGGACACAAAAGTCACATGGAGAATGGGCTGAATCTTTGCTCCGGTAAAATAGGCCTACACTTAGAAATACTAAACATAAAAATTTCTCTGCAGTGTTTCTTCATGCCAACACAGTTCATCAGTAACATGAATCAAAACCAAATAGAAGTTTTATGTATGCAATCCATTGTCTTATCCATTTTTGCCATAGCAAAGAACTGTAGAAGAATAGCATGCCCTAATTCTTAAAAGAGCTATGCTTCTCATCAGAGGTACTCTTAAGCATTACAAAAATAGTTCAGTTCCATTTAGTGTCACTTACGTGTATGCCCTCAGTTCAGCTATGCACAACATCCCCTTAAAACCCCTCAATCTCTCAAAAGGAGGTAGAAAGTAGGCATGAATTCTGGGGCAGATCTTGAACTCAGCTGCTTCTTTGCAAAGGATACAACAGTAAGAGGTAAAGCCTCTCTGACTGTGATGTCCTCTAACCATCAGATAATAATCAAATACTTTGATGAGGAGGAAATAAAAAGATGAATGTGCTTTAGTGAYCCATTAAAATTTCCTAAATAGTTATTGCTGAACTTGACTGCCCTCAAAAACCTTGCTCTGAAAACAGAAAGAAGCAGCAATGGTTTCTCCAGATTTTCTGCAGTGCCTAAAAGATGAAACAGATGCTGAATTTTTMTTCCCCCACCTTGTTTCAGTGCTCAGACTGGGCTGATACTCTAGAGAGTTATTTTTAAAAGGGCCTTTGGAAAGGAAGGGCTCCATTCGAAAGTTCAGCATTTCTTGTTAACCTTTCTGTTGGAAAGGTTAGAAAACTCTACCTTCCTGTACCTGATAGTACCTCATTAATTATCAAAACTAACCTACCACTGAAACCTAATGCAAAAAATTCAGCAGGGAGCACCTAAGTTTCACTAATTCCTCCACAGACCTATRAGGCAAGGAAGCCACGCTCTGTAATAAGACTGAGAAGAACTTATGACAGGAATGAAAAACTTTCTACTGTACCTCATGAAAGTGCTGGTGGCTGCAGCTTGAGTCTAGCTGCCAAAGGAAAAATGATAAAAAGCATTTAGATTTCTTTACTTTCTTCTTGTCAAATAGGCCAAACTCACTAGGGACAAGACTGCTATCAAAGGCAGAGATGCTAATGAACTACATGGAACCGTTGGGGGCTGTGACTTCTTGGAGCCAAGTATCTTTGAAGCAGATTTCCTGGCATCCCCCTTTCCCATATATCCACCAGACGTTCCCTAAACTTTATTTTGATGAATGTCTTATTCAGATATCAGGATGTCACCAGGATCTGGGAAAAACAGGTCACATCTGTGACATAGTTGGTACGAACATGAGTCCTTGGCAATGCCCATAAATTCTGCTACCAGGTATGTGAGCAGCAAGTAGGATAGTCCTTATGGGCTGATAGCTTAAATAACATGCAAACAGATCACACAGTAGAAACATGTCAGTGCCTGTGCTCTGACAATAGGTATGTTCTTGCCCATAGCTGGAGCGCACTTACTACAACGGAGCTTGAGGCTCACCATTGCAGACAAAGATATTGTCTTCAGATTGTGACAAGGCAACAAAAGAACAGAAATCTCTTAGCAGAGATTCCTTTTTTTTTACGTAGGAAGAATTTATTTAATAAATGTCACTTCTCAGTTAAAGCTCTGTTTTATGAACAGGCAATCATTTCTCTGACAAAAAAAAAAAAAAAAAAAAGATTAAAGTTCCGTTGCCACAAAAGGTTTGGATCCCTGTTTGGCTGTTTTTCTGCTAGACTGATCAACTGTTGGGCATTTTGAGCACATAAAGTCCCCTGACACTCTTCTGAAGGAGTCTTGTGAGTAAGGAATAAAACTTGTGATTTTAAGATGTTGGATACTCTCCATTGCKTGTTGTTTCTTCAGACTAACTGCTGACCTAAGTGGACTATCCATGCGTTCAAGTGGGTTTCCACGGTAAACAAGCTCCCAGCGGAATGTGAGATGATATACAGAAATATTTGTCTGTCTTCCAATATAGATACTTGAGAACTCATGAGATAATTAGGGGCTTATAATCTATGCTGCTTCTCCCTTGGGGACCATTACAACATTGAGAAACTAAAACACTCCTGAGAAACATAATCAAGACAACACATCTACATAGAAAACCATCATGCCTAGTAAGTGAAGGAATACTCTGGTGGTTGAACATCAGACATTAATATGGCAATTTGCATCTGGATAAAATAATTTTTCAGAAGAAATCACTTCTGTACAATACTTTCATTCCCAGTTCACTCATCTTTTAGAACAACTAATAGGATTGTGGAAGGAAAGACTATGATGCTGTAAGAAYAGAGTGAACTACAGTTCACTTATGGGATGAGTCTTCGGCTGTGGTTGTGGGAGAGGAGCAGGGGGAAAATGGATGGATCCATGGATATTTGTAGGATCTATAGGTCCTACAAATAAATGGTCGGGGGAGGGGTGTTGGGATCAGAGAGGGAATATATGCACAGAAATTTAGGGATAGACGACAGTGCAAAACAGAGTCTTCTCTGCTGTTCCTGTCCCCTGGAAGGCTCCTGGAGATACCACAGCCCCTGCCAGGCTGTGGAACCCAGACCACTCTCACTGATCTAATGGGCTGCCCTACTCCCAGTCCAGGGCCCCAGCTACTGGTACAAGAGCTTTGAACTCTGCCCTGCTGTGCCCTGGTCTGCTCCACTTTCTGCCGGGGCCTCTGGTCTGCTCTCTCTCTCTCCACATTTTTCATAAGGCTTGTTGGCCTAACAAGGCCATCTACAGTCTAATAATGCTAAAAGGCTTGTTGGACTAAATCAAAAATCCCCTTGGAAGGAGGAAGGATATTCACATGAACTAAGTAAAATAATAAAAGAATATTCATCTTACCACAAGCATTCAGATCTCACATCCTCATATGCCAGGTGCTGTGCAGATGGGTTAGAAGACAACAACCTCTCGAAACAGCTTAAAACAAAGCCAACATGCCAAAACCCAAGAGAGCAAAAATACAAATGCATTTCAGTACATTTATGGTTCCTCATTACCTMAATTGCAATATCCTTAGTTAATCAAGGAATGGCATGTTCAAATTCAGCTCTTTGGGTGAAATTAACAGCTATCTGGTTGCACTGTGCAATGTCACTTATGAATCACTCGTGTCCTGTTAGGGCCTYATTTGCAATTTTGCTCCTCTCACCTCTCATTACAGGAGAGTTCAGAAGTATCTTAAATAGTGCACAAGTACCTTTCTTGAAGACAAGGTATACGTTTTTAGAGGAGGATACACTTTATTTTCAAAGATACTGGATAGCACTTCTGGGCTTCAAATGATATTTTGGCCAATACCACCTCAAAAAAAAAGAAAAAAATCCTTACAAATGACTCAAATTCACCCCAAAATAGAGCAGTTTCCACACAGATTAAAAAGTATTCTGGTCAGATATGCCCAAGACACCCACTCATGTTAATGTGAGAAATTTCCCTCAAGTGAAGGGATAAAAGAGCATTCAAGTGTTTCATCAAACATTTTACYTACTCTGATATTGAATAGTTCTATACGGAAGTCCTACTATCTTGAAGAAACATTAATAACCAAATGTTTCTTGCCTTTCCTTAAAAAATACATGTAATTTTTCCTCCCTTTTGTTTTCAATAGTTACTTCKGTGTTAAACGCAGATCTTTCAGATTCAGAAAAAAAAGGGGTGCTGCAGTTCTGCTAGAAATCAATGAAAATTTTCAAAATTGTTTTGAGGAGGGTTTTGGCTCTAAGAAGGGAAACAAACAGTGAGATAACTTTCTGTCACACACGCAATCAGCTAAAATATGAAGATAATAGAGGGAAAAAATGTCTGTAAACTGATAGATCAGGTTTCACCTGGTCTGGATAAGAGATCAGCTTTAAATTCCATCTCCTTTCAGGTGTGACAACATCAGTAAAAAAAAAAAGTCTATTAATTATGGATGATTAGCTCTGTCACTAACAGACAGAAGCATTKGTTAGACCGTGTCCAGATTTGTTAGTCCGTATTGTCTTCTAAATATGGTCCTGTTTATGCTATGGCTTCCAGTATGGCTACTACCAAGCATTRTTAGAAGTGAGTCAGAGATTTTACATCTGCCAGTGTAGATCCACCCTAACAATTCCCAAAAAAATAGTTTCATAAYGGTAGACGAGTAAGAAAGCAAGAAAAAAAAAGGCAATTTTACCTTTTACAGATATATCTATTTGCTAAGAGGAATTCATTTTATTAGTAAAACCATTTTTGTTCAGGTTTAGTGACAGATACAATTAGCCAGAGGGTTACTTACTTTCAAGTAGATCCAGTGTTTCWCTCTTCTCTTGGCAGAAAAGAAAAGCACCTCTAGGTTTTCAAGGCATAGATCATGTCTTTCTTGTGGTATGAAGTAATTTCTTTTAATATTCTGCTGTGCAATTCACCAATTCCCAGAACTGCATGTTATA
The DNA here is from genome assembly GCA_003342815.1 of Eudromia elegans. Lineage (NCBI taxonomy): Eukaryota > Metazoa > Chordata > Aves > Tinamiformes > Tinamidae > Eudromia > Eudromia elegans. The sequence goes on from PTEX01000006.1 coordinate 5,136,815, forward strand.
GTTTGCATTCTGAACAAAGCTAAGTACATTCCCTTCCAGGGCTCTTTTGTCTTCTAAATGCATCCTCCTTGGTTGTGTTTCATGTTATTGTGTTCACACTGGTTCTGTATAAATGAACATATTAATCCTTAATTTTCTAGGTTTTTTTGCTCAGTTTGCCAAGGAAGGATTTTTCTTCTCTCACAAGCTGCAGATGCAGGTTACCACTGTGCCAGCTTCTGTCTTGTCCTGGCAAAAGGAACTAATTCAGGAAAAGTCCATAAAAATGAGTTTTCTTTTCGTTTCTACAGTATGCTGTGGTTGTCTCACTACATGCTCACCCCTTTTCTGTCATTCTCTATGAAGAGCCCATCACAGCAGCTAGGGTCTGCAGAGCTGGAAYGCAGGACCTTCCCAAATGGAGGGCAGAGGTATGGGAGACAGTCTTTTGCCCACAACTRTCTTATCCTTTGAGGCACCCATGGGAAAATGCAAACCCATCAYCTTGGCTGATTGCAGCATTCACAATGAATACGGAAAAGCCGCCCGGGTGCTCTTTTATCTGTCAGCAGCTTGAGGTCCACTCAGAAGTACTGCTGCTATCGACATGCATTTGCAGTAGGCCTAAATGCAAGACAGGAATTAAACAAGGAAGTCTGCACAGGCAGGAGATGTTCTGGCCTGAAAGGAAGCAGGTTTGGCATGGGGTAATGTAATCCATGGATGTCATGTATGGAGCCTAACTGCAATATTGCTGGAAACTTCACYCATGAGAGCTAACACATCAGTGCAGAGAAAACCAGTATGTGGCAGCCTGTAGAGAACTTGCATTTTTCAGAGGATTCTGGCCTGGATCCAGACAAAACTCAATTCATAGAAACAATATACATCCTTTACTATGTATCCCTTCTGGAAGAAGATAGAAAACAAAGCCCTGTTGCTGTAGAGGCATCATCCAAAATAATTTAAAATGGCCTAAAATGCACCAAAGTTGATGATTAATGGAGCCACCTTTCTAGRTCTTCAGTCTAGAAAGTACTAGGGAAAGGAAACAAAAAGGCTTGCAATTTAACATGTAGTTGCACAAAGCTATCTATGAGATCTTGGCTAGGACCCTAGGAAGAACAACTGCCAATCCTCTCACATCTGCCTTCTACTTGCCCATGGAAAATGACACCCACAACAAGGGAAAACTCAGCCACATAAAGCAGGCCTTGAAGCCCATGATCCGCCAAAACCATGGTAGGTGCAGAAATCGGGACTTAACGCCACAGAGGTTTTAGTCCAGGTACAAACAGGCTGTAACTTATGGTCAGACAGCGTGGCTCTAAGCCCCTTTAGCAGAATTGGTGTCCCATGGAAACTCCAATTTAGATATTCGAATATCCCTCCTTGAAAATGGATCGGCTAAACTGGTTACTCAAATAAGCTGGGACTTAGTTCACCCCTGCCATGACRAAGCTACTTGTTCTTGTCTATCATCATCCACACAGGGCCTTGCAAACCACCTCTGAAACAACACATCTGCAACTAGCAGACTCTGTATTAAAACTCTAGTGRCATTAATATCTGATGCCTTTGGAATAGTAACGATATCTTCTTTTATGAGTAGAAGAGTCTAAGAAAGCCATTATTTGTCACATGGTGATCCAAAAGCTGTTAATCTCCTGTCTACACCTTAAGAAAGAAGAGAGGAGGAAAATCTAATTTAAACTAGTGCTGCTAGGAATAAAAAAATTCAGGCTGGCGCTATGTTAAATTAGTCGGGAGGCTGAGATACCCAGCAATGGTCTTAAGAAAAAAAGAAAATTATAGGGTCTATCAATTAGAGAAGTGGTGCTCTGAGCCTATGTGCTGGCATGCTTACAGTTTTTTTAATGTCTGGCAGGATGTTTTACAAACTAAACTCAGCAAGATGACAATTCCACCAGAAGGTGCTTCAGATGGTTTTGCTAATAATTTTGATCAGCTGAAATGGAGAAAAACATCACTTCACTTATTTGGCTTTTCTGGAACCTGTCAAATCTGAGCAAACCATTAATTGCCCCCTCCTGTATCTCACCCCCATCCCTCCCACCTCTTTCTGAAAAGACACACTTCACTTTTCATTCCAGGATTCAGTATAATCAGCCTTTTYTTTTTCCCCGCCAAAAACAAAGTTTGGTGATTCCTTGTGCACTTCCTTTGCCAGAAGGAAGTCCCATTTCTTGAGAATATTCACTGAAGGCTGGGACTGCTACTGCTGCAAACACGTAAGTGCTAACCACCATATATTGGCTTTTGTTTTAATAGCCTTTTAACCAACTTTGTTAATGGACTGAACACAATTTAGATATGGAACTTGGCTAAAATGTAGCTTCAATTGGCTATTAAAATTTAAGAGCCAACTAAGATAGCTAATTACAAAAAAAGCTCCAGTGATAATGCTAAGCAGAATTAGTAATAGCAAATGACAGTCTGTCTAGTCTTATTCCCAAAGGGAAAGAAACTCTTAACTGAGAAGTCAACCAGACAACGTGCAGAAAACCTAATTGCATTACTGGTATTATGGCATCCCAAATCTGGCAGCTCACTAGGACAAAACAGTGAGTAAAGTCTGTCAAACTACTCAGAAAAGCAACTGACCCCCTTCCCAATGCTAGCTGCGACAGACATCAGGTATCATTATTTCATCTGAACTTATTCAGAAATAATTCTTGTAAAAGCTATAAAATCAGCATCATCCGAAAAATATCTTATACCTAGCCTGAATTGGATTCTCTCTCCAGATATTGGAGATGGGGGGGTGGAATATAAACAGCAATCTGTCTGCTAAATGCTGAAGCACTAAAAGCAGCGTTCTGTGCTTCATTATCAATATCCTCATTACACCATCAGTTGAAGTGCCGACTAGTTCTCCTGTGAAGATTTATCATGTATGGTGGCCACTTTGAAACATAGGTAGCAGAGTCTTTAACATTCCCTACTCAAGTGTCTCCCTGCTGTGCCTGTAAATGTCAGTCCAGTTTTTTCACGGCTGTGCGCGCAGATTAGAAACAGCAGGAGAGCTTGGGAGTATGACTACAATACCAGTAAGGACACTTGTCTTCATGGCACTGCTCAAGTGATTCTTGGAATGCAGGACCCTGCTGTTTTCTAATATTTACACACAACTGGAGTCATCAAGAGCAGTAAATGCAGTCTAAAGGCAGCTTGCTTCTTTTGTGTTAGCGGCTTTACTTTCCAATGGGGATGTCAACAAAATCCTCTCCGATAAAGTGGTGTATTTCCCCACCACCGTTTTGCAGAGCAAACGTAGCCGCGCGAGCAGCAGTACGGCGGGTCTTACCGCAGCTTCCTACGTGGTTCACCCGGCCTTGCCCRCACCTTGAACACGACGGCAGGTCACAGGGAGCCAGAGATTCTTGCCAGCAAGTGACATATTTTCGCCGACTGGCTTTTGTGAGCAGGCCCAAGCCCTGGAATAATATTTATCTGGAGTAAAAAAGAGCCTTTCGGTTCCTAGAACACTCATCAGCATAAACTTCAACCAAGGAGGACAGGAGAGGGTTTAACCAAATCTGCAAAATAAAAAAATACTTTCCAAATATGCTGAAATTAATTTTTTCCTTGGCATTTGGTTTGGGCATTGTCAAAAGGAAGCACTCTCCTTGAAAACATGGAAGGTAAAGGAAGTTTAGCACTAATTTACTAAAAACAAGAAAAAAATTCAACTAAAAAAAAAAAATTCAACTAAGTTACAAAAGAATGGGATTGGCTTTGAATATGTAATAAGGGTAATGGAATGTGGTTTGCTTTCCTCAGAACATTTCTGCAGAAGAGTGCAACAYACATTTTGCACAAATTGATTCTTGCTGTCATTAAGGTTTGAAGAGATTTAAGCATTACAGGGCCTTCAGAAATCCACTTCTTACTTCTGTAATGAAGATACTTTTATACCTAAATTCTTCAACCACACTTTGCTAGTGCACACCTAGGCAGAAAGAGATGAACTTACAATGATCAGAACAGAAAAAAGAAGGCACATATTTTTCCAGTTTTTATTTCAAAAAAAAGAAACTATTTTCTTTTCAAAACCTAACCCTGCCATTCATTGAGCATTTACATTTACATCAGTTTGTACTCAGACATTACACAATCAAGCAAGCAGAACACAGGAGATCCACACGATCGCACTCTCCATGGCTCAGATGGTTTTCTTTTGGTTTGCCAGACTTCACAGAGCAGGCTCCCTGATAGGAAGGATGTCCATGCCCACCTTCCATGCATTTTTTTGCAGAATCAAAATGCAAAGTAGTGGGTGTTTCACACTAAAAKTAATCATTGCATATTTTGATTTAAAACTAAGAGAAGACTTAAAAGCCAGCAAAAAGTATTTTAAAAAGATTGGAAATAGTTGTATATCTTGACTCTTTAAAAATATGAAATCATTAATTTGCTATGAGAAGCACAACTGCGTCAAGCTTGCACTAGAACTTGATACACCTTGGGATTATTTTCCCTTTCCTGTCTTCTCCTGGACCCTATGCTTTAAATTTTGGTCTCTTTCTCAAGAAACTATAATAAAGAATCAGAAAAGCAATACAAACAAAATACTATGCAAAAAGCCCACCACCAACAAAAAAATCCACTCAAGCAATAGTTAAGAGATGTCTCYATCATTTCGGGTTGACTGAGCAATAGTCTAAGCATTTCATCTAAGGGGYCTCCTGTTTTGAGACGATACTCAAAATTAAACTAAATGAGATACAACAGTGCTGGCTTCTTAAAAAAAGGCAAAAACTAAATAATAAAGCTTTATTTCTACATTTTAAAGTAGCCAAAAGCACTTTTTTCAAGTTGCCCTTAAGACATGATTTTTTTGTAGACAGAAAATAAAATGCATCCTCACTTCAAAGTTGGCAAAATTCTGCATTTGTTTTAAAGTATACATAAATTATGCAAATATTTTAATAAAACATTTATTTTTCAAAAAACAGGTACAAACAGCAGTCTAATGTTTTTCAGGATTTATCATTTAAAAGGAGAAAAAAATTCCAGTGCTACAGTAACAGAGATAGAGAGAGGTGAAGAGCATCTTATYCTGTTTCATCTACTTCTGCACTTTCTTTCTGGTTGCTACTCYTCTCTTAGTTTTGGGGGACGTCATCTTCCGTGTTTTGGTAGTCACTGCTTCTGCAATTCAAAAAAAGGCCAAACTTTCCATAAAGTAAACAGCAGAAATGTACCGCAAGAATATAACTTGTCCTGTTTTCAAAGGATAATCAAAATCAAATTACTCAATTAGCTTTGATTTACACATTAGGCAAAAAAACAAGTTGTTCAAGGAGACTATAATCAAATGTAATAAAATAAGAAACTTATTCCACTTTGGTCTTTTTTTGTGAGCACTAGCAAGGAGGAGGAAAAAACACCACAGCAAATTTTCACAAATTACAATCATCTCTTGTCACTTTCAAGAAAAATATTAGATATAATAAAAATTAATACTGTTTTCAGAAAAGTAGTTACCGAATGAAGTGTTTTTCATCTTCTTGTCATAGTATTAAAAAAAAAAAAAAGACTTCCTCCTTAAGTTCACTATGACTTATTTAACTTCTTGCTTGTAAAACTATATATAATCCTACAGTTCCTGCCAACTCTTAATCTGCATTAGTGACAGAGAAATAAAGGTAGGATCGAGTTTCGCAGCATAAGGCAACAGCCTTTAAGCAGAGTGAGTCACTAATCGTTCAGGCTCAATGGGTAAGTTCAGAAGGAAGCAAGGAGTCTGGGAACAKTGCAAAATAAACCACATCAGAGTCTCGAGTCCATCCTAAACCAAATCGCACCATTAACAGTGTAGGATCATTGCAAACTTGTTTTTATGTTTTATGTAACCTAATTTGCTCTTAAAAATGCTGTTATAAAAGCAAAACGTTCAAATTATTTTGAAGCATTTTTGCAGACTTGAAAATGTAGCATGAAAAATTATTCTTCTCTTTCTTGGTCCAAACGTGTTCATTGAATGCAACATAAAACCAAAAATAGATTTTGCTAGATAACACATCTTTGATTGATTAACCATTTCATAAAACCCTGCCACCTCTGCCTGCTCACGATCTCTTACTGAGCAGAGCACCTTTATCAGTGAAAGATCCACTCTGGTAAACAAACAAACAAAAAAAATACTTTCAAAAGACTAGTATGTAAAACCACATCTATTTTGGTACTCTTAAAATWATTGTTATTTAAAAGTTATGCAGCACAAGTAGATATCAAAAATTAAAGGAGTACCTTAAACTGTGTGATTCAGTTCTTTTACCGGCTAAATTTTGGCCTATCATCAAGTATTAGTAGTTTATAACTTTCAAAGACATAACATATTTCCAGCTGCTAGAAATGTGAATTCTAATAGTAGGTATGTCTTTTGAGCTCAAAAGAGTTTTTAAATTGAGTTCTCAGTGGCAATTAGATATTGCATATTTTTGTACTGTTTTTCCCTCTCCTCTCCTGAGATTTATCCCCGGAATTTTTTGTATTGCAAGGGGAAACATAAAATAACCAGTTTTCTCTCAAAAACAGGCATATAAGGTCACTCTCCTTTCACTCCCTCACGATCTCCAAAGATGTGACCTTGTGCCACATGCTCTAGGTGTCCCTGCAGTTGTACCAGGTGATCTCTGACGGTTCCTTTTAACCTCAACCATTCTGTGAAAAAATACTAATGTTTACCCTTCATCAGTTTTGACTGATCTAAGTATGTTTTTTTATTCTCATCTAACATTGTATAATGGAGTGCTCAGACAGWCAGGTCAAATTCATGTCCTATTATCAGAAAGATTCCCAATATGACAACTTTGACATTGGCTAGGAAAGTATCACTGATATTTGGGTAGAGAGAAAAATACTTTATGAAATGTTCACATTCATAGTTGAGGAAAGCAGGTAGTATGTCATGGGGAAGTTATATATCATAATGCACATATATGTTATATATCTCTCTGTAAACAGTATCCCAAAGTAAAATTATAAAAGTGACACAGCAGAAGCACTGCATATGGAGTTGGGAAGTTCTGAAATAATTGAAAGAACAAGAGTGATGATCACGGTTTAAAAAAAAAAATCCCCACACACATGAAAATAATTTTACTGGCTGATCTGAAGCACCTCTATCTYCCCACACCTCATCCCTGCAAAAAAGGAAGAGCTGTGATGGTGCACTCTTCCTGCATGCAAAAGGTTGCTACACAGAATGAAAGCAATTTTTACATCCACAGCAGACAGGACAACTAATATTAAGTCTAAAACTATAACATGAGAAATTAGAGAAAACAACCATCACACCTCATCACACTTTTCAGTGGTCAGGTTAGTCAAGCAATAGAATAGGTCTTGCCCAAGCATGTTTTAGAATCTCCAATCATGGATTTTAAGAAAAGTTTCTTTATAAGGATTACAGATGATCCTGTCACACAATTGCTGAATGCAGCTGATGGTCTCTTGATATCCCTTTTCACCTTGCTTTCTGATTCTGCATGCATCCTTTTAGAATCACATGTAAATCTTACAAATAAGAAGAATAAGAAAGTGTCTGAATCATAAAAAAAGGACAGTTTCTATTGTATTAGAACAATTCCTTTAGCAAGAACAAGCAGAAAACAAAATGCCAAGGTCCCCACTTAATTGCCTGCTTGAGAGAAATGTGGACAGTGAGGGAGTCTGTGTGAAAACAGAGCTGCTGAGCAGCTAAAGTTGGATAAGATTCAGGTGTTAAAGGTGGCCACTAGCTTACATCATAGGCTACAACATTTAAAAAAACAGAACCACATACCATTTTTAAGACTCCAAGCAAACGYCACAGTAAGTGAAAAATACCTAGCAGTGGGCATGCTGCAGGTTAGCAACTACATCACTTGCATATGCTGAATTTACRCCTGACAAAGACTGAGGAGTACACGCCAGTCTCTGGGTAACAGCTCACAAGCACCAGCAATTCTAGTCTCTGTACCAGCTCTGAAACTGGGCTTACAGTCACCGTCTTCATTAAACAATAGGCTAACACATTCTGCCCTCAAAAGCGGCATGTACAGTTGAGTATGTTGTTTAGGARTAGCAAGGTTTCATTTAAACAAAATATATATTATATATCAAGCTCTGAGTGTGTGTGCGTGTGTGTGTGTGTATGAGATCTTGCACACACACTTTACTCTATGCTTATCTGCAAAGAATTGAAGGCCAACAAGTGTGGATGCTGGACTGTGTGCTAGAGGGTTCTCAAGTGGCTTCTGGTAGAGATGTTCTCAAACTAGCCTCCACAGAGATCATCATTAATCATTAAACATCATTACTGTACAAAGACCCAGTGTGACACAGCAGGACAATTCTATGACAGAACTKACATTTAACTCTTGTGACTTCATGCCAATGAATACTGAATTGCCACAGCTCAGCTGGGAATTGATGAAGCAGGAATGAAACGGCCATGATACAACACTCTTCCTAGTCAACTAGCCTTGACCTTACATACACTGCTAAATCAGATCTTAGCATAATTWTTAAGCCAAGAACATTTTCTGTTACCATTTAACAAATCAATAACTAATTGTGGATTTGTAATTTCCATAGAAGGCAAATTTAGCATTGTTAGTTTTTAAAAATGCTCCCACTGGCCACAACATCATTTCTACCCTGCACAGTGTGCTTCAGGCAACCTCACTTGTCTGTGATCGCATTAAATTATCAAGTCATTTCCTGGGTGGCTCCCTAAGAAACCCTTTTCTTCATGCTCTCTTCACAAGGATACTATAGTTATCAAACTGAAAAGGACAGGCCAGGGAAACGGAACCCATATAATTGTTACCTACATGTGGGAAGAATAAAAAAAAAAAAAAAAAAAAGGCAATAATTGGAAGCTGAAAGAGCACACACAACACCTGGCTGCAGACACCAAATGGAAGGCCAAGCAGCGCAGCAGTTAATGCAAAGCAAGCACCACTAACCTYATCAAATCARTTTRGGCTGTTCAAATAAGGTGCCAAGAAGAGTTACTTCTCATTTGTGAAGATGAAACAAGGAAGTGTATACGAACATCTGACAAGACTTTTCCCACAACTTTCCACCAGGAACCCTGCAAAAAGTCCCGTAGTGTAATGTTTCTCAAAGGGGAACTTTTTTGGTACTTGGATTGGACAGTTTTAGTTAATTGGATTTTTCTTGTTCCTTCCCTACAATAATCCAGGAAMATAACTCAAACACGAAGAAAGGAAAGAAAATACAGACTTACATTCCAAGAAAAATAATATTGCAAGATGGGGAGGAGAGTGAGGAAATAAACTCCATCCCAAACTRGGATAGAGTTTGGCTTTACATGTTCTGTTCTTCTGAATCCTGTTTCCTGACAGATAAATACYGCAACAAATTAAGTCTACACATTTCCATAGGAATTATCCTATGGATAAATATCAATACTTAAGGGCATATTATCTCATGGCTAACTGCATATTTCCTAAAGATAACATTGGGTTTATGAGATTTCTGTTAAAAAAATTAATAGCAAATTGTTCCAGACAAAACCGTAATATATATTTTTTTTTCTTTATGAAAATAGATTAACTGAAGAGGTTCCAGAACACAATTCTACATACACATATAAATAAGAAGCCACATGCAGCATGTGTTTAAAAATAGTCCTCCTTTCTATCATGCAGTGAATTCCAGGAGGAACAAAGAGTTTAATTTGAATATATTACTTACAATCTTGAAAAAGGTTAGATCTCCCTGCAAAAATCTGAGTCAATGCAATATCTTTTTTTTTTTCCTGGAGACAAATTTCACTTCCACATTTTCAAYCTACGTTTGAATTGCAACACTTTTTCAGCATATTGCAATATATCTTCAGGCCACAGAAAAATAACAAAAAACAGACATCACTATTTTATTTTTAAATGATTTAACTCTATGTGTAAAGTCAATACACAAAATCTTACCGCAGGGAAAATCTTCTGACAAATTGCTATTTAAAAATAAACAAACTAAAAAATCCCTAAACTTAGATACTACATTTAGGTATTACTGCTTTTCATTAGCAGTAAACCAAAGAAAMTTAAATTAAAATAGGAATGATTAAAATATAATGGAAGTCCAAGTATAAAACTATCTTCCAAGCAGACACAAGAGTAAACAGAAACCTTTTTAATACCTTACATATTGGAAATTAAAGTTTGGCTTGTTATTATCAGCACATGTTTGAGGCACTTCTCAGTGAATTATTTTATCACTTACAAATTGTCCAAGAAAAYCATTACTCAGAAAGAACTGCAAAAATATTTTAATTTTATATGTAYTTAATTTATTTTAACTTTCCTACCCATAACACTTAAAGGTCTTTCTACTTAATATCACCTCCTACAGCAGCTTTTCCAACTTAAATACCTTTTAAAAAAATCAAAYAATTTTGAAGCAGGCCATAAAAAGACAGAACGTTTCATATCCAGTTTAAATATAGTYAGTGCAAAATGCAGAAGCCAGATCATCAGTATTTCTGACAACTAAGAGCAGTATTTTTTTTTCTAAAACTATGCTTTCCTTAAATTCAAAAAGCAGTTAATTTAATTCCTTTACTATAACATTTAACTCTTCTGAGGGCTAAGGGAAGGCCAGGAACAGTGCTGAGTAGGACATATCCTTTGGTGACTACTCACATAAATTAACAGGATATTTTAGATTAATATCCATTTACTCCTGGAATTTGTTGCTGTTACAGGTCAGTACCAAGGCTTTTACAAGAAGGAACAAAAGAATAATAGACAATTAAGACTACCCTAGCCAGTACAGGTATTAGTAACAATATTAATACTAGAGTAGAAAAGAGATAAAAATCTATTTATAATGTGGGCACGGATAGAGAATAGAAAGTAAGTTGTGCCAAGCACAAGTTCAAAAGAACCCTATGATCTGCATTCTCCTAGTGCACGACAAGGCCACTGACTCTTTGCAGATAAAGACTAAACTATGTGCAAGTATGACCTAATATTAGGTCATGAATGAATTGAGGAAAAACACATCAACTGGAAATTTTTAAGACAATCCAAAAATTGTTTTAGATAAAGTTACACAACAAAATTAAACGTAAAACTAAATTCCTATTTTAATAAGATTTTATTTCCTGTGGGCATCTTGAGATTCTGTTTCTAAAAAGAAGAGTGTTGCTTGCCAGGTCCAGAAACACTGACGACTCACAGGGCTGAAAGAGATGGCCGTTACTGTCCTCATCTGGAGTGGCCACTTTTTTAAAAGCCCAGAGGAAAACAAAAGTCCGACTGCATTCTTTCTTCCTCCTTAGACAATCTTAAGCAGCAACAGATTCCCTTACTAACAGGGTCGGAGTCTCTGTAGTCACTGATCACCTTGGTGTACTCCAAAAGTAATAAGTGTTGGATGGTGAAAATATTCAGCCTCCCAAACGCATTTAATTAGTCTGCAAAAGACTTAGCATTTGCAAAGAGCTGATGCTACTACTTGGACTACAGTTCCCTCAAGCTCTCTCACACTTCAATCTATGAGAATCTCAGTATATAATCCCAAAAGGGAAGGAGGAAAAAATATTATATTAGATAATATAAAACATAAAATTATAAAAAAAAAWTTATATATATAATACTCTGGTGCATCATATGACAACCAGTAGGCTGTCAGTTGCACTTTTAAATATAAAAAAAAAATTATTTCCTTCACAGAAAAAATAATCTGGCTAATAAGCATTTTTTTCAGTCATTGATAGACTAAAGAACTAGTAATAAACTTAAGACAATATTTTAAAAGGCATCTGAATATGAGAGACTTAAGTCATTGATCAAAATTATCAGAATGGTATGTTTCCACCTGAAATAAACAGTGTAACCTCTCAGAATGACAGTGTCTTTGTGTCATACTGTTTGGGTAAACAGTCAATCCACAGGGTTAATCTTTAATTCATCAGTAATACTACTTCAAAAAAAAAAAATTCCCACCCTGCCGTATTATTACTTCACACCTTATTTTTAARAAGGTAGATCTGTTTGGAAGTAGAATCAAGTGTTTAAGTTCTACTGTTTTTATTATTTTTAGACTACTCGACCGTGCATAACATTCTCTAGAATAAATATCTTCCTAGACACCACAAGTTTAACCTATACAGACCTGCTGAGGAATTCCAATATTGCATGTGCGAAATMTTAAGTCTACTTCACCTGGCTATGATTTTTTTTTTCCAGAAAACACTGACAGCTCTGCCAAATTTAAAAATCTTACTTTAGCATGATCTATCCTTGTAGTTAATCCTTCTTTAAGGATTTGACTTTAAATACACTCACGCTTGTAAGCAGCTGCTGCTAGCCTCTGACTGCAATGCACTGTGAAGGAGAGGTCCCCAGCAGTCGACATTTTCTGACATTGCATTGGACAAAACAGGAGGAGAAAAATAAGATTGGAGGAGGAATGAAGGATGGCAGAGGGACAGGGTGCTACCACTAACTTTTATCAGCTAGCATTTTCACCAGCTCTATGTAGCACATATACATAGAAAGCTTGAATATTTCAGTATTAAAGCCAATCTAAAAAAAAAAGAAAATATTAAAGACAAAAGTATTTTAACTGTTACAGATAAACAGGACACGTGGCCATGGGGAGGGCCTTCTGACTTACTAGAAGTACGTTTCTTTTTCTGTGGACTTTCTACATCTTCCACTTCTGCTTCAGTGCTCTCATCGGCTGCAGCTGCTGTCTTCCTTTTTTTCTATAAAGGAAAAAGGCAATTGAATTCAAAAGCAGGAAAGGCYACACAAAGCAGAAAACATCTGCRTAAGGTATGCCCCGGTTTAAGCATTATTTYCTCATATATTATAAAACATCTCCATTTGTAGAGAAAACTGATCCACATATTACAGTTACTAGTACCAGACAACAGCAAACTTAGAAGTCCAGTTCCATTGCCTATACGTCAGTTTAAGAATTTATCTTTTTAGCATAGGAAACCACCATTTTTTATGATCAAAACCTGATTTTATTTACTTTGAGTAGCTGTTATGAAAGGATCAATCTGGAAAATCSTAACACAGAAAAAACACTTTACCCAAAGTTGCTTTTAATTGTCKTTTCTTTTTTAAAGCAATTACACCTCATTAAGTTCAAGTTTATCCAAATCCATGCTTAAGGCTTTCTTTGCACAGCTTAAAAGTAGCTAACACCCACTGACAGTACATTTTTTTTTTTTCCTAATAGCAAYTATGGGTTCTGTTCCAGAGAGAAGTACTTGGAAAAGCTGAATTCTATTCAAGGTGCATTATCTTAAAACTTCTAAGTGRATAGAACTGTTATTATCTGTGTATTACAATTAATCCTACTATGGCAAAGTATTCCTAAGGTGGTTATGGAAAGGTTATTTTTAAAGCCATGTCATTTTTGCAAAGGATGAGTTGCYCTGTATTTAAATCAGAGAGACACAGCTGTTAACTTTGATGAACACTGGAAGTGTTTACCTTTCTTTTCCCATTTTTTTAATTACGGGAGACTGTACTGCCTTACTAACACAGCTCTCAAAGTGGTTACAACTTCACACAGCTCACGAGAGAAGGGGAGAGAGTGCATTCCATCTTCCTTTTCCAAAGTGTTGCTTCATGATTACCATCTAAACCCTGCTGGGCTGAACAGATTGGTTCGATAATTACATACAATAACTGCAGTGGGCAGGTAACCCTCAGCTGGCACAGGGCAGCTCCCCTGTGAGAACTTCCATATGCAAACTGCACTGATGGAGTGCATTAGGTACATCTTTCCTGCCGCTGCACAGGCCTGATTACCGCCAGCCAAGACTCCAAGGTTAGCATGTCAGCAGATTTGTGATGCATTAGGCAGGAATAAACACAGACACTTTTGTTCATTCTGACCAAAATTAAGGAGGACTATTTCAGCACCGTACTGCTTTTGTATGAGAGATAATGCATTCCTCCCAATTGTCCCAGAAAAGATTTTGAATGCTTATCATAAAAACAGATATCCAATACGTGCTACACAAAAGCAAAATACATTTATCTTGTTTCCAAGCTTATTTAATAAGAAGTGGTTTCTTAATCTTGATGCAGGTGAATTACATAGCAATAGAAATCAGGCTGCATTCATCTGACAAAGGACCTATGCAGCTGAAGCTGAACATTCAAGGAGCTACAAATCACAAAAATCCCCATTTCTCCCATTTAGTTCACTCCTAGTAATTCCCAGCCACTGGCAAGTGATGKTAGTATACTTAGCACTTTAAAAAGGGACTAGTAAGAGTGGTCCTTGCTCCAAATAATTTAGACAAGAGTTTCAAATACTGCCTTCAACATATGACACTKGYAGCCTCTTGYTTTGCTACAACTGCTATAAAATACTACACACGTGCCAACATRGAAGCATTATGCAGAAATTAAAATCTCCAGCAGAATTCTGAACTGTGTTTCATTTACTGATACATCTGGAGAAGCTTGAGTCATGATATAGAGAATAAAATGTTAATTTTTAATATAGCAAGCATCTGTGAGTATGAGGCAGATAAAAAGAGTAGAGAGTAACCGAGATTCCACAAGCACCATGCTCATATGCAACATACAGTGCACATCATGGCTGAATTAGCAATATAAGCAGAGCRCACCGGAGAATCCTACATGCAAATAAATTATTTAAACAGAAGTTTAAAAATATTCTCTTCCAGTTATGAAACAGTCTAACTTCAGAACACTGAATAATATTGAGGAAAGACATTATAGTAGATTGCACTAAACCAATGTAAGGGTGGGTGTCTTAAGAACTGTCATGATTAAAAGATCAGTACAGAAGAAACGCCATAAATTGTCTCTCCCAGAGTTCAGCTTCTTCTCAAAGGTGACTGCCAGGTTGCATTTTTCTTTTCCAAATTAGACATTAAGCATGCCAAGAGAATTCAACATGTGCTGGAAGATACTGATTTTCAGAGGCAAGATGCTACTGATCAGCAGCACATTCTACCTGTGGAAAGCAATTTAACAAAGTTTGGAACTTATTTTTAAAATACTGRGTTATCATGTCAAGCTTATTCTGCCTGGACGCTCTAGTCATAACTAGCATGAAGTATCACTGCAGTATGAAGCAGACTGCTAAAAACAMTTATAGAAAAGGACTAGCAACACCTATTATTTTATTTAAGTGCCTAAACATATCTGTGACAGCTGACCATTCAAGTAGTGCCTCAAAGTTAAAACATAAGAACCCTATTGTAAATTGTCCTATTTGATGCTAACACATAAAAACCTATGCAAAAGGATTATCCCACTCTTTGGGAATGGTTTTGTCTGAAAGCAGAGAAAGAAAGAAAGATTTTTTCAAGTTTTATTCCATTGGAAATCTGCACCAGGCATCTCTGCTGGACACGGGCAAAGAAAGTCACAGATGCTGGCTCTGCAGCAGGCCAAGGTATTCAGCAAAGAAATCAGCCAACCATCAAAAACAGATTTTCTCCAAAACACAGGTCTCAAGCCATGTAGATCCACAGGAGGGGAATGAGAAGAATTTATGCTATGAACTCTCCTTTTTTAAAGTCTTACAATTTTTGTTTCTGTTCTGTGTTTTTGTCGAACTTCTACATATAGCTGATCATGTCACTAGGCAGAATTCTTGGACTCTTACTCTGTATTATAATTCTCAGCTCCCTAGCTAATGCTAAAGGAACTAAGAAGTCCATTTATAATTAACAAATGCACTTGTTTGAAGTGCATAATAATATTTTTCCTTTTTTATTGTTTTTATTAACCACTTTAACATACTATATGCTTAACAGAGTTCTCATGCAACCCAATTTAAAGTTTAGAAGAATACATTAAAATATACGCAATCTACCATTATGATTAAGGTTCATAAATAACTGTTCATAAATACTAGATAACTGAGAATTCAGCAKGAAATTCTAGTACCAAATACTTTGCATAAAGATGCGTATTTAAGATTAAACCTTCAACTAATCATGGGAAAGAAATCRATAAGAAAACAACTTATTTTGCCATACATGAATTCTGGCTTATCTGGAGAGTTTTAGAATTTTGACAAACAGAAGTAAATTAACKGAATGTTCATCTGTTCAAATGTCATTACAACTAAATGTGTATTCTGTTGCCAAAGGTACTATTTGTTATTTATTATGAAAGTACACCTACAAACATCATTCTATATTTAAGCTTTCGTTACAATTTGTCAAGTTAAAATTACAGATATAACATACACATGTAGGACTTAAGCAAATAAACATTTGTCTATTTGCTTATTTATTACTTGATCTAGCTATCACACCTACTTCCAACACCACTCTAAATCTTTACTTAGTTCAGAAAAATAAAATAAAATAAAATAAAAAGTAAAAGTAAAAACCTTTTGCAAGGGTTTTGTTTGCAAGTCTCCATTCTCTATCAGGCCAAAGTCTAGTACTCCATCATCTTTTTGCCCAATGGTCTTGAGGCCTTGCAGAAGTATTTCTCGAAAATGCTGATATACAGGTTTCTCTTCATAGCTCAGTAGTTTCACCTTTTCCATATATTTGGCTATTTCATCTTAAAAAAAAAAAAAGTCAGAAATGCACTACTTATATTATTTTTTGAAATAATTATTTATAATTATTTATAAACTCATAATTATAACTTCATTATAACACATTTTAGAAAAAATATATCAAGGTTCATTACTCAGTGATAAAAGCATCGCTGTTTCTTATACATTTATTGTAACGAAGAAAACAGTCGATTGTAAAAAAATGTAATAAGTCAATCTTCACCAATGAATGCTTCTTTACATAATATTTCTTATGCCTGTATTTTAAAATGTTGAAAAGAAAACTTATTGTCACCAAGCACTTCATCAGTTAAAAAGAAAAACAAAGAATAAAACAGAGAAAACAAATTTGGACATTGAAAAACCATGCAAGCAGCACTTGACAGTGAAAATMTGACTACCAAGAAACAATGGCTGGAAACAACAAAATATCTAAGCTTATATTCCCAATAAAGTGTATTTCTACCAGAATCAGAGCTATAAGATAAAGCCAACTCAACAAATTACTAAYGTCACATAGAAACACTTCTCCAGCATTCAGGTTTCCATTACTTTATGACTTATATACTTTATGTGTGCAAATACATAATTCTGTCCTCTAGTCAGAGGCTACAGTCAAAARGAAAAGACTCTAAACTATTATTACTCAAAAACCTTAGCAGTGCCACTTTGTTTTTGCTGAGAAAAGTAAAATGAAAAAAAAAAGATGCAAACTCCAGTAAACATGGCGGATTTAAAGAAGCAACATATGAAATAACATTCTTGACACATACCTCTCAAAACAGCTGTCAACAACCTGATGAATCGTCACCTTTTGCAACAACTGAATTTACCTTCAGTTCTAATAAAAATGGATAATGTAGCCCACCTCTGCACACATTCAATTTACTACATGAAAGTTCACACATTAGAGCTTCTACCCAAWCTCTAAAGCTTTCTAAAATCTGGTGATRGTCCCCCAAAGAGGCTGAGGGGAGCTTTTATATAAAAAAATTAAAATGAATTATTTAAAATGTTTAACTTTTTAAAAATAGTTCCTCTTACCTGGTTTATTTTTCCCCRGAAAACATTTGTCCATCAAATCTGAAATACTATCTCTAAATCTGAAAAACAAARTTATTCAAAAGCTATTATTTTCCCAGTTTTGAATATTCGCCCTGTTATGTCTGACACATTTCCTAAACATCTCATTTGGGCCACAGTCAGGGGCAGAAAACACTGGTAGATGAACCTTCAGTATAACTTTGATTGAGTGCATTTTTATTAGCACAGTGCATTTGAGAACCTGATGAATGCCAGACAGGCTACCTGAAATACGGTAAGCTTTTGTTCATCAGCTTTTGCTTTTTACAAAAGCAAGCAAGGGGAAGACTGAGGAAAAAGAACTGCTCTATTTTAAGCTCTCTCATACCAGTGCCCTCAACTCTTTCAGCTAGAGGAGTCCTTCTCAAACTGATATTATTCAGAGCAGCTCCCAGTCAAATCAATAACTACAAAGGAAAAACCAAGCTTTGCTTACTGTTAAAGGCAGAAGAGTTAAAAGTAGAGAACTAGACAACAAATACTTGTGAATTAGACAGAAATTGACATGCTGAGACAGTTTTCTCAATAMCAAAAATCTCCAAAGAGAGRTTTGAGGGTCAGAAGGGAACAAAAYAAAAACAAGAACAAACAAACATGTCCTAAATTACACATCAGTAGCCCTCTAGCAGGGGCAATGGTCAAAGAATTTCAAGATCCAACTTTAGCTCTACCCTCTGCCAAAGACTTCAGGAGACAATCCTACAAAGATTGCGCTGAACTCATTCTCCTGTTTCACCTCCTGGAAAGCAGGTTATCACCATACTAATAAGAGTGCTGTGTGGAATTGCCACAGTGGTGTTTAAAAACARTTGCTCTGCACCATAAATAACCATCTCACAAACCCAAACAGATCAGAGCTAAAGGAGAACTTGGAACAGTACAACTAAACAAAGTTTAATTATAAGCCAAGAATACATGGGGCATGATGAAGGGAAAATAGAGGGTACACACTATGACATCCTAATTGCCAAAAGAGGAGATGCTAACAGTACAAAACATTTATACAWGACATTTTCATTAGTTTCATTTATTCCTATATTTATTTTCAAAAGAGAAAGAAAGGAGTTTCTCACCTGATTTTTGAGTCTCTGACAAAGTTTGGATCTTTCAAATTATCCTCCCAGGGTAGATGGCCACTAAGCCAATGAATCARACAGTAACCTAAGATCTCCAGATCACCACGTCTCGAGGGAGCTAAGTATGAAAACACACACAAAAAAMCCCAATTTTAAAAGCACATCTTAACAATTGCTAAAATTTGTAAGTGTGGCAAGACAACAGAAAGCCAATACTGACAACAWAAAACTATTTTGAATCTGCTGAATCTTTCTCCTTTTTCTTTTTTCTTTTTTAAAGTGAGAAAGAAAGGAAAAATATTGCTCCTACATCTAGAAGAAAAACTTTGAGTCCTTTATCAATCTCTTTCTTCTATTCAAGTCAAGGGTATGACATGCTGCAGTTATCTCAATTTGTGAAGCTTTTTAAGTAGTTGAATTGGGGAAAAAAATAGTGCCTGTAGAAAAGTGATTGACTTTCTGTTCAAAACATTCAAAATATTTTTTAATTTCCCCTCTTCTTTAAAGAATAAAAAAGAAAAAAAGAAAAAAAAGTTGGGCAGAAGCTGTGCTTCCCGAAATAATTGTTCTGCAACACAGAATTATTTCATGTGGCCTGAAAGGTCGCATACAGTACAGTAAAACATCACATCTCTAAGGTGTTCCAAAAAGACTCCACTGACTGCAGGTTACTCTTTCAAAGGATAAGTGGTCTAATGAAGTCATCTTGGTTCAGTCAGTTTTAAGTACAAGATAAATGCAACAATTCATAAATAAAATATTAATTTTCAGCATTGACATTTTTGCAATACATACTTTCACATTTTTCTGTTAATTAAACAAAACTTAAGAGTGAAGAAAATAAAATTGATGTTCACAACAAATCCTCAATGTTCATTCAGATACGGTCCTATGACTTCCGTGTTCAACACTCTCACTACTTGCTTTYTGATGTTCAGTGACTACTACTAAATAATAGTTTTGCTAACAGGAATTATTTATCCCCTAAAAACAGGGCCTGTTTTATCAAGCAATATTCCATCTCTGGTTAGACATTAAAAGGCTAAACCTCTTATGCAATTTTCACAAAATAAGGAAACTATACAAGAAGTTTTGACTAAAAAACACAGTAAATAAAACCAAAGCAAAAGCCTGTAAATGTAAGCAAAAAAAAAAAATGCCAACATAGTTCATAGAGAGAAAAAAATATATATTATCACAGATTTTTATTTTTTTTTAACAAACATAGCACAGCAGATAAATCTTCTACACTTATTTTTAAAAGAATACACAAATACCTATTACTGACAACAAAAGCTTTTGCCTTCTTACCCACACCCTTGTGTGCATCAATACTGGTATATTCAATAGTTCCATCATGACACCTCTTGGGATCTTCTTTATAAGCTTTGTGAACTCCTTCTGGACAGTATCGGTAAGCAAGCCCATAATCCACAAGGAATACCTAATAATTTCCATGCAAAATACAAATATTAAAGAATTACAAATAGAAAAATACATGAACAGAATTCTCAGCTGTTCTCATAGTTTCTTATGAAGAATTATATATGGTCTTTTTTTCAACTTCCTTGAATTCAGTTGTCCTGTTTGAAAAGTAGACTTATAGACAATTTTGAAAAATGACCATAGCTACTATTACTACCCACTAGTAATACCACAGTTACTTCAGGAGAATTGACATTATTTTATTCACTGAATAAGATAAAATATTTGGACAAGATGACATGCCCAATTCTGGAACTCTACTATGCATTTTTTGAATAGTAAAGAGAGTTAAAAATGCAGTAAAAAAATGAAAGACTTCTGCAAATCAAGTGGAACAATCAACGTTTTAAAGACCAATTTTTCCAAGTAACAGAACACTTATCTGATAGATTTCCTGAACAAAGGAATGAAGGAACAAKGCAGACAGGCAAACATAATTTACTGGTGTACTATATAATTTTAAGCTTCCACCTGCAAATACCTATTTGAGAGTCAATTTTGTTTTAATCATGAGAATTTCTCTAGATTTAGGGCAAATAGTCWATTTGATAAACTGTCCAGCAAATTGCATTAAAAATGTAGAATATTAACTAGATATAAATGTCAAGCAGAAATAATGCTACTATACACATTTTTTWAAATGAATTTCTGCTAGATTTCACAAGTTCAAAGCATTTCCATGATAAAAACAKGATAAAAAAAGCATCAGAAATACCTGATTAGGGTTCTTGTAACTCAGAAGAAGATTTGAGGCCTTGATGTCTCCATGTACATATTCATGTTCATGGATATATTCCAGAATATCAAGCTAATAAAAAAAATAGAGTCATGTAAGTGCAGTACCATGCTCCAACCAGCAGAGGACCTGAATCCAGCACAAAAGTGTAATTTAACAGAACAGCTAAGGAAAAGTCAGATTACAAAGTTCTTTTTTAAACTTACTATTCTCAGGCCTAATTGTAGTACAGTTTTGTGGGCAAATCGCTTTGCATTCTCTTCATATATCTTCTGAAGRTCTCTCCCAAACCTGTCCATTACCATAAACCGGTAACTAAACTCACAAAAAGAAACAAAAAAAAGTTACTGAWTGGCACTTTGTAAAGTATTTTATATTTATGTTCAATACACAAGCTACAAAAGAAAAAGTCTATACCTACACACAAATTTCAGATAGAGAGAAACAAATATATGGGATATACTCAACATTTTTTATATTGAACCTCAATTCTTATTTCCTTTTCACTAACTTGGCAAAAATTTGTCCACGAAAGTAATTCTGCCTTATGCCTGGCTACTTATGCCATAAAAAACAAATATCCATATGGGAAAACACACAGGTTGTAATCTACTATAAATGACACAAGTATCAATGGCTTACCAAAATACATTCTTGGCCTTATAAATGACTGAATAACTTTAAAGGGTCACTTTTAAAAGTTTTTCTGATCTGCTAGTTTTCTTTCAACTTACTAAAAAACTCACTTGTCAAAAAATGTCAAATTGGTTCYATTATCATAAGAGCTAACAGTAACTCTATTAGTGGGAAGAGCCTTATACATTAAACAACAAAAAGCTTATTTGGAAAAAAAAAAAAATCTTAACGTTACATGGACTTTTGCCTCTCAGAATTTTTTTTTTCCAATAAATTAGTTTTAAATTGAAGGATTTATTGAAACAAAGCAATTTCTGGTACAGTAGACCATGCATTTCAACTATTCTATTCAGTGGTCCATACAAAAAGTGGTCCATACAAAAAATACATCTTTGCAGCATCACTATACAGAAAAGTCCACTGGGAAATTAGGACAAATACATAAACATACATGCTATCCAACATGAACAAAAACCCTTTGCAATATCAAACAATATTAAAAAAGTATCCTTAAACTTAACACAATCTTACCATGAGACTAGTAATTATTATAACTCAAAGATTAAGTGAAAAAGCTACCCCTAGAGAATATCAAACAAGTGTAGAGAGTGCACTAAATTTTTTCTATGCACGAGTCAAAATACTTTTAACTGCACATCATGCCTCAATAATTAAAAAGGA
Organism: Eudromia elegans; assembly: GCA_003342815.1. NCBI lineage: Eukaryota > Metazoa > Chordata > Aves > Tinamiformes > Tinamidae > Eudromia > Eudromia elegans. The sequence goes on from PTEX01000006.1 coordinate 5,159,060, forward strand.
TAAACTTTAAAAGGTAGTCATATCAGTCAAGGACATCTACATTAACAATTGACTTTGTTTTAATTCAAAAATGAAGAGCTTCTAAACTACTACTATGTAGAGTTATCCTATTACAGTGATGTTTGAGAAAAATAAAAACTAAATCAGAATGAGATACAAATATGAACAATAAACAGAATACAGATAGAATACATTTATTCCTTACATATTTATCCTATTATTTAACATAAAAGTTTGCAATATCAAAACAAACAACCTGACAATAGGTGAAAATATCTCTTATATACCAGATTTGGTTAAAGGAATTGGAGTTGTGGATTGAATAAATCCACACACGTGCCAACAACAGATATATTTACCTGTTTCCACTTTTTTCATGCAAGCCAGAACCCCAGTATCTTGGGACACCTAAATATTTCAGCTTATGGGACTTAGTCCACTTCTGAACTAAAAATACAAATAAAAGCAAGTTCATGAATTCATATCAGTAGAAACTTACATAAAAGGTAGCACTTCCATCTCTTAYAGTTTCTGCATACATGTAAGCTAATCATTTTACAGAAAGCAGTATGCAAACTGTACTGGTAAACAGGTGACGCTTCCTTTACAGAGAGAGCATACAGCTAAATGTGTACATAATATYATCAACACAGTTATTAAGAACATCTTACCAAAAACCTTGTTTTTACTACATGCTATTTTTATCATTTTAAAATATTTTCAAAAATGATCTTAAGGTTCCTTTTAAAGAGCCACCTTACTCCTGTAGGCTTTATTTTCTTAGATGCTGTAACTCATTCAAAATATTTTAATAGAAAGCTTACTTTCATCTGGCTTAGCAGCTCTCATGTAGAATTTTAACTCAGTAAAAAGAGGTCCATTCTGGCTGGGTTCCTTCAAGACAATTTAAAATTAGTCAAGAATTGCTGTGTTAGTAACTAATAATTATTATAAGCTCACAAAATGTAACGTTCACTCTGCAAAATCATATTCTTTTTCCTCTGCTGCAYTCACTATTGAGACCTTCAATAGAGTATGCTCTCTTTATAAAATCAAGATGACTAAGCAGTTATTTTATAATAAATTGCTTAGCCTTAGGATACTGAAAATTCTTTCCCATAACAAAAAAAAGCAAACTAACTGAAATGTACAGAAATATCAAGAAGGGACAGCAATACAGTCATTTCCAAAATTAAAGTTGAATTGCACYAATCTTACAAATTTTAGTAATCCTAAAATAACACCTGAATTCACTTGATGGAAAAATATTACTGAAAATCAAATTCCTGCTGAATATAAGGCATTTGTCCCCTTCACACACTAATTAATCACAGCAAGCATTACACAAGATTTCACAATTTCTCTTAAGAAAAAATTATCAAGACTATATTAATTTTGAGTTAAGCATCTACCTTTAAAGCTGTTTAAGCTAACACAAGGTATTTTTACTCCATTTTCTAGGGACAAATCTATGGTAACTACACAGTACAAGTAAAATGTCTGAAAATACCAAAGCTCTGAAATACTACAAGATTTGCAAGTTAGTTTGTGCATTAACTGAAGACTTCTACAAGTCAGTTTAGAAAAAATAATAAAAACCCTGAAGTTGTGATTTCAACTCTAGGTTTTTCATTTTTAAAGTAATTGATTCCAAGATAAGTTTCAGCAATTTATCTTAGGCTAGTGTTACTCATACATGCCCAAACCCATTCCATTTCATGGGAAATATCTATYTTGGAACATCCTAGGGTTTAAAAGACAAACAAAAAACAGGTATATCATTACTGGTAAAGAACCCCAGACAGAATGCAATTATGTATTAGCAGAAGTTCCAAATAGGTAATCTTAAACCATTTTAATTGTAACTTTTAAGCACAAATGCAGTGATCCAAAAATTGTTAAATGTCAGAATATACTGCTCAGCTAATAYGGGTTTACTGCTTTCTGACACTACTGAAGAAACACAAAGAGAACAAGCCTATTGATGAATGTGGCCTTTAACGTGCATTGGATTTATTGGTTGAGATGTAGCATATGAAAACCAGTCAGAAGACCAGAGTTCAGTCTTGGCACCAATTTTAAGCCGTGGCATTGCAGGAGAATGTTACTACCTGTCTTCACCTTACTTCCTCCAGCAACACTGCCCTGAAGATCAGTGCAACCAAAACAACAGTGTTCTAGCTCCTCTTTGTGGAACAGACCACACTTTGTTCAGTATTAAGCTGTGAGCCTGCAAAAACACAACTAAACCAGCTAATCTATGCCCAGAAACTTTAGTATATGCATAACAACTTTCATTTATTTTATGGATGCACTACAGACAACAGACTAGTTATGACTAGTAGTTACTATGTAGTTACATATACAGAGGTTAAAACTTATACTGTATGTATCCTAAATTTAAATTACCAGACACAATCTTTTTCTGTGCAGCATTATCAATCAATACTCTAAATTAATTACAGTATAAATTATACATATGATTTTGATTTTTTGTGTTACTATAACTCAGCAAAAAAGTGTAGATGCTAAAAATCTTAAAATATTCACCTTTTTATATACATTTTCTAAAACATTTCTATGGGCTCAAAAAGAATCTTTCTCTAATCAGAGCAAATGTTGAAAATCTGGTATCTTCATATTCGAGGGACTGGATAACTAAACACAAAGTAGAACTCAGCATTGGCTACAAAACTAGTGCTCCATAATACAATTAATTCTACATATAAGTAAATAAAATGCTATGTTAAATAAGCTCATAATGATGTCCAATATTTGTCATACTAGTCATCTTATACAGTAAAGTGAGAAAGAGTTCAAACTCTAATTTCCACAGAGTCATTCTAAACACACTCATAGTTTGCAAAACTGAAATTAAAGTCTAATTAGAAGAAATCTTAATGAAAGAGATTATGAAGTACATGTCAAAACTCAACTAATTTCCTCAAGTGGTATTTTAAGAATTCTGATCTTTTTTTAGCTAGCAGTTTAACAAAGTGTTATTAAACTCTGTATCCACTCCTGCCCAATGACATCTGAAAGGTCCACATTAAAAAAGCATTTCTTTTTAATAAAAACTGATTCATTTCACACTGCATAGTCATCAATAGCATGAGAATATGTCAAAAACTAAGCCAATTTCCATCCTGCTTTAATAGCTTAATTTGAAGAACATTATGATCTGAGCACATATTTTGTTAAACACTAATAACTGTTCAAAGCGGTGAACCACTTTGCTTCAGCTGACGGATCAACTAGGAATCACCCACAGCATCAGAAAATAAGCCCTTATTTGTAGTAGCATTATACCGGGCTGTAGAGGCATAGAACATTATGGATCATTTAGGAGGGCAGCACAACTGAGTTACCCTTTATTGCCATAAACACAAAATCATATAAAACAAAGTAAAAGTGTATTCACGAGTGAGATTTGCAATGGGGTATTTACAAATTGCTGTAACMAAGTGACTCACACATAAAAACAACTAGATGTTACAACAAATCATACAATCAGAGCCCGAAGTGGAGAAAAGGAGAAGCAGGTGAACAGGAAGAGGACCAGTTTGAAGCTGGAGGAGACAGGAGGATGGCAACTGCACACACCAGTAAAATAACACACATTTGACAATATTCCAAAGAAATTAAGTTGGATTCTTCCATGAAAGTTAAAGAGTTCTGCTTTCTAGTCAGTCTGAATTCGTGAAGCAGTCAGGCACACGGGAGCCGCCCCTTAGCAGCAAACCAGTGCTGATAACCTGAATAACTGTTATTTGTTACTAACAAAGACAATAACTCCTGCATGAAAATACTCCTCAGACAGGGCAAGTTGAACACTACCACCATGCAAAAACTAYGTGCTGTAGCTCCTCATCTTTGTAGAACTGCTGCCCACATACACCTAAGGCAGCARTGTGATGTTGCTGAAAAATATGGTAGTTTGACACTCACATCACAAGCAGGGTTTGTTTTTTTTTTTTCCCAGCAAGTGACATATCCAGAAGAGGGTCATCACTAAAAGTGGTGTGTTTTGTTTTGTGTGTTTGATACAGTATAAAAAACAATAGTTTAGGATTTCCTTGTAGCAAGGAGTTCTAAATATTAGGATTAAAGACACATAGTAATTAAAATGATTTTCACTCCAAATTAATCTGATCTTTTAGTTTTTGTGAAAAAAAGTTAATAGTATGAATATACATAGACAAGCAGCAAACTATTAGGACAATGCATTTCACTATTGCTAAAGTACTCGTATAATTAATAGTATGGATCATAGCCATTTTCCCCTCTTAAAAAAWAAGGGTAGAATTTTAGAAAAATAGTTTTATAAATTTACTTTAACAATAATTTTTACCTAGTTCAAGTTAGGTTTTAAGATGTAAAATAAAGTATTTATTTTTAACTAATAAAAAGATCTCATTGCTRTACTACAGTCAAGCAGAAAATAAAAGACGCTTTCTATCTAAACACTGGGTTAAAAATATATATGTCAATACTATTTTTATTCAGTAAAAATAAGACGTGTGTTTTATGGCAAAACCCGTCAGAGCACGCTTTGACAAAATTTGCAATAAATAACTGTATTATTATTATTATTAGTGAGAGGGTGATTTAAATTACACATGCTATACTAGAACAAGCACTTTTAAATTCTGAAATAAAGATTCAAATGCTGTCTTACCACTTTTACAACATAAGGTGCATCACTGCCAACCGACTTTGAAGAATTAACATCAGCTGTTAAAAAGAAAGTATTTGTTAGTAGTATGAAATAAAACTATCACAAAACATACACTTCCTTGCTAGGCATCATGGACTCCAAACGATAGAGTAATTAAGCACTGAAATTAACATGAATATCAGCACGTTATACCATGGCAAGACAAATGCAATATATACACCATACTGCAAGACTACTCAGTGTCCATGTGTTCTCACATTCCTCTTTCAATTTAAGAACAGGAAGTTCACTAGTTAATTTTTATTATTCAAAATCTACTTTTTTTTGAGAATAGCATTTTTTTCATGTTTTAAGACTAATGAATTTAAAGACTACTGAGAAGCAAGATGCTCTCTACTATTTTGTTGCATCACATATTTCRAAGTGACTTTCTGTTGGTGCTAAGCTGTTGATGGCTGTCACAGGTGATATAAGTACAGAGGGCATCAAATTAGGCAAGTACCAAGTATGGAAGGACCTGGGGCACATCTTTCTGCAAATGATGAGTAAACAGACTAAGAGGGCAAGTTTGGGCTTGAAAAATGCAGGAATTTTTAACATGAGGAACGACACAATTTCAGTGAGATGAAACTCCAGACTCAGCAAATTTAGAAGCTCAGTGAGCAAGACTGAGTAAATAATAGAAGGATTCTTTGGCAAGAAGCAGCCCATTGGTCCTGCCTTTGCTCAAAATGATTCCTAACCCATTTATAAAGTGTATTTTGAATTGATAAAGAAAAAAAAAAAGCATGAAATGCAACTGTCATCCAGGGTAAAAGATTATAAATACACCCTTATTTACATGGTCATCTTAAATTTCATCCCTTCAAGACTCTTTGGAAAATTACCAGGGTTATAAGGTTAAAGCATAAATTCCTTTTGATTTTTTCCTTAAATTCAAAACACACTGTCACAAAACAAGATCTGTGCTTCTGTGAGTCCAAAATTTCAATCTGTTCTGAATATTGGTTGCATAATAAAGTTTATGACTTATATCAGAATTTCAGAATGCAATGAAAAAGTCAAAAACAGCAGAGAAGTCAACAGCTGTTCTTTGATGGCTGATCAATAGCCTGCATAAAAATGTTCACAGACCATTTCAGTTCAGAATTTGTGAGATAAGGATACTCATGCAAATATTTCTTCTTTCAGTCATACCAAAGGAGGAATTTAAGTACTGAATTATCCTTTCAATGTAAACAAGAGGTCAATGAAAATCAGAACTAAAACAACACCATGGCAACATGGTAACACATCAATCGCACTGCTGTCAATATCAGGCATCTTTCACAATCAACTTTAGAAATGAATGATTGAGAAATTAAAGGAATTATGCAAGAATATGAGAATTACAAGATCTGTCTACAAATATTTAAAAATATCACAAAGATAGATTATGGTTTGCAAAATAAAGAGACTTAACCGAAATTATTAAGAAAAATGAACTACCATTCTGAAATATCATATTGATAACTGCAACCTCCTGCAACCAATGTCTTCAATGAACCTTAGTCCACTTTGCTCAAATGAGATTATAATTCTATTCAGACATATCAACTGAAGATATTTTCACTAACTTTAACTTTGTCTCAATTTTTCATCACTTTGAACAAGGAAAAATATCTCACTCTCCACTTTAAAATATTACCAACAATAACCAAACTTACCAAGGTAGAGGCGTCCAAAGCCTCCTTGCCCTATAGAGACTCCTAACTTCCATTCTTTTTTGCTTGTGTCTGCCAGAATCTCTCCTATAGGAAACTCTTCAGCAAGTTTCCTCTTTGCAGGACCTCTTTTTCCAGAAGTCTTCTTCATATACGGCATTTTCACTTGGGGCTGTAGGAATAAGCATAATAAAAAACATAGGTTACATATCAAGCATTTCATATGCTATTTTTCTATGTTTGTTTTTGACAAATTTCTGTACAACATACATGGTTTAATTTTTAACTTGTTACTATAAAAATACTTTAAAAATCATAAAATTAATGCCAATGAAATTTAAGTGAAAAACAAATAATTTCAAAGCATAAAAAAATCTGAAATAAAAAATCTTCACAAGGGAAATCTATTAAAATACACATTACAAAAATCACAATATCTACCGCTGTCAATCAATCACAGCAATCACAGTTCTACATTCAAAAAGAGTTAACTAGCTAACTAAACAAATCTTCTTGGAGTAAAATTTCTTAGTTTTAAAATTCCATATAGTCCAACACTTAAATAAAAGCGAGGAAAGCTATTAATGGTTACACCAAGAAATGAGAAAGTAAATGTCAACATTTCTCAGTGATTCCTCTTAGATATTAAAATGCCACAAAAAATATACAGACTGTTAATTAATTTTTCCTCTTATACAAACGAAACCAACAAAACTGAAAGTCTGCTTATTAGTCTCAGGACAACATTTAGTAGATAATTAACATACTAGCACATAACCATCCATTTTGGGATCATAACTTATTATTAAAAGTATTAAAGTATTATTCAAGGCAACCTCAGGTCCAATATCAAGACTGGTTTTGGAAACAACATAGTGGCTCCCCAGAACCAAACATGCATGTCTTTCTCCAGAACAGATCTCATTTTGATTGCATAAGTTTCTTTTTCCCAACACTAGAATTTGAGTCAGGTTTTCAATTAATAAGACAATTTACTAAAGACTTAGCTATGACACAGTAAAAATCTCTGCATATGAAGAACTTTAGGATTTTTCAAAGAGATGATCTTTTTGTCTACCTTATGAAGATGAAAGGATATTAATATCCTTTCTAAAGGATATTAGGTCTGATTGGTGTGTTTGAGGGGTGATGTTGCTTTTTTTTCCTGGGAAAGAATAGGGAATATTAATAAAAATAATATATAATTGAAGAAGCTTCTGGATAGCAAAGTATCTTCCCCACCCCTGCTATCAGTCTAGTTATTTGATAGAATAACTAAGTCAAATACAGTTATTTAATGTCAGTTTTCTTCTTTCTGTTTTAATGTTCCAGGACTTAGCTTCCCAAATAGAAAATCATGCAATAATGACAGCAGTTCCAAAAATACTCCTCTCTCCAGAGACCCCTTTTCTGAGGAGCACCTTCAAGAATTTACAGCACCACACAGAACCACCACACCTTAATGCCACAAACCACTCCTGATTACTCATGGTGGCTAAATGAATAATTGCAACAAAAAGTAATATGAAGTATGCACATTACTCGTAACTATCAAAAACTACACAGCACAAGCTTCCCTATTTTCACAAAACAAGATGTTTTAATCAAGACAAAATCCTGGCATTCTTAAAAAGGCTATCTTTACCCATAGTTTTCACACTGTCTTCAAAGGACTCACATGTCTTTTTTTGTCCTTAAGGTGAAATATACTACGATCTTAGAGGAAGGTTCTTCCTCCAAACTTTTAACAGGAAAAAAAATTACACTTCCAAATACCAAATGGAATTTCAGTTAGTCAGTTCAGATGGTGCAAATGTGATCACAATGACATGGAAGCATCAGAAGGAACAAAGTGTGGCCGGACTGGCAGTGTGTTGATATCACTTAGAACTGCAGGCCATCGGGATCACAGCACCCCTACAAGCAGCTTCTCTGGACACCCAGACAAGGAAAAAAGGATAGACAAAACCAACAGTCATCTGAAACCACTAGAGATGGTGGTGGCAGGAAGATAAGCACAAAGTCTGAAGTCCTAAGGCTCAGTCTGACTGCACTGAAGACAGCACAAATATCATCAGTGATTCAGATATGGGGACAGGATGGGCGCACAAGAGATCACAATCACCATCAGCTTCTAAAAGGTATAAAAATGAGTCCAAATGAGCTTACAGACACGTGATAAAGACTTGACAGCTTGCACCACTTGACCTCTAAAGATAAAGATACCACTAAAGATAATCCTAGCCAGACCACTTAGACAGATACACTTAAGTGCTTAAACCCTGAGCTGGGCAGACCCCCTTGAACGATGCATGGAAGTCTGCAGAGGGAGAGGGACTGAAATCAGTTTTGGTTTTAAGTAATTCACCTTATCCTCTCCTATATTATTGAACAGAGCTCTGTGAACTCAGCCCTGGTGCTACAACACTGTGCAACTTCTGTGTCTATTTTGGTCGCATTATACTATAAAAAAAAATCCTGAAAACGTGATATAATGAGTCAATTGAGCTTTATCTTACGTCAAAAACATGTCTGCAGAGCAGCAGACAAAAAAAGTAAAATTTTTAGTTGTTTTCTGAATAAAATTAGCAATCCAGAAAACAAAACTACTGATAAATTTCACATCTTTGCCATTTTTAGTTTGTTGATGGCAGACTTGCTTAAAAGGGAATCAAGCTTACTTAAAATAGCACCACTAAAGTATTAGAAAAGGATCTGGTATCTTTTTGCAGTCCCCCCCACCCCATTTTTTCTTATTAATGTAGCCAATAATTATATGCCTGAAAGTATTTAATAATAATAATAAAAAAATAGAGACATCACTTTATCCATAAAAGCAAAAATTCAAAATGGACATAAGTTTGAATGTCCCCAGCTGGGAACCCTGCCCTTAACAAATACACTAGATACACATACATGGTTTCTTGGCTGTCTCTATTCATACCCATCTGTTAAGATGGCACCGTGCCTACTCACAAGTTGGTCAAACTATCAGCAGGCCATAGGTGCCAAACACTGATCGCTTTCAACGGGCAGCACGCACGAGACGAGGCACTCACTCTTTTGCAAAAAAAACTGTTATCTATGGAATTACTAGAGCAACAGGCACAGATCACATTTATTTAGATAAATCACTTCACTGTTTTAAATCAGAAGTATCTGAAGTTTGAAGAGAAAAGAAAAAGTAAGGCAGAAAAGTATCAGCTTTTTAGTATAAATTCTACCATTTCATGTGTGCTTCAGCTTATGATCTAGCAAATGTGAACGGTCCGTCAAGAAACTTAAAAGCCAACATGATGTAGCAGTGTACTTTACTTTCCACAGCTCAAATAAAGTCATTTACTTCTCCAAAACACAGTATCACTTGTATTCTCTATTCTAAAAATACAAATTCAGTCCATGTGATCTTAAAACAGGAAAAAATCACTTCCCTCCTCCTCTCTCTCACACTATCCCATTGAGACAAATGCAGGAAGCGCTACAAGGATCACCAGGTGAGCCATCTACAGAGGTTTTTGCAGCTCCGTAGCTTTTTCATCCAGGATCTCAGAGTGTGAGGAAAAGAATGGTCTTGCAGTTAAGCACAGAACTAGAGTCAGGAGATTCCTGAATTTGACACTTACATCAAAACTCACCTTCACCTTTTCCGCCTCTCAATTACCTCTCCCTATCAGTAAATTGAAATATTTTCTCTCTCACAGGCATTGTGAGGCTTAATTTATTAGTGCTTCTAAAGTCCTTGGAAACAGATTGCCATAGGTGTCAAGTACTGTACTATCATTCAAGTATCAAACAGACCTGGCCCTGCTTAGCTAAAGTTATCTGACAAGAACATTTTTCAAGGTGCGTGACTGTAAACAGCAGCATTTTACGTGGCTACATGATGCTCAAAACAAAGATTTTGTTATGGATGAGTGTGAGTAACAGAAGTGTATTTGTCTAAACTCTCTCCAAAAGCCTCTTTAGCACTACAAAGGTTACTTCTCCTCATTCTCCCTAATAAAACAGCTTAGAAGAAACTGAATATACTCTACTTGAGATATGCAGACAATTTTGCATCAGTAGTACCATCAGTGGTGCTATCTTTACAAATGCTGTCTGCAATGGTCGCTACTCTAGCTACACTTGAACTCTTGGAATAAACATGAATAGCCACTTCTCGATTTGCACTGGCTCCCATTCCGAAAAAAACTCTGAAATTAATATAAACCACATTTATCTTGAAGGAAGTATTTCTGCTGCGTGGCAAGTCAGAATGGTGAGTTTCTTCTTTGATCCTATTCTTTTGTTTTCCAAAAATTGACATTTTTATGATTGTTCATCACAGTGAGATCTATTTTCAACACACAGAAGGTAGGCTGCTGACCAGTGCAGTGAGCTTTCCCCACAAGACGTAAAATCTACAGGTCGCCAATACTGCTCATCAGTCATAGCAAGACCATTATGTCTGCCTGCAAAAACGAGAAATTAAAAAAAAAAAGAAAAAAAAAAAAAAAAAAAAAGGAAGAAAGGGGGAAAAAAGGGAAAAAAAAAACCTTGATACTTTCTTAAGACCTATGAAAACTGCTGAACTGTTTTACAGAGAGAAATACCAAGTACTCTAGGCAGTATCAATGAAAGTAATGTCCAAGAATGACCAATTTATGCAAGAAAGTCTGTATTCTCCATAGTTGAGTTCAATACTCTATTTATCTCCACTCCTAAAGACAGCTGACAAAAGATGATCCTTATGAGGAAAATGGACTAGGAAACATGAAAATGTATTTTAAAGCAAAATGAAGAAATCTATGCTGGCAGACCACGATTTATTAAAATATTTTCTAATAAAAAAAAAATCACTCTTGCAATAACACATGAGCTCCCACAGAGAATTTTGTAAGATGTCCCATCATCTATCACTCCAAACCACCTCACCTCTAAACTATCACTAAGGACACACTCATTCTAAACACTGAACTCAGGTCTTTCTGATATTTTGGCAGACTGTACAAAAAATCAACAGCTCTGAAATTCCATATAAATCCTATCAAATTTGAGGATTAGCCCTAAGAACAGACAGTTCACTCCCACAGAGAGAGAGCACAAGTTGCAGAAGTCTTTTAACAAGGTAGTAATGTCAAAAAGCTTCCCAAAATGTTGCATGCTCTTGCAAATAACATAAAGAGCCTATGAATCCCCTATAAACTAACAAAAGCTTCAAGTGCAAACTGAAAAAGAGAAGTGGCAAGAGGCTTTAATTTGCCTGAAAGAAGCCCTAAACCAAGAGAAGTGAAGTCTGAGAAACAGGAAGGGAAGGAAAACACAACCAATTTGGCCCAGTTTTCCCTCACACGATAGGCCTGCTCAGAATCAGAAACTGCAGTTATTTTGCTATTTGCAGGTTTGCATTTAAAAGAACACCGTGCTTACAGGAAAGGCAAGCGCTGTGGGGCCTCCCCGCTGAGGGAATACGTCCGGGGGGGGGGGGGGGCGGGATCCTGGGTGTCCTGCAGGTGACAAAGAGGTCGCAGACACATCCTACAGGCTCCTGCTCCTCCCCTCACTCCTAAGGGACACGACGGAAGCGGCTCTGCCACCACCGAAGGCAGCCCAGCGCCCAGGCCTGAGGGCTCCCGCACGGCTCCCTCGTCCCCTCCTGCCAGGGAGGGACCCCCCGGCTCAGCCCTGGCCCTCGGCGGGAGCAGCGCGGCAGAGAGGGCCGGCCCCACGCACACACAGCAGCAGCAGGCGGAATGGAGCAGGGCCCCGCGCGGGCCCGGCGCCTGCGGAGCGGCGGCGCAGCCCGCGCAGCAGGGCCGGGAGCGCAGAGGAGGCCCCACTCTCGTCGCCCGGGGAGTGGGAGCAGAGCGGGAAGCGCCGCGGCGGACGCCGCCGCCCCGAGTACCTGGTGCGCGCGCGGGCCCGGGCGCCGCTCCCCGCGCCCCGTCCGAAATTCCCGCACTGCCCGCGCCGCCTGCCGGCTCCTCCGCCCCGCGCCCACCTCCCACCATCGCCCGCGCCCATTGGCCAGCGTTCACGGCGCAGGGGCCGCTGGGAGCTGTAGTCCGCGGCGGGCGGGAAGGAGGGAGGCAGCCATGGCGGCCGTGGGGCCGGGCGCCGGGAATGGGGGGGGGGGCTTGTGGGAAACCTCCGAGTCTGGAGCCAGAGGACGAGGGGAAGAAGCCCCAAGCCGGCCGCCTCCTGCCCGCAGGCCGCGGCGGAGGGAAGAGACTGGCTGCTGAGCGTGGCGGCCGGCCCGACCATCCCCAGCTTGAGCCACCAGAGACATGAAACACGTAGCCACGGTCCCCAGAGGTGTCCAGGGGGAAAAGGATCCTCCACCCAGCGCCACCGGCCTCGGGGGACTCTGCCCATGCCCAAAACACCCACTCTGGCAAGCCCAGAGTCACCCTTGCCCACAACCTGATTCTGAGCACCAGGTTTCTCTGCCTCTTGGTTTCACGGGCTGCATTTCTAGGATCATAGAGTCATTATGGTTGGAAATGACCTTCAAGATGATCGAGTCCAACCATAAACCCAGTCTCCTAGGGGTGGGCAGTTCTACCTGCTCTGAAGAAGCTTTTCATGTATCTTTTCACAGTCTATTTAGTCTCAATTGATTTTTTTTTTCAAGTTCTGTGATACTTAAATAGCTATGAGTGAACCAGAACGATTTACCACGTTAATAGTAACTGCAAAGTTGTATAAAAAGAAGGCATGGAAAGCTGTGCCCTTGAAAGGCTGAATAGGTTCAGCCCTTTTCCTGCCTTCACCCCCACAGCCCCGTCTCCTTTCTCCAGGTCTCCGAGTCAGGCTTTAAAGGATGGATTCACCTAGCAGGTCTCATCCATTTGTCATCTGATGTTGCTGCTTCTGGGTCTTCCAATGTCATGTACAAATCCATGCATGGCTTGCTTCTGCCAAGCTCTGAAGCTGAAAAGAGATACGGAGGATCGGAATTAAAGATGTGCCAAAACAGGGGGTTATGGGATGAAGTAGGGAAGCAACACTTTTTTTCCTAATTTGCTGAGATGCTGAACCTTAGCAAATAAGACTGTGTTTTCGTGGCTACTATCTTCGTATCATCGCATGATGTGCTGATCATGGTGTACTTCATGGAAGATTCCTTTGAAAGTCTGAGCTATATTAGGAATATCAGAAATATGCAGTAGGAATCCAAGATATTTGTGCAGACTTTCAAAAATGTGCACTCTTTTGAATGCTCTAGGGTGTTATTGCTGATAGAAAGCTAAAGGGGAAAAAAAATGTTGTTTTGTTTTTAAAGTGCAAGATGCTACATATAGTAGCATTCAACTCAAAGTACCATTTTCTTTCCTTAAAGTGGATGAAACACTGTTGTAAGAGTTTTTTTTTGTTTTTAGTGAATAAATGTTTCCATGAGTTTACTGTAGCAATCCTACTTACGTGGTTATTGACATCAGATCACTGGGATCATAAAAATATTTTAAGATGTCCGCATAGAAAATAAAATGAAATATATACATATATTCCATTTCTGTATATTAATTACATTTTAGTTTACCAGAATTTAGTCTTCTAATTCCAAACCAAAAATATTGAAACTTCAGTGAAAAGCTGATCTTTAAGAAAGGTTTCAGCGTCCAGAAAGAACGACGAATGGTTGCCCTTCTGAGAGAGTCACATATGCTCACCAGTTCCAGAAGACATTCAAGTTACATTTCTAGGACTAAATTAAGATGGTACCCGCAACGGACTCCAAATAGTAGATAGAAAATTTGAATTGTAACTTCATTCTGCAACAAGAAAACTGCAGCATAATGTGATTAAATTACAGGGTCCTCAGGGAGTATTAGGTGAGGTCAGAAGTTTAGTCCACATATCTTGAGCTGGTTCAGTGCTTTCTCACCAAGCTGGTTGGATTGGAAAGCAGGAGTTTAAGGTTGTGAAAGTTCAGCTAAGAGTGATGAGTTACAGAATGCCAAATGTTTGCAGCTAGTGAGATCCAATGCTTCTCCTTCATCTAGGATCATTTCTCCGTTAGTGTAGTGTTTTTGCAGACAGTTCTGCATGGAATACAGGTCTGCAAGATCAGAGACAATTATTGGAGGAAGCACATACATGCATTTCCACACACAATGGAAGTAAGCAAACAACAATCCAGAAACGTGAAATCAATTTAGCGTTTTCCCTAGGTTTTATTATTTAAAATTCTTTACCATGAAACCTCACAATTTTGTTTTTTATTTCTTTTCTAAAAGATTATTAAACAGGTTTAATGCTAGTAGTGCCAGAATGATAATTTAAACATAATTTATTCATGATGTTCCTTACATTTCCATCTTTTCAAAAATTGAGGAATAAAATAACCTAGAACTCCAGTATACATTCCTCTCCTGCCACCTTTTCATTTTATTTTTCTATTTTGCAAAATAATGAGAGGCCTAATACATCCCACAAAACTTGCCAAACATCACAGTCGTCTTCAAATATTAGTCCAAAAAAGTCTGAGTAAAAACTCAGTGGTCAGAGGACATAAACAGTTTGAGAAGAAACTATGATACGATCCAAGAGGCAGTTCTTGATGCAGTAGCCATGTGTTACTATTCACCAGTGATATATGTACTGTTGTGTAAAAGAACTATGCTTTAAATCATATCTAAGATGTTATCCTGCAGTACGAGTATACTAGCACTAGGGAAAAATGAGGTTACTGCAAACTTCCCTTTTTCGCTTCTTCACTTTTCATTTTCTTTTCCTTTGTAGAAAGATTTGTATAATTTAAATGAATTTTTTTTTTCATTAATATACCTTTATTAAACTTTAAAAGAGTAATAACTGTTCTCTAAAAATAGTAGTAAGACACTCTGGAGTCATCTGTGTTGGTCCATTAATATGCATCTTAAGAGTACTTAAAATTATTTGCACAGTAACCTCACAGCTCATGATGCACTCAAGGTGTATTGTAATAAAATCAGTACAACAAATTGGTAACAAACCTCAGAGTAAGACTTGAATTTCCTGATTTCTAGTTCTGTATTGTAAGACTATTGTTAACTGCACTATTCCGAATATGTTAAACCCAAAAATTAAGAGGATGGGGCAGGGAAGGTATATGTATATCTTGCAACTCTTTGAAAATATCCTCTGTATTCCCCAAATTAAGCAGTTAAATAAAGAAGTGAAATATGGGGAAGAGGAGAACTGAACTTTGCAGAGTGATCAATAATTTAATGAAAGTGGTGTAGAATATTAAAAGATAATATTAATGTGAATGTTCTGGAAGAAAAGCCTCAGCCAGATCCATTGGAAGTTTCACTTTTCCTGGAAATTTTGTGATGCTAACAGACATATGATCTGAAGCTGCTGAAGGAAATCATTTTAAATAACTTGAAACTTCTAAGAGTAGAACTTGTTTGAAGTGCATTAAATTAATCCAAATTAAAGGGTTTTTATAAGTTTCTTAAGGGTTTATATGTTTTCTTTGGTCAAGGTCCAAAACTCATACGCTTGGGCAGTTTTCCTGCTTAAAAATAAACAACCATACTGCCTTGGACATGAAGTGGCTTCCCCAGCTTAGAAGTTTTTTGGGGAAGTTATTTATAGGTATGCACACATTTTTATCTGGGGAACAGTGTATATCCTATACTGCAGATACATTCACATACACACAAATGACAATGCATGGCGCCTAACTATAATGATACAAAGAACTTCTGTTTATCATCAAACATTTCATATATCCCATTACATGTGAAAGAATTTTATCTATCCTGTTGCAGTGCAACGCTTTTCCCTATAATGGAATTTTATTCTGCAAATTTATTTTGGTATTAAAAGGTTCCACTTTATAATGTCTATGGTTCAATCAGTGATCTAAAAAGCACTTAAACGCTTTGAACAAGATACATAAAACGCTTTTATTGCAAAAGCTTTGCTGTATCTACCAATTTTACCATTGATCTCTTTCCATGTAAGGCAGTTGTGGAAGCTGCCCATGCTGTATAAAATCACATAGTGGCTTTTGATCTCCAGCTGGTGATTAAAGCACATTATGGAGGTTTGAAATTTCCTTGTGGTCATTAGCATACCTAGAAACACTTCTCTGCTTAATAGTAGTGGTGTTCTCACTGCATGCTATTTAAACAAGAAACCAGGAATCCATAAACTTACGATTTACTGTCCTTTGTAGCTCACAGGATAAGGATCTCTTGAATGATGTGAGCTGAGTCTTAGCAATAGACTTACTGATCCAACAGTGATTTCTTAAGGTAATTAGGCTCCAGCAAAATGCAAAAAAGAATAAGGTTATATATATTTTAAACCCTCTTTTGAAATAAACGGGCAGAGCTCCATGCTTTGCAAGGCCTTGTATAATTACTGCCTATCTGAAATTCCGTATTTCCTGCTGCTTAAAGACATTATCAGTGCTTCCAAGGTCACCAGGCTATTGTGCATTTGCCACGGTGGATTTTTAAACCATTTATTCTTTTGCCTGAAAATAGCATCTTTCTTTTCCCCACTTTTTGAAAATGTATTTTTTTGGTGGAAAAAATAAAATATCTGTTAGCAAAAATTGGTTATTTTTCTATCAGTCTCTTGAGAGGGGTTCTTTTAGAAGAAAATAAATGAGGTAGTCATTTTTAATTTTTTATATTTCACTATATTATATTACACTCCATTACATATATATAAATATATATACATACTATTTATGCCACACTAGCAAGCAAAGTTTACTGAATGTTCTGCAAATACAGAGGAAAAATATCTGTTTAAAGAGTTTACCGGCCATGAATGCCAAATGAATTCCACAGTTTTTTTGTTAGTTGTTCTACCCCGTCCCCTCATTCTCCCAAAAGGAATAAATACAAAGAGCCCAGTTTCAGACAGCCTGGTTATTACAGACCTTAGAAAAAGAGCAAGGTTAGGATTAGAGGGAAGAGAGTGGCCAGGAATTCCAGTTGCAAGGAAGACATTGGAAAGGGCAGTTGTACTAGAGGAAGAGCTGGGCAGACCGAATATGAAGACCTGACAGACCAGGGAGGGAACACAGTGGTTTTGATTCCCTTACACAGCAACTCCAGTGCTGTGGATCGAGGTAAAAACAAATCCCCATCTCTGCTTTCATCCAACAATTTGACCAACACTTGGAGAAAGGGCAGTACTGCAGAGAGAGAGCACTGAATATCATATGGGTAACATCTTTCTTTTCATTTCTTAGCAGACTCTAAAATTCTTTTGATCTTTTATAAAATTGGACATAACAGTTTTTAATTGAAAGATCTTATTGTTCAAAGAGAAAAAAAAAAGCAAAAAACAATGCAGATTGCATCCCTTTTTTACATCAAAAGCTGATATGTATTTTCCTGAAAATGTATTTGGTGGATTGACTGTCTCATACAAACTTTCTTTGAGAAGGCTGAAGTCATTTAGTGTTTGCTCAGGAGAAAATATCATACAAGGAAAGTTAAAAATAAAACATTGTGTTTAATTATAACTCATCCTTTTCTATTTTCTCACAAGCTTTATCAGGAACTAGCTTTTTGGAGAGGAAAAATACTCAGAGCTGTCTGTTTGTACTCAAGCCTCACATGGACTCCTTCCTGCCATGCTTCTCTACAGAACACTTTTGCTGTTCATGACTCTGTTAATCCATATAAAATTTACACGACACATAGCAAAATATACGATTTGCATTAAGAACTGGTTTTCTCCAAGTCCCAAAGAGCACTAACAATCTGCTAAAAATATCCTACCACTAGGTGTCTCATTGGTTTCAATATACTCCAACCGACAAGCAGGAAATGCTCAACAAAATTTAACAAAAATACAGTTAATTACCACTGACATTCCCTCCTTCCTTACACCAGCACACCCAGAATTTAATCACATGCATTATTGTAATCAAGCTGTCAATCAGATTTTGAAATATTTCATTTTTTGACATAATTACAGCAGAATCCCTACAGCCCGTCCAGAACATGGATATGGCAAGATTGATATTGTGTTACAAAATGTGATCTGACAAAAAAAAAATGATGCTTTTGTGCAGAAATTAAAGAAACACTGAACTGCTAATGCATTTATGCTGCAAATGTGTTGCATCAGGTAGAATGTCAAGAGTTAATATAACTGCCTAAGCATTCACTGAATAATATAGTCCTTGTTGTCATTCTTTAAATGCTTAAATGTTGTTGATGCCATTTTTATTTTTGTTTAAAAAATCTATAGCTTTAATTTTTTTAATTGGCACAAACTGTATGAGGGACATTTTTGCTGTCAGGCTTACAGCCTAAAAGGTAAATGAAAGAGAAACAACGAGCAGAGAAGTGGGATGCCAAGAAGAGAGTTGGGTTCGTGTTGGAACTCATATAAGACAGTCCTGTCTGTGGAAATCCACAAAACCACTGGGACATTTAATTAGAGTTTGCAAACAGTTCCTGTTCCTGAGGAAACATCCATTATACCTACTGATACCAATAACCTTTTTCTAAAAAAATCATATTCCTGATTTTTTGGTGCACGGTGGGGAGCATATTTTTTATGTTAACACTTCAAAAGATATGAAATGCATATGGAGGTAGAAGGCTGTTTGGATGGTACCCATCTGGCAGCAATTAAAAGGGTCCCCCCAAACACGTGTAACAGACTTCTGCCTGGCTCAGGTAAGTAAGAGTCAGATACAGACTCCCTCACTTTTGGGACACTAGTTTGTCTTTTAACCAAGAAGGTAATTTTTACCATCTGATGACTATTTCATGGCCTCTGTGAATGAGTTTGCAGTCCCCAGCCTGATTTTATGTAGACAGATGTCCCCCTTCACAAAAACAACTGTCACAATTGGCAATAGTTGTCACATGTGTTGGCAGCAGCAAGGCTTCTGAGTGAATGGACCGCAAGCAGGAGAGTGTTTGCTTGCTTTCAGGAGGAAGATAAAGATGAGGATGTTTGCAACGCCACTGAAAGTGCTACATTTCGGTGTGCAATACCATCAATTCAGTCATCTTTCACGGGAGCAGTGCTTTCCGCTTTAAAAGACACTTGCTTGGATATTTCTCTATATATTCCAATAGAATAATTTCATCTAAATATATGTAGATAACTTAAGCCGATCTTTTGCGCAACAGCAAATTACTAATTCATTTCTTCCTTTCCGGTGATGGTTGGGAAAAATTCCAAGTAAAATTTTCACTGGGGAGATACGTAAGACTTACAAGAAGTCCCAGAAATGTGCGTGAAATGTCACACATTCCCAGCACCATTCTGCCCTTTACCTGAGGAAACACACTGTAACTGTGCTCCTCCTCGTGCTCATGTTCATGCTGTCCTCAGGGTTTTATTTCCTTGCTTTCCCTATAACTGTCACAGGTCCTGTTATTCAGAGAACTACTATTTTACTTGGGTATTATTTCAGCCCCTAAGAGCACTGTAAGATCTGTTTTTTCTACTGGTGTTTCCATACTTTCATGCAGACATCTGTTAGAAGCACAGAATTAATTAATATATTAGCGGCAACTAAGAAAACATGATTAATCAGCTTTGCTCTCTGCCACAATGAACTTACCAGGTCACTGAGAGAAGACATAGAGGATCACAGGGGTTCTCTATTTGATGATTTGCTCTTGAGAGAAGGTTATTTACTTTTCCTTTTGTCCTGCCCATCTCTTTCTTTCCCTTCACTCACTTAAAACCCGCACCATCCACACATACTAAAGATGACCTTGCATATCACATGGTGAAGGTGAGTTTTATATCCAAAGCTCACTACATTTGCTGCAGATTTTCTGCGTTTTTTTGACAGGAGATGCCAATCTTTGTCCCTCTTCAGTAGCCTTCAATAACTTGTATTCTACTGAGGAATGCTAGAAAGAAAGTGTTTGCCATCTATTGTTGAAACAGCTAATATTTTTGGTAAGGACATGCCTTTGAAGATATTTAAATGGTATTAAATTTACCTYGGTGATACAAATGCATAAGCAGCTTTTATGACACCATATACTGACAATATTCTAAACTGTCCACCGAACATTTTTCATTCTCTATGGAATATCAAAATACTGAGTGCAGTATTTCTGTCTATGTTCTTTTATTTGCTAATAATCAAATTGCAGCCACAACCTTTTCATTTAGAACTACTTGCTCCAAAAAATAAGCACAGCCATTTGAAACAATTTTGTAGCTGTCTTAGAATGGAGTGTAAGTTTTAAATTGTTGAATTGCAAGACTGCCACCCTGTAAACATATTATAATGTCTATTGGTCTATTTTGGTGAACAGCTGAATAATAATGTACTTTAAAAACAGTTTGAAATGCATCTTCTAAGATATAAAGCAGAGAGGATGACTAATACAAGAATATGGCATTTCATAGCAAACCTAATGAAAGCTTGTGAAAACTACAGTATCTCATCGCCACACTGGCTACATTGGCTGCAATACAGTCAATACCATATTGACTGCTAGAAAGGATATAAGTATAAAGTGTTCCATCTCTCCTGATGAAAGTAACTGTGCTGGGCCAAAATTGATGGGTAAAAGAGCACATTTTCCAGTTTCATGAATTTTATACGGCTTATTCTTGCATATTTTTTAGGATTGTGTCCTGTACCCTTGACCAAAATAAACTTTGCTTTTGCTTCATTTTTGAAGAGTCTTTTGAGAATGATCATTAAAGTAATAGCATATTTTTAATGTATAATTTATCAGCAGAGCCCCAAAATAGAGTCTATCATGCCTTTGTTTCCATTTCATCAAACTCAAGAGAAAACAACTACTTTGGAAAGGATTAGACTGCTTCATCAGGTGTTGTACACTTTTTTAAAACTACTTTTTTAATGGTAAAGATGTTTCTTAAACATTGCTCTTTTCTTGGATTCGCCTTGCTTGTGTTTGACGGATTTCTTAGGAGAGGGCTGGAGTCTGCAGCTCCTGCAGGCATGGGGTCGTGCTCCTGTTTGCTCCCCTCTGCGGGCAGAGTGAGCTGGATCAGCCCAAAGTGCCCACTGCAAAGCCCATACAGAATGTTACTCCAACATTCATTTGGGGATGAAAAGCTCCCTCCCTGCACCCAACAACCACTGACTGCCTATTTAAAATAGATATTACATTGCTTCTAATTCTTAATCTAAGACCCACTCAGTTCCTCCCGCAGCCCAGAAACAGAAAGCACCTGCTCCAGAAAGCTTGCAACAAAAATATGAAAATAAATCCTATGCAACCAGCTAAAGATACATTGCACTGTGTTAGCTGTATGTCATGTCAGAGAGGGAACGGCTGCTATTTGGAATGCTCCAAATGAGATATTAAAGAATTGTTCCGTATAGAAAGACGCTAGAAAGGAACTTGGATGTGTGAAAGTTTGTCCCTTCTGTGTGCGAATGGTGAAATAAGATACCTAACCTTTCCCTGCAAATGTTGTTTCTCACACTTTTAGCTTGCCAGAGCTTCTTTTAGAAAAATTAAATCAATTGCCTCAKGCTAAAATGGAAAAGTGCATGGAAGGAGGAATTACGCATACTAGGTGTGTAACTTTACAGGGATATATTGAACAACAATTTCTAAGTGGTTTTTCAAACCACCCAGAAGTTGTGAATAATTAATTCACCCAACAGGTAGACGATACTATTGATACAGATATGTGATGATTTATTGGTTACCAGGATTTCAATTAATTAAATGTAATAGTTACCAAAACCTCAAAAATGGAAAGCACAAAAGACTGAAAGGATGCACAGAATATTGTATTGGTAAAATGGCGTATTTTACTCTTAGCTTCAGAGTTGTTTTCCCCCTCCACTGAAAAGCCACATGCAAGATAAAAAATGCAGGTTATTATACATCTGAAAACTGAAAGTTTTTTTCAGATTAACAGAGCATAATGAAAATCAATCTGTGTGCCCTTAACATGATAATTTTTACCAAGAAAATACGAGCACAGAGTGAATTTGAATCATTAAAGGTGTGATCTAATAATGTTTTATTCCCCTTTGATTCATTGTGAATTTCTATCTCAGATAAATAATCATCTGCAAAAACTTTCAGGATAAAAATAAACCTAATGGAACATTGGTATATTTTGGCTTTCTACCACATACAAACGATGGATGCAATAAACACACACAAAAAAAACATGAAAAATGAAAAATGTGCACACAGAAGCATACACAAAACCTGTAAAAGCGGTTCCAAGAATGAACCAGAAGGGACATTTGCCTAGAAATAAAGAAAGCCTGGGGATTTAACAGACGAGTGGCAGAAATGACAGCAGGTAGGAATGGGCAGCTGAGGGGTTTGGTCTGGTGGCAGGGAGAAAAGAATCGCACCTGGTGGTTCTGGGCACAAAAGTTGTCGGGAGGAAGGTAAAGCAGAAAGGGCAGAGAATCCAGACAGAGCAAGGAAGGGACATCTGAGCTAGAGAAACGGCGTGGCCAACTGCAAAGTCTTTTCAAATCGTAAAAGGACATTGGAAAATGACAAGGAGGGGAAAGATGAGGAGGAAAAAGGATATATATCGGTACCAAAGTCTTCTACTACCCTGTAGTAAGGAAGCATTTTCCAGCTGAGAAAGGCGGGAATCTGAAGTAGACAAGGCAGCAGGTAGAAGATACTTGCCAATAAGTTCCCAGCCAAATTTGCTTAGCATGGCCACACATGCTACACTTGGCACCTGCTAAGCTGACCAGTCACAATTGTTGATAATTTTACTTGTTCCCTTTCCACAACATTAAATGCTAAGCTRACCGTTTGTAATGGGCCTGATTTTCACTTGCTGCTCTTCCACTACATTAAATGGTCTGAGACACTTACACTCAATGTATAGTTTAGAAGGTTATACGATGAAGCTGTAGTATCTGAAAAGAAAAAAAAAAAGTGAATTGTAGAAGTAAAATTAAGTAAAGAAGACTTGCTCCTATGCAAATCTGCCAATGCATTTCAAGCTTTGCTTGCAATATCCTGTTAAAAATTTCATTGCCATCTCTCCTCAGAGTAGTGACTCAGTCAAACTGAACTGTGTCATCTCCATGGCAGAATACAATCTATTGTCTCAGTTTTATAACCTTTATGACTCAGAATCCAACAGAATCCAATAAGCAWCACAAAACAGCTCCAAAAGCATAATTGTAATGCAGATAATTTTTCATAGCATCATTCAAAGAGTTATATTGAGTAGAAATTTTGGACTGGTTCACACAAACTGTATTGCATTTTGAATGAAGACTCACATTATTAACAAGACACATCATGTTTTTCAAGGTCCACGGCAGAGAATAGAAGATGAAGAAGCTTAGTTTCTTTTTTGCTATCACCGTTATTGTCCGAAACACCTAGGACTCAGTAGCTCAGGGACCTGGAGCATGGACAGTTTTCCATTCCAGTTTGCATACTGGTTTTGCAGACTGAATGTCAGCAAAGGCTTTTTCTAAGCAAGGAACAGGGTAAAACATCTACCTCTTTATAGGTTAATGTAGGACACGTGTTTCAGTATGCATCTAATTTGGTCTGGATCCATTTAAGCCAAAGCTATACAGCAGCCACAAAACGCTGTTCCTCATCAACTCAGTGAGCAGCAAAAGTCTGATGTGACAACGAACAAATTAGTARGTCTCAATGGGCCTTGATTCCTCAGTATCAAGGAGGAAGCAGTGCTGCCCAGGCATTTCTATTCTCCATAGAGGGGGATTTATTTCCATCTTTCACAGAAATCATTAAAACTGTAGCTAGAGAAGATTTCACAGTTGTCAATGATATGACCACTCTGATCTCCATACTCATAGCCAAATATATTCAAATCCTCTCTGAGGAACAGTTTCTTCACAACCTATTTTTAACTTATACTGCTAATACAGATTTCTCTTCTGATACGTCACTGAGCTATTCAGAGGCCATTTCATGTACTTGTGATGTACATTTCTTCAGTCTCCTTCCTTATGTGAGATATATATTAGTGACTACRAATAAAAGCAATAAAATCTATCTTTAGTGCTCAATGATATCTGTTGGTTTGACTGTAAACAGAACTGAAGGGTATGAACATTTCTGATCGTTCAGTGTCAAACAGAAGAGGTCTCCTGATATTGATTTACTAGGGAGGACAGATGAGGAAAAAAGAAAGAAAATAAGCTTTTAACTTATGGTCATAATAGCGAGCAGCATCCTGGTCCATCCTGTTACGTTTGAAGGAAAGAAAATGTATTTAGGTTTTAATTAAGCTTGTAAACTTCTGTAACTTAGTTTGGCTTGCTTCTTAACGCCTCAGATATGCACCTCTGCTGGAATTAAATGGTACTTTCTTCATCTCTCTAATATTAGGAGAGCATACCTCAGCTTTATWTTGCAGTCTTCTGGCCTGATATCAAAGGATTTCTTGTGGTCACTCGTTTATTCTTATCCACAAAGCATTCCCTATTTGCCTTACTTTTTTCATCGTGGCAGCATTAAGTATAATTTAAAACAAAATAATAAGCAAGTGGAAAGAGCAGTGATATAACGTGATCAAGCGATAGTTCAAGAAGTCACTGCTGGTGTCTGCACATAATCTAATTCCAATCAAGTGGATYTCTAAGGCCATTGTGTTTTGCACAAACAAGCTCAGCAAGTAACTTCAAGCCTTCCATCAGGTTTGATATTACTCACAGATGTTACAGGTTATATCTATGCCCATCCAGTTACTAAACTGTAAATATTTCTGATGTGACATCTCTTCCATAATAGTAAGTATGAAGAAAATTGTCTATGGAAAATTTCAGTCAGAGTGTCAAATCTAGTGTTTGGATTGTACATCTGTCCTCTTTAAATGTACTTACTTTTCTACTAACAGTAGTTAATGTCAGATCTCAGTATTTGACCTCTGTGAATTCTTGTCAAAAGACTTTTAATGAAGTTATTTTGTCCCAGGTCACCTCACTTTTGTCAACACTACAGACTTGTGACTGCAAAATAGTAGTTTAGTATTTGAAATAGCAAGAGATATGTATCTATACATACATATAACCAGAGATCCAACTATTGATTTAAATAAGCTAATAATGAAGTATAATGTGAGTGAATTTTCATTTTATTAAACTGGGCAAACTAAATGCTGAATAATGGTTCAATAGAAGTAGTGAACCATTTTAGGGCTTTTTAGAAAAAACTCACTAGAATTTTTTTAGGGTAAAGAAAAACATCTGAAGAATAGCCAGAAAGGAAATATCCTGCTTCCAGTAAACCTACATCATTTCTAATAAAAGTAAGCTGTGCTAATACAATATTTGCTCACTACTGATGTACTAGAGCAATAGCAAGACTTTATAAAAAATAATACTTTTCATTAATCTAGAAAAGGACAGAAATAGAAGTCCCTGGTATGCCTGTTTAATAAGGAAACGTTTCATTTTTTCTGAAGAGACATTGTTAAGACTAACTAGAAACACTGTCATTCCAACAAATATTCTTCTGTTTTTCAATGAATTAAAGGTAAACTTAATTTTACAGTAATGAAAGCGRTTGTTCTCTGGTAAAAGATAGTGATCACAAATTTCAGGGAAAGCTTTTACCTTAAAAAGTTAGCTTYGAGTTACTTTTGTATCTACTTGGTCTGGCCAAAATGTGTAGCTACTTTAGGAAAACTCTCATTGCCACACTGTGACCTAGCTTTACTGAACTTTGCTTTTAACACCATATGTGTATAATTTTCATATCTTATAAATGTGTCAAAGAGGATAAAGATAGTTAATTTAGGGTGCTATAAAGAATAAAAAGTTGAAAGAAAAAGCAAATAATTGTGTTCTGGGAACTAGTTAAACTCTAATGAGTGTTTCCGTTCCTGAAGTAATGTCAGTAAGTCAATTTAATGTCCAGATGATGGAGCAGATGTACTCCGTGTCACAACACAGAGTCTTGATGTCTGGGTTTTCTTTCCATGGCAACCAGGGTTTGGAGGAGAGCAGTGGCATGGAGCATGTTCAAGTCTCAAGAGCTACTTAGACTGAGTTTTCATCCGCCAAAAATTAAACACAGCTTATGAAATAGTTGTTAGCTCCTCAGAAATATGAAATATTGTGTGAATATGTGAGCTAACGTCTTCACTGGTGTCAGTGTGATTCCATAGGGCCATTTCTTTGGCCATCAGCATCTATATTTTGCAAATAGTTCAGTACAGTTCTACTAGGTTTAACTATGTTCTGCAAGAGTTGGGAAGGATAACACTGTAGACCATGTGTCCACTTGTCTGTCTCCAAAACATATCTCCACTATTACAATACCATTAGCTTGTTGGTAAAATCATGTCCATTTTGTGGATGGGGAATTGAGTGAAGCTAGGGTTGTCCCTCAGGTTGTAGCTGAAGTCTGCAGTACGTGGCCCGTCCTTGGTAACACTTCACTCGCTGGACAGTTTTTCTTCATCTGCTCCAGGTTCTGTCCCTGTGTTGGGGCTGGTATCTGCAGCAGGTACAGTGCAGGAAAGCACCTTAGTATCTTTGATCAGCAGCACTCTGTCTGGAGTGGGCAAAATCCATCTGGGTCTTCAGAATCTCATCATAGCCCCAAAGAGCCACAACARAGAGGTAGCAAAGTCACTCGAGCTGCTTGCCGGCTCAGAAATGGKGGTGGTGGTGATGGTACTAATATATATTGCAGTAGTGCCTGTATTAGAGACCCCTTTGTGCTGAATGAACACAGTCCAGGACTCTGCTAAGAAGGAGGGCAATGTGGTTTGCTGCTTTCATGATCATTCAACTTATTGGGGCTATTCAACATATTAAGTATTCAAAATAATTTCAGGTAGACTTGTTTCTTGTTTTGCATTATCATCAATATTCCCGACCTATTTCCAAAGCAATGAGGCCTGGGCAAAAGGAGAATCTTTTCAGTAATGGCAAGCACGCATTCATACAAAGAATTACAAGACGTGTGCCTGGAGCTGTATGGGTTGGATAAGGTCTTGGTGCGAAGGCATCAGGTCTRCAGGCAGCTGATTGTGCACTCAGAGCAGTAGCARTCAGCTAAAAAGCCCTATCTCCTTGAATCAGTAATGTCTCCTATGGTTCTTTTACTGAGTAGCCCTACAGAGTCTGTTGCTTTTCCTTCTTTCTCATAATCACTGTCAACTTGCTAAGGCAAGAAGCATGGCTTTCTTATCTGCAAGGAGCTGTGCAAGCAGAGAAATGGTTAAACCCAAYGAGATAGGCATTAGGTTCAACCCATAATCTTGTCCCTGTATTCAGTGATTAACATGGTATCTTATTTGATGTGTCATCTCTGCTCTGCTAAGGAGCYATCTGGTTTTGGCAAATACTGGTTAGTTCGGCTTCAGAGAGCCCACCATGCCAAAGGGCTTCAAAGTCCATTGAGAAGACACTTCCCAGCAAAGTTCCTGGCTATTTTATGAACCATAGGGAATTTCTAATAYGATTTCCACTGGATAGAAGGGGCAGCATGTTTGCAAACGAACAGGGACAAGCAGCATCTCACCTCAGTTAAGTTTAGTGACATTAACTGAGCTCATTTCTGAGTTGTGAGTCAGTCCACAGGTGCRGAGACAACCACCAGCAGCAGTCCCAGAGCCCAGTTTCGAGGCCTGTGTGTGTCTGCTCATTATGTTTAGAGCTGTGCACCCTGCTAACGCTGCATGTCCTTGGCGCTTTCCTTCAATCCAGCCCAGACTACTCCTCAGATGTACAGAGCTTAAGGCAGGTTCACACGTAGCCAAACACCCTCCTTTTGGCACGAGAGCAACAAAGGGCCGCTGTTCTCGGAGCAGCATCGAAGCGTCGCGTTYCCAGAGCCGCCTGCAAGGTGTCTGWGGGTCCSGGCGTCCRGCCYGGCTTGCAGAGCTCCCGCGCGGGCGGCCACGTCCCTGGGGAAGCAGCCGCCTCCCCGAGGGCGCCAGGCAGCCGCTCTGCCAGGCCTGAGAGCGAAGGAAGGACAGGGAGGATGGGGACAGCGGGAGAGCCGGCACGGTGCCGGCCGCGGCGCTGCTGCCTCCGAGCGCGGCCGCTGCAGGGACACCGGCGGCAGGAGCGCGGTTGCATCCAGGCTCTCCTGCTCTTGCTGAGGCGGAGGCTCGGCTTGCGAGCGCGTCCCATGTGAAGTCGCCCTCAGCCGGGGGTCCCGCGGCCGCCTCCTTGCCGAGAAGGGCAGCACAGGGTTAACGAGCACACGGGATGCGYGGCCCGCGTTGGACTCCACGCAGGAAATCATCGCTTCGAGTTTGGGTTGAACAAGAAGCTTGTAAAACTAAAGAAATGAGTGATGTATGCAACGCTGTGCTTGAAACGATTCTGGTGTTGCAAATTGCCATGCTCTTACTGCGGAGCTGATGAAAATAAATGAAGCTCTGCGTTGCTGGGCTTCTTCCTCCCCCTTCTAATAAATGAAATGAAAAAGCCCCATTATTGTGCCACCTGCTTCAAGTTCCTAATTGTGGTAACTGAATTCTGAAATTGTTTGTTAGCTGTGTAATATCAGAGGCATTAAAAATACCAAGAGGCTATTAAGTTCTTTAAAGCACAGCACCGGATAAAAAGGTGCAGCRATCTTCAGATTTTATTTTCACCAAATAACTTTTCCTGTGGAGAATTGTGTAAAAGTCCTACAAGTGCATCCTAAAAAAAATAAAATAAAATAAAATAAATTCTGTTAATTTAGCAGAGAGAGAGGCAGCAAAGTAAAGATACAGGAGAGATCCATCTGCACATTTAAATATTTTTAAACTGCAGCAGTATGCCATTCTGTTCATATTTTTTTCCTAGTGCAGAAATATGAAAATTTCACAAGATAATGAAAATCACTTGAAATTCAAATGCAATGTGTCTGATGAACAGGTAGGTATGTGCACAAATATATTGCTGGACTGCCTATAATGAGGGAATCTTGCTATGTGACTGAACTATTGTTGCACATGTGTATATTGCATCTCACTTTACACATGAAATCTCTGCTTCTCATTCTAAGAGTGTTCTATCTTAGCTGTTTACRTATATTTATTCTGCAAATTTTAAAAATACCAATTATCAAGCTAAGTGAAACTGTTTTTCTTTAAGTAATTTTTCATTACAAGCAATTTTACTGTATATCCAAATCTCATTGTATTGTTCACTTTAATGAGAAAGGACTGGAGTCAGTTAAACAGATTTTATGCAAAAAGTTATCCCACACAGGCCCAAGCAGATCTTTTATTTTATAATTATATATATACATACATATTGCATATGTTTTTGTGCCTGTGCATACAATCCATATAAATTGCTAGGCAAGATGCATCTTCTTCTCTTAGATGAACTTCTAATGCATAAAATCCCAGCACAAAAAAGAAGGAAGGGTTAAAGTAACAATCTCAAAATTCAAGTCAGCTGTGACGGTATGCAGCACATTGAACTGTTGAAATCTGTGTGGAATTAGGCATCCCTTTGTCCAGACAAGCAAATTAACTATTTTGCTCTTACCTTGCATAGCAGTATYTTAAACACTGGGGGGACCTGGGTGCATCTGTGTACAGACAGCAGGAGGGAACGGTTCATGTGTCCTTTTTGTGCAGTTGCTCTCTTCCCGCTCCCCGGCTTTGGAAGTAGAAGTTCGCCAAGCAGCCTGAGAACAAATTCCAACAACAAGAGTCTTCCTCAGCTTCGTGCTAGCACACCAAGATGTGCCGTTGGCCATAAAATCTGGCCTTGCCAAACAAGACCATATTTCAAATACAAATGCAAACAAAGTCCYAACAATAACGTGTATTTTTTAAAGACACAACAATAAGAAACAATAGCAAAAATGGCAACAACCAAAGACCTTTGTTGGTAAAAGAATGAGTTTAGTAAAAAGTTAACGTTAAATTGATTAAAACAGAAAGAGAATAATTCCAAATGGAATCTGGCAGATTTCAAGAACTTTAAAAAAGGTTGCAAGGAAGGAGCAAGCACAGATTTTGTAAGGATGAAGGGCAAGTGAAAAGTTGCAAATTCCCATTAATTTATCAGCTCCTTTTATCTCCTTTGCTGCATAGGGCACAGCAARTGGCAAACTCCAAGTTCTGTTCTGAGGGATATTTGGAATGATACGGTGTTTAATCYGCTCRTACGTGTTTCARYTCTGGGTCTGCCTGCAAACSGGTTATCCCTGCGCTCCGCCACCAGCCAGACACCCTCACCTCGCTTGCAAGGATACAATGCGCTTGGACTTAGTGGAAGTGAGGATCCACGTTTATAACTCCCTTTCTCCAGAGCTATCGCAATGCGTTCATTTCTGAGTAATATTTTTCAAGCAAGAATAGGGGCGGGAAAACGTCGGTGCAGGACGCCTGGGAGAGGGCAGAGAGGCGCGCGGGGCTGCTACTCCAACAAATGTTTGTGAAGGTTTTCTGTAAAACGAACCGCATCTCGTTCGCAGGGCGCTGAGTGGCATTCGAAAGAGAATATGTAAAAATACCGGCTCACATCTGCAGAAAGAGCAGCGCTAATTATGAGAAAACAGAGAAAATGGACGTAAAATGCAGTAATATATGCAGAGGGTTTTTTTTAASTCCGCTAAAAGTAAAAGGAATGAAAAACTGGTAAAAGGGGAATAAACCAAGCATTAAATATAAACATGCGTGACTATCTATCTGGAGTATCTTATTTAGATTTTTCAGCTATTTATTGTCTGTTAATTTCCTGTGTTCCTGTTTTTCTATTGAAGCATCAAACACCAAAGCACAAACACTCAAACTGCCTCTGCATATTTAATAAATACATACACATACACACTTTCTATATGCCTATGCAGCTAGCTAGCTGCTACAGGCGTGCGTTTATATACCTTGAAATATCTCCATTTTGAAGAGAATAATTAGCACAAATCGGTAGCGGTTTTTTATTCACCTCATATAAAAGACAAACTTTTTCTAACACGGTTCTTTCTCCATCTCATGTAGTGAACTTCACCGGAAAGCTGTAGATAGCAAGTTTCATCTGTATATCTAAAGCTCACTATGATTTTTTTGTATTAAAAATAAAGGGAAAAATCAGGGGAAATATTTTGAAAGTCAATTAAAATTTTGTGTACGTTTTCATTTTTTAATGATAAATTAAGTTACTAATTTTGTCCGTGCTCTTTGTAGACACTGCAGGTTTAATTGCTAATTGTTAACTGCGAATGAATACATTTGCATATTAATTAGCTCCCAATTTACATTTTTAATTTGCTTCCTTCAAAAGGTGCAAGATAAAAGGTCGTGTTATTTTAAATAATTTATGCTTTATTGCATGAAATACGCTAATATGAAATGTGCCTACTAATTTTAACCCCTTTTCTAAGAAGCAAAGTGAAGAACATTAAAAAGAAAGACAAATCTGGGGGTGTTTTGAAAAACAACATTTTGCCATGTTGTTCTTCAGCATTAGAACTCGCTTTTTTTTCCTAAAGCCTGATCTGGTTGAAAATTAATGCATTCTTTCCTTCACCACCAGTTTAAAAAGTGATAGTATATTTGAAGAACAAAACAGCTGCCGAAGGGGAGCGGATTGTTGTTATTTCCTGCAGAGGATTAACAAAAAAGGGTCTGTCTCCTCCTCCTCCGCTCCTATCCCTCACCCCAATATATTTTCCAAGGAAATGAAAACCATGTACAGCAAAAGGATAATTTGCCGAAAGCATCTCGCTCACCAGGAAAAGGGGGGGAAAAATCGTTTTGAAATGTCCACGTGTGCTTCCATAGCGGGCTTTTGATTTTAGCAGCCAGCGGGGGTGGTGAGACGGGAGGAGGACGCCCCACGTTCCGGGAGGGCAGCGGGATACGCGCGAGGAAGCCCCTCGGAGAGCGATGCTGCCGGGCTGCCGGTGCC
Organism: Eudromia elegans; assembly: GCA_003342815.1. Classification (NCBI taxonomy): domain Eukaryota; kingdom Metazoa; phylum Chordata; class Aves; order Tinamiformes; family Tinamidae; genus Eudromia; species Eudromia elegans. The sequence goes on from PTEX01000006.1 coordinate 5,191,197, forward strand.
TGCGCCCTCGCGGGGCGCGCCGAGGGAGCTCCGGCAGCCGCTCCGCACACGGAGCAGTGCCGGCAGCGCCCGGCAAAGAGCGAAGGCTGTTCCCAGCAATCCCGCTATTCCATAGGTGTCAAAGGCAAGCCGAGGAACGCGGAGGCAGGAGTCTGCTCATATATTACCCCTGATCACATAAGTAGCTTATTTTGTTTTCTTTTGTTTGCTACGGCAAATTCACTCTGAAGAAGGTTGTTTTTAGTAAGGCTTTTGTTGTCCTGATTGTTCTAGGAACACAAAAGAATGCTTCCTCTTGCTTGTATAATGCCATAGAAACAGTATGCACACTCGGTGTGAGGAATAACCTTTATGCTTAGGAGGAAACTGAGATGTACAGCCTTCACACCGTAAGATCTCCAATGCAAGAACAGTCCCGAAAAGAGGCCCTGTGTAGTCCTTTCTTCCCTATCATTAACTGAAAAGACTGATCTCGGGACCAGTGTGTGGCAAGGAGAAAGTTGTGGCCTACACAGCAACAGGGAATGCAACATCTTGTAKGAACATAAATTTCACAGGGCAGTGGAAAGTTCCTGCTTTTTCCAAACCCTTAACATAACCCCCTTCTCCTTCCCGGATTAAAAAGTCTACTAACCATTTTTAATAAAGCAACTTTGGTTTGATTTCCAGATATCGACTGCATTAGAAATTTTTACACATGAACTTGCAGTTTTGGTCAGCTGACAGGAATTTWAAATTTGCTCAGTTCTACCACACACAGAACACTGGGAGAAAGAACAGCAATGGAGTATTATTCCCTCTAGATGTGTSAGCTGCATAATCAGATCTTCAGCTGTATTAATACAGTTCCTGAATTTGTTGCTCTCTGTTTCCTCACAACCTCACTACAGAAGAAAAAAACCAGCCAATTTGTCCATTTAGAGCAATCAAGATAAACATAAAGCAGTCTCAATATTTCCCATTTCAAACTACACGGACACTATGTGAAAACAACTCAGACCATCAAAATCCATCAGCTTCTAGCAGTTAAAATATACTAAATAAGGCAAGATTGTAATACTAAATTAAAGATGGATGAAAAGAAATTGCCCTTGATGAGGAGAAGGGAAAAGAAAGAAAAGACAGGAAGAAAAGGAAGAAGAGAGCTCAGTTAACACACATCAGTTACTTGGATACTGAGTTTTTGTAATGTACATGAGGGATGTAGTGAAGTTAGAAGCACTGTGGTTTAGGGAAATCTCAGAGCATATCAGCCATTCTATCAGTCTTGTCCTAATCGTGTCATCAAGTTTGATGCTTCYGTGCATTGTATATAACAATGCTCCTGAATATCAAGGATTAACTGGGATTCATTTAGATTTCTTCTTTATGTTTCATCACAGGTGACAAAAAAAATCCTGAAGTGCACCAAAATGTGCAAAAATGTAACTGTGGATAAACAACAAAGGGGACTTTGCCACAATTGACTTTTTAAATTTTYCTATCCAAACACTGAAACTTATTGGTCAACTTTGGTTAGTAAAGGTGCTTAAAAGCAGCATATATCATGTAACTACAGATTTGCACATTCATAGATAATCTATGACATCCATCCTGCCTTATTTTAGAGCAGGAGTCAAAACATTTTTCCTTCTTAAAAGTCCTGCTGATCAGCAGCATAATTTGAGTTCTCAAGTGGTTAGCCACACATCATTCCCAACAACCTTACGAAGATCCAACAGAATTTCCACTTTGGCAGTAAAGACAAGAAGCCACAACATGGGTCCTGACTTACTGTCAGGAGGACACTTCAGTTTGGGGGTCTGCTGAAGCTCTRTTAGAGTCAATGGGACTATGCCAGTTTACCTAGCTGAGGATATGGTCCTCTTGCATTTCTAGGATGAAGCGTTGCCAACTGTTTTCAAATACACCTGAAGTGCYTGAATGCAGTTATTATTAATTGATATCTATACAACCCCTTTAATGCAGATGGCTACCATGTGCTTTATGGATCYTTGTGCCAGATTCCACCCATAGGAGCACTAGAGAAAATCAGGAGGAATGCCATGGAAAAGAGCATAGTGGAAAGCAGGAGCCACAYATCTTGATACAGAAAGTGCATCTGGCTGTTTCTTAGCTGTATGATCTTTATACATCGATGAATGCAAATGCAACCGGGTCTGGGGTAGAATAAGGCAGCAGTTCAACATCATCAAAGTACAACTAAACAAGTTGCGCGCGGTAATAATTCCTTGATTTTAGTTGTGACAAACAGCAATTAGCTTGTGGTTATGTAAATACATTCTTATCCTGGGTAATGCTGTATATTATTTGTCTTGCAAATAGGAGCTCTGCAGCTGAGAAACATGCACAACATAAAAAGTGTTAAAAATGAATGACTACAAAGAGCATCTAAAATTTACTGTGTTACAAATAAGAGTATGGGCTAGCATATCTCCCAGGTTCCAGCTACCTGTGTGGTCTATTAAGCAAAAATCATTCCATAACAAAGACACGTGGCARGTTGGGAGATGGTCAGACGGAGCCTTTCCCCTGAGGAAGACTGTTCTATCCCTGGGACAGAGGTTCCTTCTCAGAACYAAAAACTCTTYCCTCGATTCCCTGTGCAACCCATCCCRTTCATACAGTTAGATATATGATTAAAGACGTGTATTGTTGTCAGTCCTGAAGAGGCAGTCCTTCATACAGAAAAAAAATCAATCAGTTGGGGGAGACCCTRCGTGTGCAGGGGGGTTGGACTAGATAACCTCTGAGGTCCCTTCCAACCTTAAGCATTCTATGATTCTATAAAGCCAGAGCCTGCATTGGTGCTGACAGTTGCCTTGGCCTAGTTAGTACTGAAGAGCCCCCAACATGCAGAATGGCTTGCACTGGCCGAGAGCTGAGGCACTGTGGGCCACAGAGGTATCAYGTGTGTTGCCACTTTCTTTAGCTTAAGTGGTCTAGAAGTCCAAGAAGAGCTCAGAGCTGWAATCTCTAGGGTCCATGCAGGCAACTGGAGTTCACAGTCCCTGACTCCCTGCTTGGAGGGGCTCACTAGCCCCTGGAGCACTCAGCTAGCTGCATAGCCAGGGCAGCATCGCTGTGAGGGCAGCTTGTCAGAAGTCGCAGCAAGGTGAAGTAATGTGAGGCTGAGACTGGACATTTGTACCATGTTAGGAGATTGGAATAAAGATCAAGAAGTGAAAAACGTGACAAATTTGGGAAAAAAATTGGGATGGGAGCAGAGCAGAGAGGAAGATACAAGAGACAGACTGAAAGTTATTCCAAAGCTGATTATTTCTATTGCTATTTTACTTTTGTGGGATATTCAATGAAATGGAGCCTGACGTTTTAGAGCACGTTCCTCATGCTGTGACACTAATGGCTGTCAGGGTATTCAGCTCAGCTGACTACTTTCAATCTATCAGACCTCAGTAGCATCTGAGACTTTTAAGAGGCTCATTGTAGTGTGTAAATGTGAGACACTAACCGTGATGTATGTGTGTCACTTAGGAAATAGTGAACTAGCCCTGAGAAATTGTTTGAAAACAGTGACTTATGCTAAAGAATCATTGATCAGTAAAGAATTGTTTTCTTTGATAAACTATAGCTTGCTCCAGCATATTTCTGCAGCATATAGGCAATTTTACCTTCTCATAGTATTTTTGTTTTTCTTTTCAARTCCTTTCTGGGATTCATAAAGAGCATTACTTCATATACAATGCTCAATGCTCTCTAAAATCAGAAGCTTAATTCTCCTTATGCTGGGTTGAGCCTGAGGACTAAAGCAACAACACAAAACAATTTGTTTGGTTTGTAAACTGAGAACATTTTCCATGTGACTTCTTCGAACAGGAAGCACATGTTGAGAGCCCCCAAGTACCATTTCCGCAGAAGGATTCTGTTCACTGAAATAAGACCTTTAAAAATACCCAAGATGTGAAAAGATTTTCAAGAATTTTTCATCTAGAATTTTTAGTACCCTCTGCTGTAATAAGCAGAAGGTGTTTAATAAACATGATATGCAGCAGTTGCTAAGCAGAATCTGATTTATGTACAGTAGCAGTTAGAAGCAACTACACATCAGGGTTGTACACTTTATTTGACTGTGAATTCTGATTTTCTGATGGAAGCAATTGTGCTGAAAGTTTATTTATAATCAGCTTACAACATGGGTRGTGGTAGTGTAAGTGCTTCTCAAATTACACAGCAAATCTTGTTGTCTCCTTGGGCAAATAAGAAACCTGTATCAGGAGCTTTAATTGTAATATAGGTCATTGTCAAGGGTAAAACACTTTTCATAACCTTCTGATCRTCTGCCCAGCACATACATTCTGAAAGAAACTGTTCCTGAAACATGCTTTGTTAAATTAATTATTAAAACACAACAGGTTCTCATATGGATTACATCAGAGTTTGTGTGAGTGTAAAAGGGGGAGCCAGAAATACTGATCTCTGCTGCACAAGTGTAGAAGGGGTGCAATTCCACAGCAATTAACACAAACCCATTAGCTTTGYACCAGGGTAACTGAGCTCACAACCAGACCCAGAAACAGAGCAAGGAAGAGCTGAACAATTTTATTTAAGGACTCAAACACATGTTCTGTATACATACAGAAGTTTGAATATAAGCTTTGCTTGCTTGACAATAATCAGTTCCAATGTCCTATCTCATTATAAGTCAGCAAAATCAATGGAACAAGGTTTGCTCATATCAGCCAGAAATCTTGCCAAAGAAATCAGGTGATAACAGGGAAGTATGCAAGCCTCCCTTTCCCTTTCTCCTCTACCTTTGCTTTCTCTTCTCTTTCCCTTTCCTTTTCCTTTTTTCTTTCCCTCTTCCTCTCCCTTTCCCATCTAGTGTCAGTAGTTTAGAAATTTAAAAATAAAAGATGACTTACTACATCTCCCTGATGGTTTTGAGGTGCCAGCAAATGGATAATGACATTCATATCACTCAAGTCAAACAGACAAAGARATCCTCCTACAGGATGGTCCCTTGACCTAGAGAAAACACAGTTCTGAGCGTGAATCTGTATGCCATGTTGGGAACAAATCAGGAACTGAACTCAACGAATATGGTTAATTTTTATCAGACCGACTCTTATGTTGCCAGGCAGTTATAACAATATTAAATATATATATATATTTTATTCACCTAGACAGACTGAAAGTTTTATTTATAGTCTTCCTCTTCAGAGGATCCCCCAAATTTTCCAGGTTAACAGGCCAATTCCTTGATGCATAGACCGTGCAGCACCAAACCATCCCAATGAGAGACTGGTTACAGAGCCATGTACACTACTAATTCTTGCGGTCACAGCAGCACATGCTRAGAAAGGCAAACACAGGGGTTTCAGGCAGCAAGGCAAGAGACAGTCAAAGGACTGTTTAATGGAATAAAATGTGGTTGCTTTCAGATGCTCAGACAAGGAGTCCTTTCCTTCTCCTTACTTGTCCAGATTTATATGCTTTACATTKTTTGGGTGTTGTTGTGCAGAAAACCAAAGAAATCTTGTGTAATGCAGCAAGGCCGATAAACTCCAGGAGAACMGCTTGCTGGTTTAAACCCAGCCAGCCCAGAGCCTGGCGCGTACAGAGGCATCGTGCAGCCCCCTGACCTCAGGCTATATAAACTCTACCCATTACTGCAGCCTGCAGGAGGTGGAGAAAAGCATCTTGCCCTATACTTTTTCTCAGCCAGAGGACGTTTATTCCTTCAGCCAGCCTGCCGAGCTCTGCAGGGTGAACGTGGGTAAAGACACCACACGTGATGCACCAGCGTTGTACCTGCAGCAGACGCRGCCCTCCGTGCCGCTGTCCCCGGCCACGGGCGCACCTTGCAGCGCAGGACGTAGYGGTCACTGCGATGACCTTCAGGCCCACTCGGTTGCAGTGCTGATGTGTGATGCCAGGCCAAGCTCTTGCCCTTTTTCCTGCCCGCCTGGTCTGCAAGGTTTATGTTTCCTTCTCTCAATCAATAATGGCTTAAGTGGCAAAKACGGTCCCCATCCCCCAGCACTAATAGAGCTCCATGCAGTCAGGAAGCATCAGGATGAACCCTCAGTTACCACCGTGCACCCTGTTTAATGTATGCATTTTTATGGCCTCTGATGTATACGATTCCATTACTGTCTATGAATACAGAGCACTGGAGCTAGTTAATGTATTATTTATTTTATTACCCCTTTGTATAAGCTGGTGTTTGTAATTTGGAATTTTATACACTTTGGTTCCATAATGGTTTCATAATGCGTACACAGCTCAATAATTAAAAAAATCTATCTTACCACCTCAGCTCCAAGCCAAGCATGTTTATGCYGCGGATGGCACGCCGAGGCCAGGGCAGCCTCCTCCGGGCCTCACAGCAGCCTGAGGAACCTGGGGGCATCAGAGCTGCCCGGCACAGTGGTGGCCCCGTCCTCAGCAGGTCCCAGGGTGTTTATTCCATCCCGCTCCGCCAGGCTGTCCTAGGACTAGCCAGGGGGTGCAGCCATGTCCTGGTGGTCATGTCCTCCCAGTAGGGAGGGCCTATCTGGGAGGTCGCTGGTGGTGGCTTCACCACAAATCCTTACAGGCACCGTGCTGTGGATGTCTACCAAGCCATAGGACACCTGCACGGAAGCCCTCTGGTTCCAGTCCCAGCTCTGCCAAGTGCCACCCCAACCACGCGCAGGGGCCCTGCCCTATAACCAGCTCATGCACTGGTGCAGGAGAGAGATGTTGAGCTGTCAGGAGCTGTTTGATTGTGATTCATTCGGTTTTCTTCTTGGCCCTTCCTGTTCTCCACAGCAGCGTGAGCACTTGTCTTTGGCTGGAAGGTCGGCTGCATTTTGAGGTCTGCAGAGGGTCAACTCTTACTGCTGCAGGGCGCTGGGAGCACCGCRACGGCATCACCTGCCAGAGGCAGCTTTCATCTTCCTGGCACTGTGGCAGGAGGCAGAGAGACAGGGGAGTGCACAAGTGAGGGAAAGAGGAGCAAAAAGAAGGCACTGAGCAGGAAACAGTGAAAGYGTCTCCTGGTCAGGAGCAAAGAGAAGGTCTGGCACAAACTGACTGCAGCGTGCCCTGGTGTTTCATCCCTCCTTGTCTGAAATATCCTGAAAGTCTCGGAACACCCAAGTGCCACAGAAGGTGCTAATGAACAGACTCGCRAGCAGCACCAGAGCAAGCGAGCAGCCTGGGGCAGGTCCTCGCAGGCAGACCATCACTGGAGGCCACCTCACCCCAGGGAAAGCGGCTAACGCAGCCCTCAGCATGGAGGGCCAAGGACCAGCTRCCGGAGGGGTGTGCAGAGCACAGTACAAACCAGAGGAAGGGCTGCACGCCTAGTAAGGACTTAGAAACGCTACCTGTGTTGGCGATCAGTGCCCAAAAACGTGCAAAAAAMCCCACTTTTTTCTCCATGGGGCAAAACTAGCAATATTAGCAAAACTGAGTCTGAAAAAAAAACCACACCCAAATATGCAGATCTTTGGGAGACAGTAACGAAAGCTTCAGGTTATGTGACACCAAATCAGGCAAAGACAAATTAATCCAGAACTCCAAACACACTACCGCAGACTGCTAGCACTTAGGAGAGCTAAACACAAGAAAGAATAAGACTATCAGCATTTGTTGTCAAAATATTTATTTCATCAAAGTATTGCTGAGCTAAAAAGCAAATTGGATAACTTTGTAAKGAAAATCCTGGATAGTGATGTGGGATCAGTTTCTGTTTCTCCTGTAACCTTCCGCGTGACCCAGGCCAGGTTATCTGTCTCTACCTCGTGTCCTGCTTACTCAGATGTCAAGCATCTCCTAGCAGAGATTGTCATGTTTTTACAACATGTCTGAGGGAATGGACCCTGCTATCAGGTGGAGCTAGTAGATACAACAACMAGAAGAACTGTTGTCAGTAATAAWTTGTATTAAACTACTTTTATCCCATGCAATTGCACTGATATATTTAAACAGTGCTAGCAACAAGGGATAGCAAGCAGCCAGATGACTTTACTATTTCGCTTCTCTGCTTAAATTAACCAAGTACACACACACACACAAACTAGACAGTTTTTCAAAAATGAGGATGCAGATGAGAGATTCAAGGACAGTTCTAACTTGCCCTCTGTCAATTTACAAGAGAATTTATTCCAGATTATTCACACATGAATATTTAGCATGGCAACAATTACATCCAATGACACCCATGAGATATATAGTACTGAAGACCCTCTCCAAGGAACAGGCATAGTGCTTGATGTCAATTTTTTAACTGGACTGAACATTTGAAATGTGAGAATTTTATTTCTTTAGATCTTGCAATAATACTTCCTTTAATTATTACATTAATTTAAGAGATATTGCTGCCATGTTTTATAAATGAGAGGTRTGATTGATTCACAGGAGCAGAAATGGATACATGATAGGAAGTAAAGGGGAGAGACAGTGGCTGCTGAGGCATGTTAAAATAGCCTGTGGTCAATCTTATTCTTAATGCAAAGACCTTGTTTTTGTTGTATAAAGAAAAATGAGGGGGAAGGGAGAGGGATTGTTAGGGGAAATCACTCAGGGCTTAAATAGCCCAAGCTTAAGGACACATAAAAAGAAGGTGACTCCAAATCCTCAAATAAAATTTAACCCCAAAATCAGAAAGCAACAAACATAAGGTCTATATATATGACTAAGTAGAACACTCTTCTGTCTGAATGATTTATTTATTTTCAATATTAAACTTTCTGGTTATCATGCCCTATTATAAGCCCTTGCTGTGATTCACATTATTAATAAATAAATAAATAAATAAACGTGTGCGCGCGCGCACACCATGAATATTCATTCTAAATATTCCAGATACACATCTCCGACAAACCCAGTAAAATGGGAACCAGGGAATACCGAGGTTACAACATGTGCAACTACAGTTCCCTTGCAAGCCTACTTAATTCAGTCTCTGCACTAAGCTGGACACCATTTCAAAAAACCTATTTGCCCRGGACTGAAGAAGTAGAAGGATGATTTCTGCCTGTCACGGGATAAGTATCTGTGGTCTTAAATTCACACAGGTGCTGATTCCACTGTAGAGCTGAATGCAACAGCCAAGGAAGGGCACATGTAACACCTGGAATCAGGTCTTCAGCTAAAGTAGGATATGCTTCACTTGGCCCCTGAGAACTGAGTCAGTCTCTGGAATTGTGCATCCTTCTCCTTTTGGCTATCTAGGGGGCCTACGACCACTAGGTTCTTAATGCATGTACCCTGGGAATGTGTAGAAATGCTGGGACAAATTCAAGTGTTTATGCTCTGGGAAAGTGTGTGAGTTTGGGGGTGGAGCTTAATGCACACAAGTGAGATTTATCTGAAATACAAGACCCCTTGGTCACTGTATCAGTAGATTTTTTCACTTGGGTAATCTTAAATCTGAGTAAGCTAAGGATTTGCTGGGGACTTGAGTTGAAATTCCAGGAAGCCTAACAACTTGAAAAAAATATGTATATTTGTGTTATTATCACATACAGAAGCTTTCTGATTTTGTTGCCTAACCCTGAACCTGTGACACCATTTTCATTTTTTTTCTCTCTGCTCAGCATTTCCTCCCCTCACAGAGCATTATCACTCTTGATTCAATGCCCTCAGTGGCAACTCACTCTGTTCAATACAATTCTTGGTCTTATACACTTTCTATTGCTTTTCAATTCCTATCAAAACTTCTCTGTCTATTCTTTACCCTGAATAAAGTTTAAATAGCTTGGGCTATTCTGGGTAAATAAGTAATGAAAGATATAGTCTTTTAAAATCTAATAAAACATTCTTAATTCATATAATGCTGTAAGTAAACAGAGTTATTTTAATTTTTGGAGCTGGATTGTGAAATGAAAATTGTGCTGTGTTGTACTGGCAATCTTCTTTCTCAATCAGGGCTGAAATAGTAATTTCTTTGACTATAGGCTGCAAACCTATAGCCTACTATATTTAGATCCCATTGAAGTCAAGTAAACTATAGAGGAGTGACTGAGAGAACCACTTCGTACAGGGTCTTTAGATAGAAGTGAACCCTGTGCCTCCTTCCAAGCAGTAACCCTGATCTCGCAACCACTTAAGCAGGCTCCTTAATCTACACAGAGCCTCCTTAAAGACCTCATGAATGAAGCATTTTCCTGTGTGATGATTTTTCTCGGATTGGGGCCATCTTCAAAGCCAACAATTTCCATTCCTTCCCCATGCTTCAGAATTTCAKGGGTTTATCTGCTCAGGTAGCTAACAACTTCTTCAGTATAGTCATTGTATGTTCCCCCTCAACACATAAAATGCATCTATTTCAGGAAAATTATGTTCTTAAAAAATAATCCACTTCTGTTTAGCATTCTTAAATTCAGAGATTCACACCTGTCCCAAAGAATGCAAAACTTTGCATCCAAATGTTTTTAAATATCTGACATACTGACAGGAGCATCAGTTTTAAGCAGTACATCTGCCTTTTCCTTCTCCTTCGGAAGAAACATTTCAATTTATACACCAGAACCATGCCACCAAAGTTCTTCAATCTGTGAAAATAATCCAGAGAAACCCAAATAGCTGAAAGGAAAAACACCTCTTAAAAGAGGAGAATTACATAGAACGAAGGATTATTCACCCTTAGAGCTCACCTCTTACTGAAGCTCCTTTCATTCCCATGAAAAGGCCTCTTGTCCGTCTCATTTCCTATCAAATCCTCAACCACCATCACTTCAGTCCAGCACAGAGCTGACTCCATCCTCACCAAGAAGCTCCCACTCAGCCAGTGTAACTGGACACACTGTCCCTTCTTTGGCACTAAAAAACCCACATCCTCTGCTTTCTTAAGATCAGGTGAATGTTTGGGATTTTCCTGATGAGTTTTCCTGCATTTCATATTGTGAAAATACAAAGAGCAACAGAATTGCCTACCTGCTAATACTGAAATCTGTGATTCATGCGAATAGTGTCCTTCCAGAAGTCTGTGGGCTTTAAAAGGATTAAATAGAGCATTAGTGTGAGTAGCTGGCACTTTAAGCAGAGAATTTATGGACTTCCTAGTTTTGATTTTCTATTGAGTTTCAGTAATGGCTACTCATTCCTTCTTTGCATCTTCTACTCTGGAGTTATCTTGACACTTGAGAAAAAGATGAGGAAAAAAAAATTATTGCAGCACTAAAGTTGCTAGAGGAATCGCCTCAGAAGCCCACTTCTAAACAGGGTGGAAAACAAGGTGGAACGCAGCATAAGGAAGAAGAGCAAAAAGCATTTGTTGAATGAGAGCAGGAGAGTCAGACAAACCCAGGCTGGAATAGGTGGAATTGGGATTCAATTGCTGTGGTCACTAATTCCTCTGATAGCAAAAGGTGGGCTGTGGACTATTGATTCTCTCACCTTTCCTTTTGTGAGCACATGTTAAGCAAGGAGGAAAAAAAAAAAGAAAAATAGGTTTCTTCAAACTATCTCCACTGAATAGTGACTCTCCAGGGTCCTGCTCCTGTGAGCCAGAGACGTCTGCCAAACACACTCAGTAATATCACTTTAGTTTTTCATTCCACTCCCTAGCTGACATACCTCTAGTGGTGGTATCTAATCCTATACTTTTAATTTTCACTTCTTCAAAGGCCCAAATTATCTGCTCTGGGTTTGTACTCAGCAGCTCATAAAAGGGACACAGGAGTGGCTAGATAAGTCCTTGGCTGTAGCTAAGCCCCCTAAAAATGCTTGAGCTTTCAGCCTCCGGATCATACCCTTGATAGTGTCTTCTTGGAGCATTCATGCCACCAGGGTCACAGACAAGGTGGGCAAAAACCAACAAAATCTTCAAAACCCTGTGGAATTTTCTGCTTCCCCTTCATTAGCGAGTGCCTGATAGGCACCGAAAATTGGAAAACATTAGCCTAATCATTATGAGCATCTGCTCAAACCAGAAAGATTTCTGAGCTCTGCAAACATCTCGATGATTAATGCTGCAGAAATCATAGTAAAAACAAAACATCAAAATGTGTATTTTAATTACGTTCCAAATATTGCCCAGAATTAGTTGAATGTAAATACATTTTTTTTCTTAGCAAACTTATTGGGACAAATTTGTCTTTTTAATGGAGCAATGACGATTTACACCAACTGATGTTCTGTCCTTTTATGTTCTTCTTTTCTTATTTTCAGAACAGCAGGGAAAATTTCACTATAATAAGAAAAACACAGACGCTTTTATTAATTTCCTGTAAACTTTGGACAGTAGCAGTGATGTTGGTGTCTCTTTTGCTTTCTCACTCTCTTTCCCAAGAACTATCAGAATAATAGAAAAATATACAATGTTGTTATGATTGCATCTTTTTTTCACGTCTTGGTCTAATTTTTCTTACACTTTTATTTATACCCTTATGGAAGTAGGAATTCTTCTTTGAGCAGGAATCCTTACAAAGAGAAATTATAGTCATCTTACACCTAATGCATCACTGAAGAAGAAAGAGGATTTATTATCCTTCAAGTGTCTTTTCACGAAGAATTTATCCCAGCAGGTGGACTCAATCTATGTGGGGTAGGTAAGCGTAAAATTTGATCCACAGATTTTAGAGCTACTGTAAAATAGCCATTTATGTTGGTGCCTTTACTAATAAGTGTTTCGATTTATATTGAAAGAGATTAAATTGAAGTTCTTCTACTTCTTGATGAAGCATACTTCAGCAAACGAGGGTTAAAGCTATTCCTTACCAAGAAAGAAGGCTTGTTTCCTTATACAAAGCTATAATACATTTTCTGTTGTTGTTCTTTTCCTTCTCTTCACCTCTCCTCTATCTCTTCATCTTTCCTTTCCTCCCTCTTAAACTCTCCCCTGTTCCAGCTCATGCACATGCTCCATTAGCTCAACAGTTTTTATATCACTATTATGAGCAGAAATGGTTTAAATCTTTGCAATTCTGGTCAAGGATAACATTCATACTCTTGAGAAGAGACTCTCTCAGCTCTAATATACTTCAATTCTAATTATTGAATTATTAAATCCAGAGATCCTCTTAGGTTCTGTCAGTACCTACCTAGATGCTGAAACACCCAAAGTAACAATGGAATTGATACCACATTTGAGCTTGCACCAGCTCTGCCTTGGAGCTGTTTCAGAAGGAAGAACTTTTTCCCTTTATCCAATCAACTTCAGATGTGCATGAGGAGATTCCCTTTGCCTGTTTCAACTGGTTTGAGAAAAATACACAGGTGAAACTTCCTTCTGATCACTGTGTTCTCTATTAAATTATAGTGCTCACAGAACACTCTTCAGCTACTAACTTGTCCTTCTACCTATCCCCCCAAAGAAAAACCTGCATTTTAAGAAGAGTTGACTTATCTACTTAGCTAAGCTCGTAAGTAGCCTCCTAATTAATTTGAATGTGCCTGACAATCTGTGTGACCGTGCAGTAGTCAGCATGTCCAAGCAATATGCAGGTGGACCAGGATGAGAGCATGAGCCAAAGCTCTGCTCAGAACTACAAAGCTTGTTCATAGCTCTACCTTATGCATGTGCTGCGTAAAGCACTTGGCTCTTTGCAAGTAACGACCATTACAAGAGCTTGGACTTCAGGCTGCTCTAAGTATCTGCACAGTCTGAAACTGGTATGAAGCAACGAAGACCAGGTACTGTAATTGTTTCCTTGCTGCCCAATTTTCAGTCCCTGCCAGACTCAATCATAGTAGCTAGAGCAGGAGCAGAACTCCTGCTATTACATTAACTGTAATAACTAAGCATAGAAATGAGCTTGGGCCCTCTTTGCAGAAATTGTAAGAGCACTGGTACTGCCCCAGTACCCCAACTGATTATTTCAAAATAAACTATTGTTAACCTTAGTCTTAGCAAAGCCAATGTTGTTACTGCAAATGCTGCTTGTTTATGGATTTATTTACTTTTGAATTAAAAACAAAAGAAAACATTTCTGCTGGCTTTAACATCAGAAARCACTTATTTTTTACAACCTATAATTTGAGTCTAATTTGACCTGACAGAGTCAACTGACCATGCAGTTAGTTGGCACCTGCTGAATGCCTTCCCATTAAGCCAAATTTACACTAATAAGCAGCAGTCATTACCATTCACTGTCATTAGATTAAACCAGTTACCTGAGACACCTCCCTGTAAACATAAATCTCAATAAGATACATTCCCATTACAAGTCAAATTCTTCCTTCTCATCCATTTTCGCTGATTATGTCTTTAAGATCCAGCCACCTACCAGGCAAGTTGCAAATGTGTCTGCATCTGTCAYAGTCTCACCGTTGCCTCTCTTTTTCTGGGTAGTCAGGACAAAGCCGGATAGAGTTATTTGCTGCTGACACATTCCAGCAGCAAGTTACAGTAGCTGTTGGCAATCTCATCTCTGCTGACCTGCATGGCCAGGAGTAGACCTCAGCCTCTATTTTTCTCCATCTCTAACTTGTAAAAGAAAGGTGTGATTAGTCATTGAGCTGTCTTAAATCCTGATTTTTTATGTTTTTAATTTGTTCTTATTGTGAAAAGAAGTACTTTGAGAATGTTTCCAAGAATTCTGGAAAGTACTTGTTAGGATATTGTAATATTTCATTTCATTTTTAAATCATTTTTTGTTACTTTAGGAAATGCCAGCAGTAGAAATGCATAATATGATTTACACAGCTCAAAGCTGCATTTTACTACGGTCTGTCATGACACAGTATAAATGTTAAAATATTAACATAATGTATTTTATGGTTTATTGTTTTTAGCGTACTGTAAAAATAATTAACCTAACCACAACATAGTACAGTTTGAAATAGTGTGTTTTCCAGATGAACATGTCCCTTCTTTGAGTTGTAATGAAAGTCTGACAATCTGCTTATGTTTTGTTTGAATGTGACTCCTGCTTAAATTGAAATTAAACAGTTTGGCACTTTCAGCAAGGAAATAAGAGAATGTCAAACTTTCGTTTCAACACAAAGTAGACACATTTTGATATAGAAAACAAATATGTAAATCTGCAGTACATTTCAGCTGCCTTAAAATATTTGTTATAAATGAATCAAGCATAAAAAAATGAAGATATCTGCTATCATTAACTTAATGTTATATCAGAAGTACCAAAGAACAACTGTGACCTTAAATTTTTAATTATCCCCAATACTAAATTCTGTGAGAATAAAAAAAATACTACTAGTT
Source organism: Eudromia elegans (assembly GCA_003342815.1). Classification (NCBI taxonomy): domain Eukaryota; kingdom Metazoa; phylum Chordata; class Aves; order Tinamiformes; family Tinamidae; genus Eudromia; species Eudromia elegans. The sequence continues at coordinate 5,206,315 of PTEX01000006.1, forward strand.
TAGAGGCGAAACTTTTCAGAGATGACAACATAAATGGACAAAATAACTTTTTCAAAATACTTTTTCTTCCAATGAAAGATTTCCAGGCAACTCTAAGAAATTTCCCCTACAGTCTGCTTACATATCTGGTTCCTGACCCTGGATAGCTGACAAGGGTGACAGCAGGCTTTTCACTCTTGCTATTTACTCTTGCTTTTCAGTCCAGACATCCAGCGGGACAGGTCTACAGCCTTTGCTACTAGGCGATAACACTGGAGTTCCTGCTAACTGCCAGACCCAGCTACTCAATGCATTGGTTTGAGTTGAAAACACTCAGTTTTCCATTTAACGTGGAGATGAGGTGATTCACCAGGATGGGAACAAGAAGCTCTTACCAGACACCCATATGGCAACATTGCCACTGAAAGAAGGGGAATGAGAAGGCAGGTTCAAACAAGGCCAGAAGAGCATCCACCCTCTGGTCCCACCAGCTTTGCTTTCTGAGCAGCTTTCTTCACCCAGGCTCTGTGCAAGGCAGAGGAGAAAGAACAACTCCAAGACATGCAATTCTCTTATCTTTGTGAATGCGGGTTTGTAGAGATGTGCATGCACACTGCAGAGGGCTTTTATTTTTTGTTCACACCTCCCTGGACACACACATTGAGTTAGATTTTTTTTTTCCATTTATCCAAAGATTCTTGTGGATGCAGCCAGTCAGGGCTGTAACACACATTGAACACATACAACACCTCTCAGAAGCACCGAGCTTCGTGATGTGGCATGGACTCATTTATCCTCTGGAAAAATCTTCCACAGGATTACAGAGGCCTTTGCACATACATGTAGCTAGAGGCAGTCACCGTGACTTTTCCAGGTAACCAAGTAGTTCAAAATGATGGACTAAACTTCTTCCTCAGTAATCCAGTTAAAATCCAGGACAGCAATAATGCTGCAAATAAGTACAAGTGCAACTCGCATACAAAAGTTTTGATCCTTTCAAAATTAACAATAATACCTGGCTCCTAGGCAGTACATTTCATCAGATATCTGAATGCTTCACAAAGGAGATCTGTATCCTTTTCATAGCTTTATAGATGGAGAAACATAGGCACAAAAGACCAAGCAGACTTACCCCAAGTCACCTTTGAGGCCCACAGCAGAGCTGCACACAAAATTCAAGTCTTTCTGATGCTAACTTTCCCACTTTCTCAAATAAACCCAGTGACCTCATTGCCATCTGTGATGAATAAACCATTTATTGTAAACAATGTGTGGAGCAGGACAACAACAAAAATCTGTCATTTACGTCTCTGGTGGATTCCTCTTAGGTTGTCATGAAATATCCCTTGAAAATATATATATTTTTTACACATCTGTGCATTCAGAGTTAAATTTCTTTGTATGCAGATGTTTATTTTTAGATATCATCTCTTTTGGTTGTTACTGAATGCTTAACTTTCACAGAGGGTCAGAAAAGGTCATCACTATAGAAAAGCTCTGCATAAACTAACAACTCTGTCCAAGCCTCTTATTTAAAGTGAATAACATATTGCAAGAAAAAAAAAATTCCAGAAGCATTCTACCACAAAAAGAAATGAAGAGTCTATTTTATTCATGCTTGAAGCATTCTGTATTTTTTTTCATAATCTGAGTGACATATACCCACAGACACATCAGATAATTTACTAAGTATGTAATGGGGAAGATAATGATCTTATATCCTCAGAAAAAAAATCTTTGTTACAGCCAAGTTAAATTCATGTATATATCTCAATTAAGCTAAAAAAATAAACTCACATCCCTTCCTACTCTGCATCTCTCTATACCAGCCATTTAGCTTACAGTATGCAAGGCTCACACCATGGCTTAACAAACACAGGGTGCACCACGATCAATAGAGCTTTTAGTGCATGCATCAAGTTGCCTGGACCGAGTGTCTTCTGTTAGGGTAGTGGATGAATCAGCCCCAAACACAAAACTTAGAAATCAGTAGGTATATAAAGTCCCCTCCCCACAAGATGCTTCATTTGCAGATGTTCCACCTGGGAAATCCTTTCGTGTTTCACATGTAGCTACCGTCGCAGCTCAGAGGGAATAAAGGTAACATATCGTAATCACACACGAACTTGCTTTCCAGTAACTTCCTGCATGGTTTTGTTGTCTAATATTCTATTCCCAAGATCCAATAGAACAGACATCTTCAACTACAGAGGATATGGAAATCCATTTCTGTAGTATTTTGTGGCTCATCATGTTTGGAGTAGGATTTTCTGGTTATCATCCTTAGTTATGAAATGAAAGTAATATTTGTGAATCAAACTCATGTCCTAGGACTGTTCTTCCAGAAAGGAATTTTCCGGAATCCCAGAATGACCTGGAACCTCCAGTTCTGCTTACTTCTTCTATATATCTGTCAGGCTATCGTGATCATTTTGGATCATGAACCCAAAGACTTCTTTTAAGTTCCCCCAAATTATTTCCTCAACACAATTAACAGTGTACAGAAATCTGGTACTTAAACTATGAGAAAATAGTGACAGCTTCTTTCAAGACAGCATCTGAAGTAGAGCAAAATGTGAAAACAATTTGAATGCYCATGATGTGGTAAAGAAGGAGAGAAACTAGATCTGTGATCTGGCTGATTATTAGTTGGAATAAGCCTAACAAAATCATACTAGTTCGGTATTAGGTAATTCCAGGCATTATGAGCCTTTGTATTTTCAGATTTAATACTGCTTTGCATGCTCAGTGAGTTGCTTTTGAAGACATGAGAGAGCCTTGCATGACGACCTTGATGAAGGGATGGAGTGCTCCCTCAGCAAGTTTGCTGATGATACTAAGCTGGGAGGAATAGCTGACAGCCCTGAGGGCTGTGCTGCCATCCAGAGGGACCTGGACAGACTGGACAGCTGGGCGGCGAGTAACCTCATGAAGTTCAACAAGGGCAAGTGTAGGGTCCTGCACCTGGGGAGGAATAACCCTAGACATGCCTACAGGCTGGGGACCGACCTCCTGGAGAGCAGCCCCGCAGAAAGGGACCTGGGCGTCATGGTGGACGACAAGTTGACCATGAGGCAGCAGTGTGCCCTCGTGGCCAAGAAGGCCAATGGGATCTTGGGGTGCATTAAGCAGAGCGTCTCCAGCAGGTCGAGGGAGGTGATTCTGCCCCTCTCCTCAGCCCTGGTGAGGCTGCACCTCGAGTACTGTGTGCAGTTCTGGGCTCCCCAGTGCAGGAGGGACGTGGAGCTGCTGGAGAGAGTCCAGCGCAGGGCCACAAAGATGATTAGGGGTCTGGAACATCTGCCCTATGAGGAAAGGCTGAGAGAGCTGGGCCTCTTCAGCCTGCAGAAGAGAAGACTGAGAGGGGATCTGATCAATGTATATAAATATCTCAAGGGAGGGAGTGAAGAGGAGGGGGCTGGCCTCTTCTCAGTGGTGGCCAGTGATAGAACTAGGGGAAATGGCCAAAAATGGAGGCACCAAAAGTTCCACAGGAACTTGAGGAAGAATTTCTTAATGGTGAGGGTGACAGAGCACTGGAACAGGCTGCCCAGAGAGGTGGTGGAGTCTCCTTCTCCGGAGATCTTCAAAACCCGCCTGGACATCACCCTGTGCCACATGCTCTAGGGGACCCTGCGTGTGCAGGGGGGTTGGACTAGATGACCTCTACAGGTCCCTTCCAACCCTAGCCATTCTATGATTCTATGATTCTATGATTATGAGACTTTGTTTGAGTGGTATTACTACATGTGCTTGGAAGAAGGGACTGAAAGTCATACCAGGCATGTGCTTGGTAGAAGGTGCATTTGAGCTACTTGGATGGATAGAAGGAACCTTTGGAATTGATATCCATTCTGTCCTAATCTCTCAGACTCCTCCATTGATAAATATTTCATACTGCTGTGGTTGTCCGGTTTTGAGAGTAACCTGAAAATTTTGAACATGTCATTTTCTGGACCAAGTCATTTTCTGTCTGTTTTATTTTTCTGACCAAGTGTGCACGAAATGTATATGGCAGAAAAAAAAATAGTGCAGTGTTTGCAGAGTTCTCTTTAACAGGAGAGTGGGGGAGAAAAGAAAACAAACGGCCCTAGTCAATGCTGTGTTTTTAAAAACACTTAAATTTAATTGACAAAAAAAGAAGTTATTTTTAAATGTTGCCTTTTGTGAAATCTCCAGTTTTCCCTCAAGCTGTGTCAAGTGGCATAGTAAAGTTGCCGCAGACATGAGAGGTTGTAGCAATTTCCCCAAGCTTTTCTTTTCCTTTGTATAGCAGCCCTGGGCGCAGTTAGTTGTGCTCATTTTGTAGCAAAGCTTCTTGCAGTGGGAGGGAAATGGTGGGAGAGCACTTGTGGAAAGAGAACATTAAAATAACAATGGAGTCCTGTTGCGAGGTGCAACCTTCTGCCACTGACTCAGCATGGTCGTGTCTATGTGGGCGATGGTCCATATGACTTGCGCTGACCTAGTTGACTCAATCAAAGAATTGGAAAGAAAATGTTACTACCAACTTTTGGATTTCAAAAGGGTCTTAAAAGCCTCTACCGCGATCTTGTCCCCATTGAGATGGAATAAGATAGAAATATATAAGTAGTATATGAAGGAGGGTTTACAGATAGAATTGTGCAATAATCACAAGTGCTGCTTAACAGCAACAATTTAATAAACAGGAAGTTTGTCCAGAGCAAATTTGTCAGAATTCACAATTTTAGCGTAGATCAATGTGTAATTTTATTTTTACTTTTTTAACCAAAGGCAATTTTTAGCTGCCTAAAACTTCAGCAGAAAGTATGGGGCAATGGATATCTGTTCAGGTTAATTAGCTGCAGAACAAGTCAAGCTGATGCCAAGGCAGTCTCTGGGGGACAAGGTATTAACAAAAGGCAAAGAGAAGAACAGAGTGTCTAAGAAAAATCCTGGGACAACTTGAAAACTTATTGATGGAAAGCATGAGAAATGGTGTAGCTCATCTTATCCTGCCTTTTCCTGGCTTTCCTCTCTTCTTAATGGTGTCTGTCTCCTCTCTGCCTCCTCCTTTTCCTCCTTCATCAGAGCACTGCTTTGGTCTGATATTAACAGGCGGCAAGGAGAAAGGTGAAGAAGGGAATTTCTCCTGCCTGATGAAGCCAGATGTCTACCTGTCTCCTGCAGTCTACACAGTACAATTCACTGTAAAAAAAATCTAAGCTGAATTGGCAAAAGAAGAGAAACTGAGGCTGGAGAGGGTGAAAAGAGGAGGAGGACACGGCTGTAACAGTAATATTTTAGTCAGCTTTCTCTCCAGTGCAGCTGTACTTGTGGTACATATAAAAGCAGGGCTGTATTTGCGGTCAGGAGACTACATTTCAGCTCTACTCAGTGCTGCCTGATCAAGACCTGTGCTCCACATACCCTACTTACTAGCCTGCCTCCATTCCTCACCTCTAAGAGCAACAAACTGGCTGAGTCTCACTCTGTGATTGCACATGGGCAGGCAAGGATTGCAAATTTACAGCACTGCACGGGGCAGAAGTGATGACTTCATCAGCGTGAATTGATAGGAAACAAACAAATCAAACATGAGTGTGAACCAGGGAAAGAAGAAATGAACTTTTCATCAAACTTACTTTTTTTCATCTCATTTGGTCTCAGTTCTGAATTTTTACTTATACACAGGGAAGCACAGACAGATAGGTTTACATCGAGCTAGGTTTGGAAGGTTTTATTGCAGCTACCAGGATTAGGTGTTACTTCTTTGTAAAAAGGAAAAGAGAAATATTATGAAAATTAGTAGGTCCCTGGAGAAGAGCAGCTCTTGGAATACAGCAAGTTATCAGCAAACTCATTTTTTTGCCTTGGTCCGAGTAAGCAATGCGTGTGGAAAAAAAATTATTGCAATTTGTAGATTTCCCCACAGTTTGCCTATTTTATAAAGTTGACCCGTATGCAATGGATTAGATTGGTTTGTAATAATATCCCTCAAAAGAAGACATTCCATCTTTAAATGGTTTCTACTTGAAGCAACACTTAATAATATGCAAGTTGGAACCAGACTAACAGTTTACTCGCAGTATGTGTTGATTAAATGTATCCTTTAGTTGTTTTGATGAATGACCCAAAGCAAGCCATTTCTCTTTGTATTAATTACTGCTAAGCTTCCCTTTCTTTTAAGTATGCTTCAATCTTCATTTCCCTTTATTGGGATGAATGTTGTGAGGGAGAATATCATATCTACAACTCTAAATTGGCTCTTGAAGGGCTCAAGCTTTTTGATGTTGTTTTTGTTTTATGAATAGATATGAATAGATAACAATGTATTTAAAGCTGACCTACTATTATGTAACATTCATAGCCTTTCCTTTTCTGCTTTCCCATAGAGAATATATTTTTACTACATACATGTACTTATAGACATCCTGTGATCTTTCCAACAATGTCTTGGCTTCTATCCTCACCTACTTTCTTCCTTGCTCTGTTAGATGGCCAAAAAACTATATTTATTTTACAATTTTTCTACTGTTATAGTGGCCAATACCTGGACAGACAGCCCAGAGATTATAAATGGAGACCTCCAGAACTAAATGAGCTGTTTGAGCAGATGCCTGTGAGCTCAAACCTTGCCAATTATCATCCTCAACAGGTCTCGGGAGAGCTTTAAAGCACTGGTGAGTTACATTTTCTCTCATCATGCTTTTAATATCATCATTCTTGGAGATGTCTTCATTGCCTATGAAAATACACATGCTCTGCTTCCACAAACAGAAGATTTCCTCCAGGTCTCCTCTTCTATATATGACATGACAAATGTAATGATGCATTTGAGTTGATATTGAATTTAACAAACAGATGAAAGTTTTTTTTTCATATGTGGACAGGAAAACATATGCCTTTTACTGCTTCTTACAGATTGATTTACTGTTAAAATCAGAACCACCGTAGGAGACTTTAGAGGACCTTGCTGTTAAGAGAAGAAAATGATATAGAGGCAATTTTGAAATAGAAAGATCCCTCCTTGGGATTCAACACCTTGTGCAAATTAGTCTTGATATGGAAACAGTAGGTGTTTTTCAGTCTAAGCTCCTGGGACATGACAGTGTAAGTGTGACAAATTCAAACCCTGTGTTTGTTTAGGAAAGATGACATCCATGTAACGCACAAGGAATTTCTTAGAAGGTAGGGTCATGGATAATCTTTGCCTCCCACATCATAATGACTTTTAATCTAAATATTCACATAAACCCATAATAATGCCAGTCTAAAAGCTTCATATCCTGACTTCCTAAAGGAAAGAAGCTTTTGAGACATTTTTCTAAGATAAGGCTCACCTTTTGTGCCAGAAGGTGAGAGGTGACCTCTGGATGCTAGAAACTTTACCCACAGATAACATGCATATTGTATTTGCCCACAAACATGTTTTTCCCTATTTGGAGAAAAAAAAAAAAAAAAAAAAGGCTTTTATATCTCAGTGTCTTCTACATTTATAAAGTTCCTTTGTTAATGACAAAGCTTCAGCAGAGGTTCACATACTCTCAGAGTAAACACTCAGTGCAAGTAAGGACCAGAGGTGTACGCTTCTATGAAGCTGCCCTCTTCAGTTTTCACTTTATCAAATAAATTAAAGGTGCTTCATCTATACTTATAAGTACATCATTACTTCTAAGTGCTATATGATTATTATCGAAGTGTTCTTATACCGTCACAGAAAGACCTTGACATGCTGTAAATAACTTTGCCTCTCGCTTTGATACTACATAGACTACTGCAATTGTGTTTATTGTCTGCAGGCATTATGGATGCCTAATATGAAAGAACTGGAGAGCTCACACTTAAAATGAATGGAGATACATTCTCTTTCTATTCAAGCTGATTCTCTGCCTCAGGGAATGTTTGATACATCATCTTGGGCTTTGGGACTGAAAAGGCAGGAAAGGAAAGAAAAAAATATTGCACTGACTCTTTCAGACCTTATTTTTCTTCACCACCCTTCAATAAATGAAGGGAGACGTAAAGCATTGTGGAGGTAGCACTGGCGGAACTTCAACAGGTTCTTAGGTGTAGGAAGGATGCTTAATTATCAGCTCATGTGAAACTTGCTGAGCACTGATCTTGTACTAGATACTCCCAAGTTTACTGGTAGCCATTACCTTGAGCTGGCCAAAGCAGCCCGCAAAAAGAGCTTGGAATAACACAGTAATTTAGTATTTCAGCACAGAAAAGCAGATGAAACAAACAAGAATCACAACTGTAAGGAAAAAAATTCTGTCCAACAAGGGGTAAATTGCTAAGATGCATTAAAGACTTCATTCTAATTTGTGAATCAAATGTCTAAAACTCTTGCAAGAAAAATATCTGTGACAGCAGAAGAGAGAGTGTTCATTGTCACGGGTATGTGGCTACTGATAGACAAAAAGAATAGACAAATCCATAACCCTACTCACCAAAATCTCCCTCTGTCGCTTCCCAGCAATGGCTGATTTTCTCTAGCTTGCCATAACTATCCATATGCTCGTAGCTTTGATCTAAATCAGATAAAAGTCTTGAAAATTAGAAGTAAGGGACTAAACATTAGAAGTAAAAGAAACAACAGTTTAATTTTATACATGAGGCAATCCTCCTTACTACATCATGAAATGGCAACAATAAAAAGATAAATATATAGAGAGAAAGAATATGGAAGAAACACCTTAGAGTGACTTCTAGCTACCAGCTCTAGAATAACTTTCCAGTAGAAGACTCACGGGCAAAGCTCCCAGGCAATTAGGATTCTAATGAAGCTTAATACATTTAAGAGGTGGATTATGCAACTTTACTGCCTGCGGGCCTGCTGATGACCTGCAGGGTCTTTGCCAGTGCTGTATCCCACCTTTCAGATAGTTTTGCCTTTGCTCAGACAGCAGAAGCAACCCAGGGCTTGAAAAGTTGGCTGTCCCTACCTGCTTTCCTGTATCAAACAACGATTGCTCTGACAGAGATGTGAGACAGAAAGAAGTCCCCTTAAGAAGAAGAAAGAGACCACTATGTTTTCACTGCTGTTTTAATTCTTATCTCCCCTAGTCTGCTCCTAGAATTTCCTAGGGCTTGGCTCCATATTCCCCTTGATTTTAGTAGCACAGCCTGAAATTTAAATCACACAACTAATTTAATCCCTGTGTAGTGACTTTAAATAATGTGTGCATCCCAAGGGTATCTGAATACTTTTGTAACTGAGTTGCAAGCTGGAAATCACTATCAAAAAAATGCTGACTTTCATCCCTCACTCCAAAAGGTACTGCCAGATTGCTAGGAGGTTTGCCTGAGCAAAATCTGAGTACGACCATCAGAGTCTGGTGACTGTCCTAATGATCAGCAAAGCTGTATTTTTATATTAAGAAAGAGTCATTCTGTTTTTGAAAGGAAATACACCTTAGCTGCATTGAATACAGCTGTTCAAAACTGTCTTAATGACACTAAGTAAACATCTAAAATATTCCATTTTTTATGGAAATTCATTATGGAAGTTCATTATGGAAATTCATTACGGAAGTTCAATTCCATTAATTAATGAGGTACATAGCCATATTCCAAAAGATTGTGATAGCCACCTAACCTCGCGTGTGTGCTCGTTTTTGTTGTTGTTTTCCAGAGGATTGGACAGAATGCAGTGGAACTCTCTTTGTGGTCTCCTTAGATTTATGGAAAAATAGTTTTAAATTTCAATGGCAATGCACATTATATGATCACAGCCAGCTAGGCAATGACATTAGTTACCATAGTAACTTCAGGTTGCATCATTAAGAATTTTAAATGTTGACAGTTGGGAAGCATAGCATGAAACACTGGGAAAGGAGCAGGAAAGTGGAAAGCTGAAAGTAAGTGTACCAAAGCAATCAGAAGGATGAGGGATTTCTGTTGTACCAAAGACTGGTATGGGAAACAGTGAAGGGAAAGAATAGCATAGCTGTATTCTGTGTTTTTTCTGTTTTCTCTCCCAGACCATAGAACCAGAGGGGTCAACAGTGTTCTCCAGCTTTCTTATTTCTCCTGTTTTCTAGTCAGCAAGGAGGGCAATGTGCCCATCTGAAACTAATTGCTAATTATCTCCTTTAGCATTGTGCTTTTTAGGGAAGTTGGAACTGCGTGTGCCTAGCTGGGCAACAGTCTCACTTGTGGAAAAATATTGGTATTTCTAGGACTTTGGTTATTCCAAATCAAGGCTCTCTCATTTCTTTGCACTGAAGCAATTGATGTTGCTGTGCTGATYCTGATTACTAATTCAGTATGCTCTTAATTAACCTGGGCATTTATGCCACTGTCCATGCTACAACAGCCTTGCAAGTGCTGAGAATACCCCATGACTGTTATATCTGTATTTAGCCAATAAAATGAATAAAATATTTATATGGATAACACACCTCTCAGAAATAGTTTTCACTTAATATAAGTTGAATTCAACTTTTGTTCTATCAATCAAAATACATCATAAAATGTCTTCCACAATGTTTCCTGATGCAGACCTGTCTTTTTATCCTATCAGAAGATGAATGTGCCGTTTGGGGAACAGCTGGTTCAGGTACAGACATCACACTCCCATGTCCTACTCCTAGCTCATGGTGGAGGATGTGCTCCCTACCTGGGAGGGTGTCTTCAGGATGGTGTCTTTAGTTTCTTGGACTTGTTCACAGCAGGCCCTGACCCATGAACTTAGAAAGAGTGTTGAACATGCTTTGATCTTGTCTTGAGTTAAACAGTACCCACATCTGGCTACCTACTTCTATAAAAACTGGACATTGCTGACACAGACAAGAACCTATAAGAATATGTTAAAAGGTTTATGGCAGAAGACATCTCCTGTGATGTCTGTTTCCTGTAACTGGCAGTAGTCATTTCCAGGCCTATACAAAGTAAATCGCATTTATTTTGATGCTTTAGGAATGTAAAATACAAATTTCTACCTGTGATTTATCACTAATTAGCAATATAAGAATCTAAATGGGACATTACATAGGCATATTAGTGCAAAGCCTAGCTATAAAATAGCTATTCAGGATTACCTTTAAAAATATATGTTACAGCAGATATGCTCATCTTGTTGAATAATCAATGGCTGCACCTCTGTGTAAAATTTATTAGCATATCTACAAGATGAAGTGCATTTTCATTATAGAAAAATGTAGTGGATGGCTATTTTCAAATGAAGAATGGTAAGATATATTAAGCAAAATGGAATTGATAGCAGCACTGGTGTGTCACACCGCTATTGGGGTTTGTGTTAGAGGTGTACACAAATGAATCAGAAAGTCAGAAATTTCATGCTATACCTACAAAACAACATGTATTTCAACTGAAGTTAAAATATTCAACCTTGCCACAAATGTCAGTTCATTTTCATAATTAGGGATTTAGATGAAATTAAGATTAAAGGATAGGCAATGAAACAATCCTAACAGTAAACTGCACTGTTTTTAATATTGATAAGAATATAGGAGTTTAGAATGGAAATAGAATATATAGAATGAAGTAGATGTGTTCCTCCTCAGATTCTGCTTCAATATTCCACCAATCTGTGGCAATAAGACTGTGAAAAAAGAGCTAGCAACACACATAGCATATCCCCACATCCCCTTCCAGTAACCCTCTGTCTTACCTACGGTATGTCTCTATGGCATATCTAGAGCTCTCATGTCCAGGCGTGGGATAGAGTGACACAGATGTCAGCACTGTCCTAGGACATTGTTCACATCCAAAGGTCAGGGTAACAGTTCTACTTCAGCTGGACACATTAAGCTTACTGTGCAGGTACATGAGGTTCAGCACATCATGGACCCCTTGCAAAGTAGGTCCCTGGACATGGGGCCTGTGGATCCATGACTTCAAATGACTTGGGAACAGAGTTCATTTCTGTGTCTAATTTGTCTTAAAGGCCAGGCAGAGTCTATCTTGTCTCCTTGAGCAATTAGCACAAGGACACATCCTAAAAGGATTCCCAGATAAATTTTTATATGGATAGTCAGCAGGTTTCCAGAAGCGATTAATAATCTGAAACATGTCAGATCTGGACCTAATCAGAGGCTGCGCTATTGTTCACGATGAAGTAATCTTTACTGTGTTGGTACAGCACCTACCATGACAAGAGCCCACCTTGTAGAATATGATCCTAGGTCTACAATCAAATAACTCAAGGAGACATTGAAGCATTGATGTCACTCATGTAGTGTTATCTGCAGTGTTTCTACCACAGGAACCATGTCCAAACAGGTTGGAAGGACTTATTTCACACTGCTACCAAGCTGATCTTCCGAGTATCATGAAAAGTCCTCGAACTGACACAGGCCATGAGGGATATTATGAGGGAGCTGGGAATATGACTGATGACTCATGGTCACATGTCCAGAAGAACTGCAYTAGCACACTTTTCTAGAGAACCAGAGGAAAAAAAAATGCACTGGTGGGARAATAGGTGACCTCTGATGTACATGACTGATTCTATTGGACACAGGTATTCCTGAAACCATCTCGGTTGWCTCAGGCAGGACAGCTCTTGTACTTGGCTCTGCCTTAAGAAGACAGTTCAGTACTCACACTAGTTTTTATAGTCTGTTAATGAAAGTGCTTTCCTAGGGTGCAAAAAGTACAGGGCAACAGGACATAATAACATGGATTAGCAGTCTCTGATATTAATAGTACAGATTGTCACATGATATGACAGTGATTAAAGTGGGCATGGATAGAGGTCTCCCTTTCTTCTGGGAGGCACTGTTCTCCCTCGCAAACAGAAAATAAACACAGCCCTTCCAGAGCATAAATGCCAATAACTGTGAAATTTTGATTAAATAATAGATATGTGTTCAGAAGCACTTTTTATAGTATGTGATTAAGAAAGATAACTAGACATCCTTACAGCTATAATGATAATAATTACCACAACACATAAAGTGTAGAATATGACACTGGAAAGGCCACTATTAACCTTTCCAAGGGTTATTTTTTGGTGCATTTTTGACACTATGGACAGCAGTGTTCAGAGAACAAAACAAAACTATAGCCGTGGCTGTTCCTTCCAGCCATTTCTCTAGTATGGTAAAGAGGAGATGCTGAAGGGAGTGAAATATTTTATATTCAAAACAGATGTTTGTTTAATATCAAACATCTGCATAGTCTTAGGAAGATTGTTGTGCTAAGGTTTCTGGAACTGTTGGTAATTCAGAAAACTAACACAGTGCTTCCTAGCTTAAAATTAGGCTATAAATAACAGCTCCATGCCCCAGACCAAAGGCTGTTTTATTCCTAGCAAGGAAATTTTATGTCCCTAAAGTGTGATGTCACATTGTCCAGCAGATCACATACATTATCCGATAATGGTAATCTGTGAACTCCACATTATGTCATCTATGTGCTTTGCAGCTGTAGTGGAGAATTACAGATGATTTTTTATATATACATATATATATACATATATATATATATGTATATATAAAAGTTATTTTAGATTATACCAGAAAACACAGGTTTAAAGATGTCAGGTTCTTCAGACGGAAGAATATTAGAAGAGTTCCAAGAGTCTAAATCTGAGGCAGAGCAGAACATGGAACCCAGAACTGAATAGACCTTCTTGGTACAAATCATTGTAAAGATTCATGTGATGGAACAAGGAAGAGCCACACTGGGGCTTCATGATCCACCAGTAGGAGATGTAGCCTCTGCAGTAGTCAGTCTGGTGAACATGCTACCAATGTTGAGCTCTGCTTAAAAAGCATTAGAGTTTTCACAGTTGAAAAAATAGTTTTGTGTGAAGGCAAAAATATGCCATTATTTTAAATGATAGCATTGCAATGTGAAAGAAGGTGTGAAAGCAGGCTGCAAATTCTGGGTCAATCCTCTCTGCAGRGTCCTGAAAATAGCTTAAGAAATCCAGTAGGCCAAGTTGCTCAGGACAGTGCTTTTAAAACGCATTAATTAAACCAAATTAAAGCAAATTTAGCCAATACAAAATTTCTTCAACAATTTGTTATTGAAAGCACTATAACTGGAGGCATTTGGAGGAGTTTTGTGAAATCAAAACTGTGCTGTAACTAAGAGTATGTTTTCAAGCCATCAGCTCATTAATAGCAGAAAATGGACGTGGGGCTGCAAGGCATCAAATTCAAAGTAAAAATATGGAATTTGCTACTGTAACTTCCAGAACAAATTGTAGGTGTTGGGATATTTCCAAGCTGCTATCACCCTTGCTCTGAAATCATCCTCAGAGCTCAAACTCAGAAGCCCATGCATCCAAACTTTGGGGCCTTTGGGGCATATTAAACATTAGTTAGTGGTTATATTTATAGAGCTCAGCTCTCTTTTGGCAAAAGAGACATCCTGATCTCTCACTTGAGCCTCAGTTTCTGGGGCAATGGTATTATAGGTTTTACTTTAGTCAAATTTCCCAAGGAAGTGGGATTTACCATGTTTTCTAAATATGTGTGTGTATGCTGGTTCCTTTCTTGTCCAGTTTCAAACTTGTCCAGTTTCAAGCAAAATTACCCAAGAAATCGTATCGATAATATTGATATATCATATCAATGAATTTTGTGGAAATAGTTGATCAGATAGAGGAGAACCACACAGATAGCCCCACTATGGAAAATGCTGCTAAACTGATCTGATCCACAATGTTAGACAAAAGCAAATCCACAGACGTTAGGAACATCGCAAATGGGTATTGGTGGGGAAGCTTCAGTCTGAGCTCATGGCTCATTATCCTGAGGCATCCCAAACCAAAGACACAAGTCCAGGAGAGCAGCCTCAGTTTCAGCTGCTCTCTGAACTRGAATTTGTCAGCCCGAAGCTTCTAGACTTCTCGAGTTTAAGAGAAAGTTTTCAAAGCTGTGAAGTGTCACCAGAGATGATTGGCAAATGCTGAGGATWTCTCAAAATTTGTTGCCTGTAAGGAAATACTCAAATGTGAGTAGGCCTGATGTTAKTTTTGAACACTCCAAGTTGGCCACTGTACACCTATAAAGCTATGGAGCAATACATAGAAATTTTGTTGAATTTCCTAGTTTTCCTTCTTTGCCTAGATTTGCAATACTGGCCTGAACTCTTCTCTACTTACGTCACTACAACAGCACAGTTTTTTGTTCATTCACAGGAAGTGAGAACAGGTACCTATATCCGTAGCGCTAGGTATAAGCAGCTGAATATTCTATCCAATGTGAAAGGTTAAAGGGAAGTGAATTTCAACTCAGCATCATCTGGAAAAGCAAAACCTACTTGACTCAGTACTTTAGGTGAAGTCCAGAGAGGTCCTCAATACTTCCTTGATACGAGGGGAAGCTTGAGAGACAATAAGGATTTCTTCACCAGTTCATAGAACTGATTATCCAGGGCTGGCACACAAAGGAATCTAGGAACTACTGTTCCTCACGAGAAGAAATATCACACAAAGGTTGACTTCTTTTGCCCAGTCATCCTATGCAAGATTAATGAATGTAGATCCTACAAGGAATGCATTTTACGTGACATAAATTAAATAAGTGAAAAAACGTGTCTAGACTTTGGCATGAGAGCAGGACTATACCTTACCTGTTAAAATACTGAAACAAATGGAGGGAAGCAAGCATGGAGAAAATAAATATGAAAATAAATAAATAAATAAATAAATAAATAAGGACAAGATTTGACAGCCAGCTTTTGTGCTGAGAAGTTAGAAAAATAGACCTTGCTGATCCAGTAAAAGGGAGATGGAAGAGCCATCTCCCTTGATGGAAGAGTGTATAGACTTGTGAAGAGACATTAAAAAGGCCATTAATTATGAAATCACACACACAAAAAAAAAGGATTACAAGCAAAAGATACTTTGCATAAATYCCCTGTATCAAGCCTCAATAAAAAACAGCACAAACAAAAAARGTTAAACTAGGGTGAAACTTTTGTCCCAAACTTGGTTGTGCTTTACATCTTTCTGGCTGATTCCTTGTCCACTCCCTACAGCCACAGCCCAACTTCCTGTATCCCCTATAGGACACAACAGGATATACCACTAATATACAGGACAGACTCTTCCGCTCCGCCGCAGGCACGTGTGTGTGGCTTAGACCCCTCTGTGGTGCCACATGGGATTTATTAACACACCCTAGTCTTAGGTTACATGATCTTATCTCAGTAACGTAGCCCCCACTGTCCATCCAGGACTTAGACACTTTACTCTTATTTATGCATGGAAATATACATGTTATTTGTACACAAATGGAATGGGTAAGGCTAAAAAGATCTGAAAAAACAGAGGTGACTACAGATTTGAATAGTTATTTGGATCACTGGATTAGTAAACTAATCCTGTCACCGGGACAGGACTATATTACCTTTAAAGGTCCCACTGGAATATGAAGTGCTACAAAATGTATCATGGTTAAGGAAATTTATGAAATACATGGCTTATCAAACATACGTACCTATCATTTATTTTTCAGATACACAATGATGATATAATTATGTTGCGTACTTATGAAATGTCTCTCACCAATTCACCTGTGCCTSTTTACATAAGTACTTCAAAGATAACTTTCAGAAAATACAATTACATTCAAAAGTGAACGCAAATAAGCTGAATAAACTGCATGTATGGCAAGGATTAATAGTGGAGCTATTTTCACTGCTCATATATGACGTGAGATGTCTGACAAAACAGATTTTCATGTTTGATAAAAACCACACCTYTTTTCACTGATACAGTACATAGAGACTGCTCTGATGTCCAACAGTGAAATATCCAATATTCAGCAAGAAATTTCTAAGAACATATTCACAACATTTAGACAGCCCCATGAGTCGTAGAGTCTGAGCAAGAAAGGGTAAAAATTAGCCGGGGATTATTTTCATGTTCTCACTGGTCTCAATTCCAACCCCCTGGAAGCTGCTAGAAATATTGTCACTGCCAGTACCAAAAGATGAGAAGACCTCAAGCTGCTCTTGAAATATTACCACTCATTTCCTGATGTGAGCTCCCTGGCTCCATGGACACGAACGGAATTTGTCTGGGTGTGTTTAAGCTACTTTTTGAAATTTACAAATATGAGACTTACGAGGAATGTTTGGAATATATATTTGTATATATGCATATAGAGGTGCATATTACCATTAGTTACAGAAAAACTTGCTTTTCTGGCCAAAGTTCAACATGAGGAGACCTTTCTGTCTCCCCATCAGATATTAAGACATCCACATAAAATCTACCAGAGTATGCCATGAGGTGTGATGATACTGGGTTATGAGGTGACTGAAACTTTGCTAACCAAAATATAAACACATCTAAACACTCTAATGATTTACCTTTATCATTCTGAGCCCTGTAAGTACTGTCTGGGTCACTGTGGTGTCTTTCTTTCAGAGTGAGACCTGGAGGGGCTCTACCCTGAAGCAGGTTTTGGGGAAGTCGTGGGGTGAGGCTGGATGCAGAGAGCCCCTCAAGGCAAGAGGGACTCTGCTAAAAGCACTCCTGGATACTCGAACGTGCGAGATTCCAGAAATATTATATAGCATCAAACTGACTTATAATTTCCATTGGGGACCTACTGCTCCCTTGTCTAAGATATTTGTAATAAAACAACAACAACAACAACAACAACAAAACCCTACCCGAAAAGGTCCTGCAGGGATGACTAAGTTGCATCAGTTCTCCCAGAGGTATAATGTATACAAATCAAATCAAAATATAAATCATTCCACCCTGTTGTGGGGTTTATGCACAGTTTCTTTTAATAAAATATGCAAATATTTTGCAGTAAATTGATTTCCCAGTTTCAGTTCTCTTATCTCCATATTTATTATTCATGATTCTTCTACTCCCCCACTTGAGCAGATGAAAAAGAGGGAAAAAAGCTGTGTAGAGTTCACTTGCTTTTAGGAACTAGCTTTATTATTGTTATTATTAGCACAATTTTATACTCCTAGGAGTGAAAGATAAATGTAGATATTACTTCTAATCTCAAGCAAAGCTAAGAGGTAATACAATGACACCCTCTTTAATGCAAATCACTGCAATAAATGACTACATAGCCCAAGTGCTCTACTGCATTACAAATTGTAATGAAAGTTTGAATTGCTGAGGAAAATGGCTGTTGTTTAACCTGTGACCAAGCTGGATAGTATCAGTTCTGTTATTAAAGTCGTACCATGACTGTACGGGGCAAAAAATCCCCAGATATTCCATGCATCTAAAATTGTGGCTAAACAGTGGTAGTGCTTATGAAAAAATAAAAAAAAGCACCCAGAAGGAAGGCAAGCAGCTAAAATTGCTGGACAGTTTTGCATTACAATAGCCAACACGAGCAATTGCTGTTTCCCATCACTAGAGATTAAACAAGTTCTGCAGAGGAGAATCAAGATTAATCAAAACTGAGTGTATCATCTTGGCTGCTGTTCCTGGAGATCTCTGTTGAAATAAAAGGATGAAATAAGAGGAAGCTTTTGAATTTCAGGATTACAGAGCAGGCACAGCTCATCACATGGACAAAAACAGGACAAAAACAAAGGAGGGAAAAGAATAAAACTTTGAAAACAAATGCTCAGTTTTACTCCTATATGGAGAAGACCCTATACACCGCAGGTAGTCTAAATATAACTTATTACAAGCATACACTTCAAGTAAGCTCCATTTTTGCCAGCTACAAATGGAGCTACTTTCAATTTAATTAGGCATAATGATTTCTTCCCATTAAGAACCTCAATGGATTACAGGTCTCAGTTTTAAAAACATCTCTGTAATTGAGCAGTCCGAGTCCAATCATCTTTTAAAGGATTTAAAAGTTTTATTCCATTACAAAAAAAAAAAAAAAAGGACCAGTCCTGCAAATATGCCAGCAGGATCCATAACACAGTGAAAAGCCTTGGAGGAAAGGAAAGATTTTGGACAGCTATATTAGGTTTATTGGACTGGCCCAAGGATTACACCACGTTTTCTTCTAGCAGCCCATTGCCTTATGACTGCAAATGTGAATTTTGATCTCTGAAGAAACAACATTTTCATCTAAAAATTCCTCAGAAGAGAAATTCCCAAGAAAACCCTACGGTGGACTATTTGCAGGGAGAGGGTTCTGCAAGGTTTGGCCCAAAGCACTAAAGATCAAATTCTCTCTCAAGTCAAAGAAATTGTGTCAGCACAGAATCTGGCCTTAGGTATCAGCGGTGAAAAAAGACTGCACTGCAACTGCATTGGCATTGCAAATCAGATGGGGGGAGAAGGAAAACTTTGCAACAGGCCTTAGATTTCTTTCCAACAGGTCCACTTCTTCTCTGCCAGGTGATSGATGAAGTTGGTTTCTGCACTGCAGCATCGCTTGCATTCGGTGTAAACCCTTAGCTTTAAGTGAAATGGTGTCATTAACCTAACATTAACGACATTAACATTAACCTAAGGTTTAACTCACAAAGTCACTGCCCTTTCTCCAAGGAGGCCTCAGAGGTTTATCCAACAGCAGAACGGCCGTCTTTGCAGGCTGTATCCCAGGCAGGATTTTCCATGTTTACCTTTCTTGACTGGCAARTAAGCGGGTTCACCATCAGAGCACCTTGCAGTGACTGGCCAGCCCCCTTCTCTTGAGAGTCAGGCAGCTCCTGACGTTTGTCTCCTCGACGGTGRTGCACGCCAGGACCTGCAGCAGGGACAGGGTGAGGGCGGCTCGCGGAGCCGCAGCTCCCGCTCGCTGCGGTCACCCGCCGCTCACTGCAGGACCCAGCGCTCTACATCCCTTTTTTTTTTTAATATATTATTTTATTAAGATGTAAATTAAAATTTAAAAAATCTCCCAAAGAAAAGTCTGCTTTAAAAAGTTTTGCTCATGTTGCAGAGTATTATCTGTAAGTCCTCCAGCTAGGCTAAAAGCCTATCCCACTGCTCCTTGGGATTTCTAGTGAATTAATAATGTCACTGATGAATATTCAAAAGTAGGCAGCTATTRTGCCTCCAAGCACATAATTAATTATTCATTACACATTTTTATTCACTGAATTAAAAAACACAGGGTGCTCTGGGAAATGAAGTGTACTTCACTGCAGGGGCTGAAATTCTACACTGCCCCTTTAAGGGTTATTACTCTGTATTTATAGTTGCCTGGCAACATAAATGCTGGGCAATTAGATCATGGGTTGTCCCCGAAGACTGATGGGATAATAAGCAGTAGTCAAGTATTAAGTTGACCCAGTAAATGTCCCACATGAATAAACCTGGGCTAGGACCACAGCTGGCATCTTTCAAATCAAACTTTTCCATTAGTACTGTTTAAAGGGGGCATTTCTGCGGGAGCCGGGCACGCATCCTCAGCACCGGGGCTGGTCCCATGTCCCGGTGCCTCCCCGTGCGGCGCTCGGAGCGCGCGGGACGAGGAGGAAGCCGGGGGTCCCACGCGAGCCGCCCGAGCACAAACGTTCTCACGCCAGCGTGCGGCTTCTCCCTCGTTATTCTGCAGAACTCACCAGCAGCAAAAGAAAAACWGTTCTCTTCCTGGGTTAAAAGACAACAAAACGATTTTAAAAACATATAAGTTAGAAAACYATTTAATTTGGCGTGCTGTTGCCTTAAAACCTGTTTAACAGAAAAACAGCACCAGGAGACCCTTTGTAAACCATCACCTGTAAAAGAGTCATGTTAGCGAGGGCATTCCCGAGGACAGCAAGCAGCGGTCTAGCAATACTGAGCACAAAGGATAGGAAAGATGCCTTAGCTACTTCTCTTCAGTTTTGTTGCAAAGATCAACTACAAATTGTTGCTGGCTACTGGCCATCCTTTTTTTTCTTTTTCTTTTAAGATTAATTTTTGCAAATCCTTCTGCTTAATTTCAGATATTTCTCTTCCTCTCAAAACTGCTTCCAAATTCAAAAAAAAAAAAAAAAAAGAAAACTGTGAAGACACTCTTCCACACACATTATTCATTTTTGACCCCATTAAGATTTGTTATTTTATTATTTTTTAACTAAATGCCTTGCACTATCCCCACTGGTGACATGAGGTGATGGTTTTATTGTGCTTTTAGATCACTAATTTTGTAGAGAAAAATGGGAAATCATAGCTTATCTCTGTCTGCAGACACTTGGCTATGCCAGAGCATGAAATAGTTCTCAGTTAGAGATACAGTTATGCTTTCTATACTTGGTAACACAAGAAAAAAATACAATTCCCAGGAAATATTATACATCCCTCAGCCTAGAAGAAAAGACRTCTTATCAGTGAGTGTGCGTGTGCATGTAGATTTATCCACATACATAGATATACATCACATTGCCCTAGACAGCTGAATGCATCTGCTCATTCATTAAAATTATGTATATATRTATAATGAAATGAGTAAGCTTTGTAGTGAAAATGCTTTGAGAGAAAAAGCAAATGCTCAGACACAAATTATCCATTTTAGGGCTCCCCAGCAGAATGCCCCTGACTTTCAAGAGCCTGCACTTTTAATGATCAGGGCATCACTGCAGCGGGGCAGCACTGCATCCTCCTGCTAGAGAAGGTGGCCAGCGCAAGTCCCTCTGCCAGCAAGCTGTCCTGCTCTGGTGGCCCTGAAACTGATCACGGGCTTAAAGCTAAGCCTGGGCTCAACTCATCGGAGGCGATCAGATCCCAAAAGAGGAGCGCTTCCCGCACTGAACGCTGAAGGCCGGTGCTCCTAGGGGAAGATGCTCCTTAAGGCAGCCCCTCTGCTGCTTTTATTGCTTGCTTATTGTTGAGTCCCGAATGTATTTCCCAATGACAAATCAAGAGGTAGAGGGGAATGTTTCTGGGTACAAAATATATTCATTTTCAATACTTATAAATATGGATGTGGTTATATTTTTTTATGTGTACACAGACCCTAAAATRGAAAATGTCTACAGCAAATTAATTCTGTTGCATCTGTGGATTTTAAATATCAGCAAAATATCATTTCTAGCAATTATTTTTAGCTAAAGGTAAATGACTGAAKACTGGCTGCTTCAGCAGCCTATATCTGTTCATTAATGGTGAAAAAAATTGACAAAAAGCAATTGAGATTTCTTTTATGGTGTTGTGACTATCAGGACAATCTCCCATGGAACTGGCCATTAATTATCTTCTTGAACTTAGTCCATAAGAAATAGGGCAGAAATCAGTAGTGCTAGATGCATTTGCAGAGCCCTGGACAGTTCTGTTGTTGCAGGACTCAAAATAACAGGTTGATGGGAAAACATTGTCTCCCTTAATGGTTCAAAAAGTTATGAACTCTCCCAATCTGCCAGACCTAGCTAGAAAAAGAAAACAGCAAGAACAAAGAGGAATATAAATTTTATCACAGGGGAATCATTGCATCTCTGTGAATTGGACTGTAACTTGGACTGCTGATTTAAAGAGAAGAAAATACTGGAAGGAAGACACTACCCAAAGACTGAAGAAGGCACATGAGGCGATCATGATGGGTCACCACTAGTGGCACTGAAGAGATGGGATCTACAAGGCTAGAGCTGTAGCCAGAGAAGTTACATTCCAGTGACCTTCCAAAAGGAACATGTGACCTTGTGACATGCTGGCTCTGACCCCAAGTCTCAACAAGTCCCATTTCACCAGTATTTCTAGATTTTCCTGAAGAAATGAAAGGACCTGATGGTATTTCTATAATCCTGGACTACAGAGATGGGCATAGAGTTCCATTTTGCAAGTCAAGGTAAATAAGACTGTCAAATACAAAGCTGTCATCAGGTCTTAAAACCACCAGCAATACCTCTGGCTCTTTAGCCAGGACTCCTGTGTTTAATTCCTCCATCCCTCCAAGGAGTCCAAAATGCAACCAATTAAATTAACTTTACTGTTACTGTGCACTCAGATTTGCTCTGTTCAAGGCATTGCTGGTTGACAAGCGAGGAGGTAACATGGGGAGGATCCCATCTCACAGCAGCTCTGTGGTATGTATTAAAATCTCATGGAGGAAGTTATTGGAGAGAGACATTTGCCATCTCGGCCTCACAGTGCAGTAGCAGCAGGGACTGAAAGGGGAGGAAAGACCAGAAAGAAAAAGTAAAGTTAGAGAGAGGGACTAAACTGTGTTCTATTCAAACATTGTTAGAAAAAAACACAATAAAGGATTGTCTGTACTGCAGGCAACCCAAGTTATTCAACCCAGTTCTGACAGCTGAGAAAGAGCACTTGATGAATTCTTCTATTGCAGGACTCTGCTGTGTAACTTAACAGATATGTTTATGTACAATCTCATGGCTAAATGTAAAGATGTCTGTATGTATATATCTCTGTATGTATTTGGGGATTGTATTTGGGGATGTTAATATAAGACCTTTTTAATTGCCTGTTTCAAGGGATAAATCTATGCTAGTCACTAGCCAAATATGGGGAGAGAAGAAAGGAAGGTGGAAAGAACTTGCCTGTCTTGTAACTCCCAGGCCTTAATTACAATACACCAATAAATAAGGAGACAGACAGGCAGGCAGGCAGAAGGGCACAGATAAAAGGGCACGTATGTTCAAAGAAAACATAATTACCTGCTATTCCCTTGCTCTGTGGAGAAAGGTTCAGAGTTTCAATACCGACAGAAGCTAAAAATTGATCCATAGAAAAATGTTCACTTCACTAGAGGCTGCGAAAGAGCCTCGGCAGCCGACACAGAGGAAGGTTGCTCTGAATTCCTTCAGGCGGGTTGGAAGGCAGCTCTGACTTGAATAACGCAAGAGGCCTTTGAGGCATACAGATGCCCTCCTTTCTGAAAAGTTTTTCTTGGAAAGCAAACTTCCTCCTCTCAACTTGTGTTTGGCAGCGAGGACAGCAATCCCGGCTTGCTGTGCAGATTATGCCCTGCCAGCATCGGTGGGCACTGCTCAGCAAAAGCTAACAGCCTCTTTCCTGTGCTCAGTTTCTTGTATCAAATGCAGGTGATCTCCCAGCCCGTCCCTTTCCATGTAGTTTGCCTCATTCTCTCTTTCAGCTTTTCTTAATCCCTCTTTTCTACCCACCCCACTGCCTTCAGAATACCCAGCCTAGGAGAGTGCATTATCTATCCCTTGCCATGCCCTGTCCCCTTGGGGATAGAGACTGGGGCTCGAGCCCATCCCATGAGGTGACACAAGCGGCTCAAGCTTGTGTGGAGGTGAGCAGATTAGAGGCGTCCATCTCTACAGCATACTGGGGACCACATTATTCCCAAAATACCAGAGCTCTCTGGGGAAGGGAATAACTTTTTTCCTTTTTTGTGTGTTTAAACAATGCCCAGTAAGACAAGAACCTGACTGAGCCTTTGGGCACACACAGATGTAGAGGTAACATGAAGATAATTTTGAAACCTCCATTGGTTGGCCYGGAGAGTCCAAGTCTGGGACCGAGTGTGCAGCAGCATCACTTGGCCAGCCCAGTACACGCTCCTGCTGCTCCTCTCTTGCTCCCAGCCGCCACCAAGCTCTCCCTGCTAGTTTTAAGTCTTTAAGTGCCAGTTTCAGACGGACTTCTCTGTCATCATCTTAAGCCACGTCCATATTTTCTTTACAGCAATAATTAAAACAACATATTCACCAGCTGGGTTATTTTTTTTTCCCCCGATTTAATCTGTTCAGCCTGATTTACATATTAAAAGCACTAATTAGCCCCTCAGAGTGTCTGAGCACGGATAGTGCAATAACTGGTCATGTAGTCACTGGAGAGCACTCCCCAGTGCGCTTGGTGAGATCTCGGGTATGCAGCCGCAGTCTCTGGATGGCAGCGATGGCCATGTGTAGAGGGTTGTCTGCTTTGTTTCAGAGCATTGAGGGACCGTAGCGCCGGATTGCTTCATTCTTGCRTTTTTTCTTCTCTTTGAAGTGTCGTGTTTGATCTGTCTGCTTGTCTGTCAGTTCTYCCCCTTCCCCCATTGCACCACGTGCAGGAGCCTGCAAGGGGACCGAGCGCCTTTGGCCGCAGCTGGGGCAGAAAATGCCAACCCAGTCAAAGCCCTTTTCTCCCAGCTTTGATGCAGCATTCAAAAAAACAAGAACTGTGCGCCCCCCAAAAAAACATTCAATAACCCTCTGAGCCATTCTTCTGGCTAAGGATATTTGAAGGAATCTTTTTTGCATCCTGAAAGTCCCCTAGAAAATGGCTCGTCRGTCTGGCAGCAATGCTGAGTACCCCCAGGTGAGGCACCTGCGTACGAATCCTGCCTGAGGATGTCCCAAGCAGCCAGGAGCTGCAAAGGGCAGAGGAGCAGCCCACTAAACCCAACTTTGACACCCAGCTCCTTCCAGGAAACAAGCAAAATCAGGAGAAGTGCTGCTTCCCCAGCGACCACTGTAAATGCTCCCTGGTTTAGAATATGCAAAAGGTCCCGCTAGTCTGGCAGAGTGACAGCGCTTGTCTACACTCATGTGACACTGCCAAATGTGCGTGACACTCCACTTGGGTAACTCATGAGGTGCACGGCCCGGCAGCACCAGCCCCCTGGCAGCTTCCAGGAGGGATTTGCACTGATTTCATCAGTATGTTTCTTAGGGAATAGGGCCAAGATGGAGCGTCCAGAGCTGCCATCACCCCTCATGCAAATGGTTTTGCAGCTAGAGCACTTGCTGAAACGCAGGAGGCCCAGGCACTCCTGCATTCCCCCCGGGCATTTCCCCTGTGTCCCAAGGCAAAGATTTCTAGTACCTCTGGGCCCAGGTGAGGGAGGAAGCAAGAACAAACCATATAAAACAGTTTTTCAACAGGAGATGAAGCCCTCTGCTTCACTTCGACATCTTATTTAAATCATCTTTGGATAAAATCTCTAAGTTGTAGCATAAATATCCTAAGTGCATCACCAGCTAGGCAGATAGCTTTCAGTGTTAGCTTGTCTTGGACATCATTTTGGAAAAGCCATAACACTCAGATAAAGATTACTGAGCTGATCACTCATCCCCACCCTGCTAACTGTCCAAGGAAGSTTAGCCTGAACACTGTGATTAGCCCCTAACACAATCAAGTCCTTGACTATGGCTCCTTGGCACTAGTGTAATGGAAGTATTCAGCAACATAGATATTATAAGCCAGGTGAAGGCAGCATGTAGAGAGAAGAAAACAAGCCTGGGGAGAGCAGGAAAAATCAGGGGTTTGTGAAGTTGTCCTGAGTGAAACTTAGTGTTGKGAGTCAAATAATCATTTTTGGTGCAATTATGTTTCTTTGCCTAGAGGAGCCCTGAAGCCTATAAGGAGTTGCAATACCATAGAGGAAAGAAGCAGATGGCAGCTATGAAAGCACTAGAGGGTTTGGCCAAAAACCAAGGGGAAATCGTCTTGGCTCTGCCACCATCTTTGCTGGCTATTTTCTTCATAACAACATTACACTTTTCCAAGAGTTCCATTTCAGAACACCTTAACAAAAAAAAAAAAAAAAAAAAAAAGCAAGCCTAAATGGCGGTGTTTCCAGAAGCCAAAGCTGCACAAGAGTCCAACAGTTTGAAAACTGTAGCTTCTAAAACTGCTGACTTCTTTTCAAATTAAAGAGAGGAAATCATATAGGTGGCTTTAGGTCTGGGACATGACCATGCCCTTTGCTTCCACAGAGGCAGATACTTCTGACGCATTCAAAAACTTATTGTAGAGCATGTAAGTCAACAAAATCCATTTAATTTAAACTAAATGCTCCCTCAGGCCATCTGAACAGACCATCCATCCACTGTTTACCGGAGGAGCTTTTAACTAATGCCAGCTCTTGTGAGATGCCTCTCCAACCTTTAAATGGGTTGGGAATGCTCAGCCAGACATACTGTTCTGATTAGCAGCTTTGCAATTACAACCGAGGCTAGAATACGTAAACGCTGTCATCCACAGTGTGTCTATCAGGGATATCAGCAAGCAAGTCTCAGTCACAGCGGGCTGCATCGCACAAGGAGGCACAGAATGACTTTAGGAACTCCTCGTTTGAGAGGGGCAAATCTTGTCTTCAGCTGATGTAAATTCTCCAAGAAAAACAAAAACTAGTTTTGTTGACACCTCTTTCTAAAGCAAGCTCCAAGAGGACTCTAGAGAAGAGATCTTCAGTCTTCAAATCAAGGGCACCATTTTTTACACAAACTTTCCTTCCACAGTACGTATCTCAATACTTGGTTATCTTCTCTTGTGATATCCAGACAGCTAATATGCCCCAAATTCCTCAATAACTGAAGCCATATGTTTTGCTTTGATACAGGTTCTATCAAATTAGAAGATTTGGCAGGAAATATAATTGTAGCCAGTATTTACTGTTAACTAGAGAAGTTATAGTTTTAGGTGTTTGTGTTTAGTTTGGGTTGCTCTGCTAGGGCTGCATGTACACTGGAGGGCTGCATGTAACTAGTGCTATTAGTTGGCACAGAACCTCCAGAAAAACACATTTCTGCATCTCTGATTCATTTCCCTTAGAGGCACACAGTCTTATGCTTTCTCCTTCTTGTGTCTTCATCACCTTCAGTTACCAACATAGAGATCTCCAGTCCTAGCTCTCTCAAAGTAGCTTCTCCACATCTTTCCTGCTCTTTGAGCATCTCTGCTATCAGTCTATCAATCTCCCTTCCTTTCAAATGGAAGAGATGTGGGCTTCCTCTTGTCCCTTTAACTTGTATTTGAAGTTTCTGCAGTCTCAGATTGCATTTTGCCCACTGCCAACACGTGCCAATGCAAGTGCTCCTTGCGTGCTGGTGCAGCAGGCCTTCATGTTCAGGTCTCTGAGCAATTGCTTCACAACTGTGTAACTTTGAACGGGTTGGGGGCAAGGCTTCATCCTAAGGTGCTCTGATGCCTGGTACAGAAATCTTCAAGATTCATTTTATAGCCAGCCCTTCAGTCTTCCTAAAATGGCAAAACAAGACTCGTCTGTCACCAACAAAGCCACACAAATTCTTGCATCAAAGTCACAGAATAATGCAAGTTCTTAGCCATAGACACCTCATGAACTGCATGAACCTGATCCAACTGCAAATGATCTGTAATAGTCTCTGCAGAGCTGGTCTGACTGTGAAGTTTTCAGTCTAGTAGGACCAGATGAGCAGGCTGTGACATGAGCTGTGCTGATACTTCCCCAGCAAATCAGCTCTACAGTCTCACATCCCGGATTGAGCCTCTGCACTGTGCTATGAGTATTGACACTTATCCCAGATACTGAACATTTTCAGAGTATTTCTTCCTAAAATTTGCTCTGCTACATGGATGTAAGTCCATGTGCACCCACAGTTACTGCGAAGGGATAACTAAGACTTTAACTCTCATCATCTGTTTGCATTCTAGTCCCTGAAGGATACAAATCTTCCCTTCAAGCCGAAACACATACAGCTTCCAGAAAATTAGTTTAAAATATCACTCAAACTTAACCGCTATCGCTGCTAGCTGGTGTTTGAGGCAAAGCCTTGTGCTGATGCCTAGTGCATCCCTTTCTCAACGCTGTGCAGGCTCAATTTGAGCCTTTCAGCTTGGATGGTGCCAGTCAGTGAGCTAGCAGAGCAGCATTTACTAGGCAGGCCAAAGTCCACAGTGCCACATTTTGGTAGCAGAAAGATGTTGCTGAAAATAATTGGGCCTGGCAGCACTCGATTGGTTTCCAAAACCAGTCCATTAGTTCCAAGGCTCATTGAGTGTTTGGTTGCTCTGTAAACCAGCCACATGCCTAGATATTGTGCCCAATTAATCTGGAATGAGTTTGATTATAGTAATGTATATTTGCAACAAGCTGCTTCTGTTAAAAAAAAAAAANAAAAAAAAAAAAAAAAAAAAAAGAGAAAGAAAAAAGAAAAAAGAAAAGAAAAAAGAAAAAAAGAAGAGTTTTTAAAACCTTTCCTTTTATCCCAATTACACCTTTTTCCCTTTCTCTTGTCAGCTGCGTGGCTGCCAGAGCCCACAGGTATTCCTGGGGGACGTGGCAGGAGACAACAGTACAACTGGCTTCTTGACAGCAGAGAGGTGGCCTGCCAACTGCTACCCATTGACTGGAGTGTGCGCTTGGCTCTGGGAGGAAACACTGCCGCAATATGCTCTCCCCAGAGAAATCCAACCACAGAAATCGTGACTGGTGCTGAAACGTTCCCAGCTCTCACTGCAAGTTTTAAAGCACAGAAGTTGGCCGCCAGGGGAACCAGTTCAAAGTTACGCATTTAAGTTGCTGGAAATAGTAATGGTACAAATCCTCACACACATCTTTTCTTCATTTAATTTTTTCTTTGCACCAGTCCCTCCATGACCCTTAATGTCTTCTAGTGCAGGCAAGGCAGATCTAGGATCCAAGTTGATGCTGTCTTCCATCTTAATTTAACACATACTCTCCTTGGAGCAATGAAGATTCTCCATTCAAACAGGTTTTCAAAAAATGCAGCAATTCAGTGAATTTACTGTGATCTTCCTGGTTCTTCCTTCTTCTTCACAAACACTGTCCTCCATACAGCTGCCTCCAAGCCATTTGCACTAACTCCATGTGCAGTAAGGCACAAAACTTCTCCACTCAGAAAACAGAATATATAGAGAGGTGTCCAATTCACCTGAGTGACAACAGTCTTCACCTTAATGTAATGCCAGGACCACTCCATCAGAAGAAGAGAAATCAAGCTAGTTACTAATGTCTATCATCTACAAAGAGCAACAAATGGTCACTATGATTTCTAATAGCCTCCTATAATGCCAGAGACTGATTGCAGGGCTGCTAACTTGTACTTCTTCCTAGCCAGATACTGTCTATATAAAGGAGTTTGGAGACCACCAGAATACCAACTCCAAGAAGCATTTTTGCATCTCAAATATATTACATTTCTGTAGCAGAGATGCTCAGATTTCTTTGATGTCTTCTATTAAATTATAACCTTGAGAACAAAATAGAAGAAACGGGATTTATTTTCTCACTCAGCAGGACCCAAATTCCAGACTTTATTTTATCCCAGCCTACTCTTACTTGCACTGTTAAATACAAGTATTGGTGAGAAAATGCAGAAATATCGTATTAGTGATGCCCAAAAGAATTAAATTACAATGTCACAATGTCTCATGGGAGTTCAGCAACTTCAAATCAGCACGCAAAACAGCCAGCCAGCTCGTTCAGGAGGAATTAAGCTAGGCTTAAATACAGTTGTCCACTTTCAAGCAGTCCAGCCTCAGCTTCTGAGCAGCATTACGCCATTCGGCACTAGAAGACCTTTGCTGGATTGTCTACTTGCAAATCTTATAGCTGCTGAACAACCCCCTCCTTCCCTTCCAACAGACTAAGTTTGGAGTTGGGAGTTTGCTTCCGCCCATGGGCTGGCATGGTAGCCAGGAGTAAAAGCACTGAGCCCGCACCACCTCCGGACACCGGAGTCCCTGTCCCCAMATTTCATGYGACTGGCGCAGGAAAGGGTCACTTMTTGTATGATTTTCAGATCATTTTTGCCTTGTGAGGGAAGGGGACAAAAGTGCTGGCACAGAATTATCTCCTTGGAGCACTTCACCCTTTCCCAAAGCCTTCTCCAGACTGTGCACTATRCAGCCCTTTAGGGGAGCTCACATTTGCGACCAGATTGTGCACAAGGTTCCAACAGTCGCCTGGAAAGTCACTTCGGCAATTAAATKTTGGTAGGTTTTTTTKCCTTTTTTTTTTTTCCAAAACGAAGGATACGGCCCACTGTGCGGGGTATTGCAGCCACCCTCCCTGTCAGGCCGTTTCACAGTAGTATCGTGGCGCCATGGAGAGGAGCTAATTGGATTTGTTGTCACCTCCCGAAGCTGCCAGGAGCTCACGTCTGCTCTGGTTACAGATGAAGACATCACGGTGACAGGCTTAGAGATGGCTCAGCTGGCATCCTAGGGCCACTAATAGAGCCATGTTGATTTAATGTCCGAGTGGAGAGGTGCAGACAAGCTGTTCAAGTTTTCTATTCCAAACAAAGCAGAGATCTGTTATCAGTTGTCTGCAGATCAGTAAATAAACTTCCATGTGGCTCTCGCAGCACCTAACCATCGCTACAGAAGAATGACAAAGTATTTTAACATTGAGCTGGTACTTTTAAATGAGAGCACTGTCTCTATGGTTTATATTGCCCTCAGGGAAATCAGTTAATTCCTTCATACATAAATTTTACTTAACTATGTAATTATGGATGAATCCTATTAGTCTTTAAATTGCTCACTAGTTAAAAGGTGTGTGTGTTTTCTACATCTCTTTTTTGTGGAATGTACAGATCATCTGCACTTACAAAGATTAAAAGCCTATTTGGGGATTTTTGTTTGCTTGTTTGTTTTCTGTTTTTCTTTTAAGTGAAAACATAGAATTTACTCTAGGGCTAGAGCCTGATTTTTTGCCTCTTCTGTATTACCCATCTAATCAGAGCACACAACTGAGCTTAGGCCGTGTTTCCTTTATCCTCGGTGCCCCAGCATCGCTGCTGGCTCTCGCCCTGGCCTCTAGCTGCTTTCACGTGGTATCACCCAGCTCTCCCTGGCGGTCCTTGYTAAGTGACGACTCGTGCCAGCACTGAACGTGTGAAAGGCAGGACAGGATCCTTTCATATGTATTTTCACAGCTGCAAGAGTCAAGGCTGCAGGACAGCTCTGAGTTACTTTTATGAGGTCTCAGTACACAAAGCCATATCAGACATTCAGGAGCATTCAGGTCCTGCTCACACTCTTTGGGCTTCGGGTTTCCTGCTGTTTAACAGTCACATTTATAGCCAGACTTTCAAAACATAGTTTCCAACACAGTGTAAAAATGAAACCTTTATCCAGAGTATTTAGGGAAATCTGACCATGCCCAAGTCTACTTGGCAAGGTGAAACAGGCCTGCTATCATTAACATCTATGGTACTTAGACAGGTTCTGTTCTTTCGTTATCTCAAAACCCCAAATTAAGTCACATCCTCGCCCTCTGATAGGCAAGAGCACAGCAAAGTGAGCAAGGGGCTGCTACAGAGAGAYCGCAAAGCAAACACTGACACCCTTCCAGCTATCACAACCACTGTCTCCATCCAGAGAAAGGCCAAGTGGGCAGCAGGAAGACACTTGTTTGTCAGGCAGCTTTGGAACAGAGGATAACTCCAGCTGGAAGGGGCCTCAGGCTCAAAGCAGGCTCTGCTGTAAGCCCCTGTTCATGGCTTCCTCCAGTCAGGTCTTRGAAACCTCCTAGACTGCCCGACATCCTTAGGCATCCCGCTTCAGTGCTGCACCGTCTTCACGAGGAAAAGACAGCTTTAAGGAAGACAGCTTTGTTTCTTCCCTATGATGACCAAGCTTACCTGCACACCACCTTCTTGCCCCCTCCAGCCTGCCTCCAGGTCTCCCACTCCTCGGCTCTGTCAGTTTAACAGGGCTGCAGTGCGTCTGCCTGTTTGTCCAGCCTGATGGCAGAGCAGCCTGTCTCCAAAGGGATCCATAGGGACACAATCCGGGAATCAGTAGCTAGGGAAGGCAGCTGCCCTCTCCTACCCTTCTCCCTTTTCTCTTCCCATCATTTATGCCTGGCACCCTGTGGCTGAGGCAGCCCCAAGGGGAAAAGGTGAAGGGAAGAAAGGAAGAAAGTTGATACCTGGGCCTGAGATTGCTTTCAACACCAAAATGGTCTTTCTCCAGTCCAGCACTTACTACCACAGCTAGTGGAGCTCACAGGAGCTCTGGGCAGGCTGACAGTGGCATTTAGGAAGCCTGGGCACAGGACAGTAACATTATTTCTGGTCAATCAATAGTATGTGTGAGCTAGAAGGAAAGCTGAAGACCGTAGCACAAAACTCTCAGCAAACTTACGAATAAATATGGGTGTTCCTTGTTTGTCTCCTTATTTAACACTTGACTGCCGCATTTCGTATGCAAAGACTTTGAACTGTTTTATAAATTACCCTCCTCCTACTTCTCTTCCCATGCTACATTTACCAGGCAGGCTAGAAGGGCTACCCCAAGTCCTTCATCAGCCCAGGGGCAAAGACACAAGCTCAAGCATCTGAGCAGCCACCTTGTGTCCAGATCACTGAGGTTCACTGTTCCTCCTCAGACTTAGGTATGTCCTGAATGTTCTCATCAGAAGTGTGGACAGAGCTTCTGTGCTTCATGTAGCACCACAAAAAATACCTTAACCAAAAATATTAAAATAGAAAAGTCAGATACACTGAATAGGTTCTTTCACCTTCTAAAGCTCTGTTACATCRTTCTGATGCATCTGTAGAGCCTGGGAATAACAGGAAGCAAATCTTTTAGTGACTCACTGCTTGTGGGTTTCGAAAAGAACCATGCTTAGGCCTCTTATGGCCACTGAGAGCAAAATTACCACGTTTCTGAGCTCTGAAACAACATGTCAACCTTGATTGGTCCCAGCAGTATTGAGGGCTGCCAGCATTACAAGCTATTGCCTCCAACGGTGCATGACAGTGWGCAGGGCTGCCTGGACACCAGCACATGAGCACCAGCTATGCCAGGACCCAGGATCCCTGCTCCCATAGGMAAGGGCAGCAGGTAGAAGTGTTCCAGTACCCTCAAAGAAAACAAAAAGGCACTTGTGTAATTTGGTGCTGCTCACACCACGGTCTGCAGACCACAGATGGCTCACAGAGCTGGCTGGCAAGGGAGCGACTGCAACARCTCCGAATAAAGCACCAGGGAACTGAATTGCCATGAGGGGAGGGCAAACACCTCTTTGCAGAGAGGCTCTGCCTCCTTTGCAGAGACAGCTGGGCAATTACCTCTCGGATAAACATGTGGAGATAATGGAGGAAGAGGCTCGCTGGAAGGCCATTTTCAAAATATACAGCTGACCCTAAAACATGGTTACTCCCTGCACGTTCCCCTCTGAAATATGGACAAGACCTCTGAACACTACAGAGCATGGTGAAAACAACCCCAAGCCTCTTGATGTAACACCAGTGAGCCCAACCTGAAAACRGTCCAACAATATGAGCAACAATGGATTTTGGTGGCTTCCAGCACTCACCTGCTGTTCCTTTTCCAGTAATGCTGACTGGAATTTCTGTGGTACCAAACTGTGACACTGAACAGACGGGTGATAAGGATGGGATAAGATTAGATTTTGACCGAATCCTCCTCATCCAGAAGTGGAACTTTTTTTGTTTCTAAAGGGATACTTTCTATCTGGCAACTACTGAATATAATCTCCACTGATGGTTACAGTCTGGAGAACTTGGACAGACTTTCACTGTGTTCTGCCTAGGCTCCAATTCTAGCTCCTTTTGATAATCTTCCCCAAAGCTTTTAGGGCAAATGATTCCAGCTTCATCTATTTTGCCTTGTATTAAGTGAGCTAATTTGTGCTTTGTACAATCACTGCATGGATTAAATAAAGCCACCCAGCTGGATATACAGTGCAGAACTCCAGATATTTCAGACTAACAATTTCTTTTGAGAAAAATTTAAATTTGCACTGAGATCTGGATTAACAGAATTAAGCTAATTCTGACTCCCATAGACTGACTGAGAGGTTTCCTCTTGTCTTCAGATATGAGAATAGAATACTATAAGGAAAATGTAAGAAATCGATAAATCTAGATACAGTAGCCAGAGATATGGGTAACAGATAGGGCATAAAAAAAAAAGCTAGKTTATTTCCTAACTGATGGTCTCTACATCAGATTTAGGTTTGGCTCACAGAGCAGGTAACAATTTAAACGCTGCCAAATAGGCAATATATTTCACATAAGCTCCCAGCTTCAAACTCCCACATTAGGAGCCCATTTAAAACAACATGAGCAATCTCCAGAACAGGAGGTCCCCTCTTCCACGTATGTGCTCGCTGCACCACAGTGCACCTCTCGGCCACAGCACTAAACCAGGATCCACATGCCTGCGGGCTGTGGCTTTTTCCTGGGGTTCACACCTGTGCTTCCAGTTTCACCTTGCTAATTCACCTCTCTCCATCCAAGCAGAACCTGTCATGGCCATGGGAGCAGCGTAGTCCCTCACTGTATAACACCACAGACCACACTCTGCTCTCCCATTGCTCCTGCCCACGGTRTACCACAAAGCTAAACAGGGAGGAATTAATATTTAGACAGCAGCTGTTTGTATGTGTGTAGACACTGATTGTCTAGTTTAAAATWAGGCAACCCAAAGTCGAGTCAATAGTAGAAGGCAATATTTGAAGAACAGTCTAGTGTAACACTTTGTGCCACAGCACAGCAATTCTTCTATACAACACTAAGGACCCAACTTCACTTCAGCTTGCCGCCTTTTATTTGATTAATTAAGTAGCAGGACACAAAAGACCATGTGGCCTCCATTCTCAGCTACGCTTAATATTTCATGCTTTCTAGAGGAATTAATTTTAAAGTCATTTGGTTTATTAGCAGTGGAGGCTGGTGCCAGAGCTCCCCTGCATAATGCTRCACTCCTTGCTCTGTTTTGCCAGTCACGTTGTCATTCAGAGCTCCCCAGATTTCTCACTCCTAGTACCCCAAACAGCAGGTCTCCTTGGCCAGGACTAGGACAAATCCACAAACTGACCACTTCTTTTCCACACAGCTAATTCAAGCAAGTGGGTCAAGACTTCACTGGCACCACAACAGGCAAGTATCTTTTACACATTTAGTCCTGCAAACTTACTCTGTATACAGAAACAACAAAGAAGCTGTTTCTCATGAGTAAAATTACTTCATTTCCTCCTCCCCCTAATGCTTCTTTCTCCAATTCAGTAATTAATCCAGTACTCACTTGGAAAACCTCCCAGCTGGTCCAGCAGCCACTGCCTCGTGGCTGCATACTTACACAAATCCAGCAGCCCAAAGCTTGCTGCAGTGGTCAGTGTTCACTGTGTGCAGGGCAGCAGGCTGGCGTAGGTTAGAATTGATCGCTTCTGCTCAGTGATGTATTTTAAAGTTTTGAATTACAACAATTTGTAATATGAGAATCCTGCAAAAGGAATTAAAGCTGGGTCTAAAAGCAGTGGCAGAGCACAGTGTTACTTGACCTCTTCGGCTGTCCAAGTGTAGGTGGGTGGGGTTTCTTACAATAATGGGTGACATAAAAATTGCACCTTTAGCCGAGGATCCCAACTCATGTTCAGCAAACTGATTATTAATTTTAAATACATATAATTCACCCGTCACTGAAATGAAGTCACTAATGCGGCTGAAGACCTGCAACATTCAAACAAAGCAAATGAGCATGACATGGCAGTCAGCAGAGCACAGAAGACAAAGAATTCTATGGGCAATTAGAGAAACAGAAGAAAAATTTAGATATGCTGAACATAATTACCTAAAATGTGGGTTAGTAGGAGGACACAGCAAACACACTCTTCTTACAAGCAAAACCATCAGAACTCAGTGTTAAGGCAYTGACTGTGTCTCACATAGAAGTCAGTCACAGAGTAAGGATTTCCCTRTCYTTACTGTGACAGGGAAATACTGGCAACTCCTGGAAGGAAAGTCTGCCTCTCATCAGTCATCACACCCATTGGATGTTTTCCTGAAAGCCTTCTCTGAGAGCTCCCCACCTAGAGAATAGGCATTTTTTCTCCATATATAGGGAGGGATATAGAGTGGGTCACCAAGTAACTTGTGGGCAATAAATGATAGTAACGTTCAGAGCCAGTAACCCTTAGGAAACACCTTAGTYCACTGTTGTCCTTATTTSTGGTTTCAAGTAAAGTTCTCTTAGGACATTTTATAGTCAAGATCTCCAACCTGTCATTTGCACTCTTGTCTCTCAACCAGAAGGTCTTAGATCCAAGTTTCACACCAAACATCAGCTCACACACAGGTGACACTGCAATAGAAGCACTGCACTCCCCTTCACAGGGCCAGCCTGAGGGCACAATAACCCACCTCTGAACATCAAAAACATTAGCCTTCCTCTCCATGAAAGTCAGGTCTCCATGATATGCCTTCAAGGTCACCTGGCTAGCTTTGCACAGGAAGACATAGCAAGGCTCCTTGTGGCTAAGAGATAGTCAGGTATATCAGCTACAGGTAGGAAGTTACATTTTTTTTTTCCTTCCTCAGTATTAGTTTACTGGATGAGGGGAAAGCTGAAAAGGGGCAGGATAAGGCCAGCTCTCCTTTCCTGATAACCGTCCACTCTTGCAAGAGCCAGTGTTTCAAGCCCAGCTGGTTCCCTTCGTTTTCTTCCTCTTAACCTTGAGCAGAACCTGTGTCTTTTCATCCCACAGGCATCATTATGTCTAGGGAAAGTCTTCTCAGGGCACTTCCTTCTCTACTTGGCACTGTGGTTAGTAACTGAAGAGACATGCCTACATCAGGGACATGGACCTCAAAATGTCCTCCTCAGCTTCCCTCCCTGGTGAAGTTCTCAGAGACTTGAAGCCCATAGCACAATTAAACTTTATTTTCTAGCAAGAAAGGTGAATTTCATCTCCCTGCCTTACATCCTCTCCCCCTTCTCCCAACAATTCTGCAACTCCAGGAGCAGTAAATTAACATCACCTCTAACATGACCAAACTTAAGTTGACTGGGAGACCTTTAAGGAACTGGTAAAGTCAGTTCTGAAATTCCTGGCCAGTCTGAGAGGTTGTTCTTGATGGGCAGTTTAAATATCTAGATCTAAATGTCTAATTTAATTCAAGTTTGAATCCTTTTAGATGATATGTGGCCTGAGTCTTTCTTAGATGTTGCTATCAGAGAGCTATCTCAGTATTGTTAGTACTCTGATCTCCCTGATGGTTATTTGCAGGGACTACTCTCTTATATTTTTACAAATATAGATAATATGTATTTATTCCTCTCCAAAGAAAGGTAACAAAAAATAACAAAGTGATAAACAGCCAAACATGCGCAACCCAGCTCTGATGGCACTGCTATGCTGGGGACAAAAAGATCAGATCCTGGCTTCACTAACTACAGTGATGTTTGTATCTATAACTAGTCATTTAAAAGTAACAACCCCCTCAGCTGTCCTCAGTGCCTACTGCTTTTTCAGAGCTAGCACCAGGCATGTCTGGAAAATGAGCAGTCTCCCAGTAAACTCTTGTTTACCTCTGCTCTTCTTTGTTGCCTCTCTCAAACCACCCCAGCATCCTCCGGTTACCTTGGAACATGCCATCCAGGCGCACCCACTGCCCCTCTCTAACACTGTAGTGGCTACAGCAGTCGCTGGAAGGCTTTAAGTTGCCATCCAGATACAAAGTCTTTTGCAAAAAGCTTTCCTGTCCCTTTGCTCTTTAGCAGATTTCCCTGAGCTCAAGGAAATGAGTTTGCTTTCAGTAGTACATATATTCCTGGCAAAGCTCTGTTTTCCCTGCTTTGCTGAACTCCTGAACACAGATGTCCCATTTGTGTTTCATTAGTACATCAGCCTCTCTGAGGCTTTCGACCTCTGCACTAGGCAATAATTACCTGGCGCAGACCCATTCCCTCACCAGCTGGCCTGGGAGCTGCTCGCTCAGACCAGGGCTCTCTCTGCTGTCAGCCCTTTCCAGTCAACTGGACAGCTCAATCARCAGAAAATATCAAATATGGTTGTTGCTTAAGCTCAGCCAGCATTATTTCTGCTTGATGTGACAACACCTCTCCAAAGAAAGATTATGTTTCTCAAGGCCTAGACATGAGACAGAAAAGTTAAGATGTCTGAGGGGGCTTGTTGAATTTAGAAAAYCTCTTTGCAAGCAGTTTGGTTCAGTCGTGGTCTTCCCTAACCGCAGGCAGTGTTTTAGACACCTCCCTCTCTCAGGCCCAATGAATAATGAATTATTTGTACAAAGCAGAACAGCTCCAACGAGAACGAAGGAGAGTGGCTGAGACTGACTCTGTAGTCCTGATCTGAGGGTACTGGCCTGGGATGCAAACTGACAGYGAGCACCACCTCTCACCAATACAGTCAAGGTTGTGGGAACTACTTTGCTTTTATAAATTTAAAGAGAGATTCMGATTTGCCTTACTGCAGAAATTAAATCTTGGAATTGCTCACAGTCTTTGCAGAAACCACACACCATGGCCAAAGGAAACCCCGTGCCCAAACCAAAGCAGCTCTTGCCCTCCCTGCCATGTATACAGCATAGTGGTCCTGTCTTTATGGTTCTGCTATCTGTAGCAAGCAAACTTATATAAGGATCTTTTCTGCAACTGTCATCATAAGTCTCACAAGTCTACACTCCAGAAGACATTTTTTCAATGTGTTTTAGAGAATAAAGTCATTTAGTCATTTAGAGTCATTATAGGTCTATTCTCAAAAGTAAAACGGTGGAAATAAGCCAGACAAACAAGAAAGTAGAGTGAGTAATGGATAATATGCTCTGCTGGGCCTAATTGAAAAGTGTTAGGATGAGATTTATAATTGGAATACTGATATTGATGAGTGTAATCTATACAGGATAAGAACAACAATAATATTTAGCAATGATGCCGCACTTTTTATCGTTGCAGCTCATTAACTAATTAATCCTCACAACACCCCTGAGAAGCAGGTAAGTATTGTTATTATTAGCCTATAAGAAGGATAAATCCAAGATAGAAGCCAAGGAATGTGGAATCAAGAGCCAGAAGTGACTTTGTGATAGGGAGAAGGGTGGAAAATAAGTCCCTTGGTGACACACAGTAAGGGGCAATTCAGCGGCAGATAGCCTGGCACAGGAAATATCCATCTAGAAGACCCATCCTTTCTTCCAAAGCAGAGAAAAAGGCTCAAAAGATGAGCCAGAAACTCAAGCAGTGGAATAAAAATGATAAAAGGAAAACAAATGGAGTTAAAAGGCAACAGAATGAGTTAATACAAGCCAAAACCAGTAAAAGGCAACAGGATGTTGAAACTTTGAAACCCCAGGCCAAAGCGGCACTCTTTCATTCTAGTGAACTGAACTATTAGACTAACCTTAAATAGGAAAAAAATAATAAAAAGACCACATTTAGCTGAAGAATTAATAAAGGTCTTGTTGATAAAGATGATGATGATAAAACACAGGAACTTGGCTATGCTGAATGGGGGGTTGGCAACAGGCTCAGGTCACAGAAAACCCACATAYTTAAATGGGAAAAATCTTCACATGTGATTCTCTCTTACATATCAAAGAAAACGGAGATACTGACGTGAAAAAGGGGAAAGGAAGCTTGACAGGAATCTTCCAGAGAAAAGAAAGAAGGAAGGAGGGAGATTATGCGGGCAAGACTATGAGAGAACAAGCCCTGGATCAAACTATTTGAGAGTTGTCTTGATCTGTGTRTCTTGCATTAAGGCATTGAGGGCCATGCATTTCAGAAGTCAGAACAGGCCCAGATACAACTGGAAGTAAGAAAACCACACAGGGCATGAAAATTTTGCCGCGGATTTCTTTGTTTGCCAATTTTAAAAATATAAGGATTCACAAAATTATTAGATGCATTGGAAGAGTTTGCCTGTATTCGCTGCACTTCTGGGTCAGTAAACTGGAGACAGTTCCAGCTTTAATATTAAATTTAGTGGGCAGGGAATGTTTCAAGTGTAATTGCAGTATACATGTAAACATGCAAACTATCCATATTTTTTTAAAGAAGAGATTCTCAAATTTATAAATAAGTGTGTGCGTGGGTCAGGATCACTATTAAGCACAACAAACCAGAGTGTTTTAACACTGATAGACGATAATAAGACTAGCAGGAAATCTAAGGCAGCAGCACAATCACTTACGGGGTAGAGACAGAGACGAGAGAGGCTCCAGATCCTCCCCCACACAGACCTCAGAACTAGAGCTTTCCCTGTCCTCTATTTGATGTGTTTCCCATTTTAAATCTAACTAAAATTTGGCTGGTTTTTGAGTGCGTGGTTTAAAGGATATATAAAAGTAAATAATTTTTCGTGAGGGAAACTTTTGTGTGTGTGTGATTACCATTCAAAAATTATTTCTGGCCATGCTTTCTCCTGGATACAGGGCTGGAATTTGGAAGAAAGTAAACGTGCTGCTGGGGCACATCCAAAGCAAAAGGCCTCTTCRGAAGCAAAGGCACGGGCAACCTTCCAGAAGCCTGCAGACACAAGGAAACCTAGCTGGTTTCTCCTTCAGGAGTTTAGCTCTCACTTTGCTTTAGGTTTTCCCAATTTTCACATGGAAAAAGCCAGAGATATTGTTTTGTTTTTAAATGGGTTATGAGGAACTTCCATCCCTGTATCTGTGCACGTGAGAACCACCACAGCTAGGCCTAGAACTATAGCTTGTGAGAGCTGCAGTTYTCTTTCTTTTTTTAACCTTAGAGATACTCCATCAAAATTCACACACAGTTTTCCCTAATCCACGTGTTTTCATGGCCAAAGATGGCACAAACTTTGACCCGTGCTCTATGCAGCAACACCTCCACTTCACACCAAGCCTGATCACCCATGGGCAGAAGCAGCGTTCCTGTCCTAGGAACTGCTAGGACACGAAGCACCAAGTCCTGGCTGCCTCCTCTGGGTCCTAGTTCTGCTCTTGTCTTTATAAAAMGCTCAAAGGAACTTTTGTGCTGATCCTTCATGGGGAAGGGGCAAACCTGGGCCATGGCCTTGCCGTGAGGGACACTTCAGCACGAGGGGCTGCTCATGAGGCATGATGACGGGCAGGGCCAGAGGCCACGCAGCAGCATCCAYCGYRTGTGCACRGCGACGCTGGAAGGAGAGGCGGCTSTRCCACATCAGCACACGYGGAACGTGCGTTTCCACAAAGCACCTTTTTAAAAAGGCAAAATGAGAGAGGGCATGGTTTGGACACCCGTGTTCCAGGGGTAGGAAAGAAATCTTTCTGCCTTACTGTAGAACTTATACTGCTCTTGCTCCTCATCAGAAAGAGTTTTGATTTAATAACCTGTTTCCCCCTCTGCAAAAGAAATTACCTTTTCTTCTAAGGAAGGAGGAGGGGGCAAAGGCATTTTCTGTGCGCTTTTTTTTTTTTTTTTCTTTCTGTTTTCTTCAGTAAGGCACAAGTATGAAGATCTGAATAATCTTTAGAGGGAAAAGAAAAAGAAAAAAAATCAGGACATGAATTTCAGAGCATGTGCTTTTGTGTTATTCAATATGACTGATACGGAAGGATAAGGTTGAAGTTCAAGGCAAGCATGGAAGTGTAATTTCTCTCTGCACAGTCACAAATAAAATGAGTCTCAGCTCTACAGGATTAAATTAATTAAAGATGGATCTTGTGCTTGATGCTGGTTTGATAGAACTGGAGTTTGTAGTGGTTGTATCATGAACATAAGTGGATATCTCTAGTGGCTGGCTAGTATTTTCTTTATACTCACGAGTGTTTACTGTGGCACACAAATGCTAACCAGTTTTATCACACAGTCATTATCATATCTTCTTCTCTTTCTCTCTACTATTCAGGTGCGGCTGCTGCAAAATGATTTCATATCAATTAGGAATTCCATTTCCTTCAAGGGGCTACTGAAGGAAGAGCCACCTGTAATGCACGCTGTTAAACTTCGGCTGCTCCGTATCTTCACGACAATAGCGAGATCGGCTTCTAAACTCCCGTCCAAAACTGCAAGCATTATCTAAGTATCTCTTCCCATTTACGGGGGGAAAAAAAAAAGAGAGAAAAAAAAAAAATCTAAAGCCTTCTAGGAGGAGATATACATTGCACTGAATGCATCGCTGGGAAATTTAGTCCTTTATGACACACAGTGTACGTTGCAAGAAGAGTCATATAAAGGTGACTTGGGAGATAAAAAGTKGAAGATAGGAAATTTTTCGAGTCAATGTAGAACTCAAACAACAGGAAACAAGTACCACAAAGTTTCTGGGCTGCTGGTGCAAGCAAGGGCCTTTCACTAAGCACACTCGAAAGATGACAGCTTCCTATCTAGGGGATGTAGTGTAAGAAATTCAGGCAACACAAACAACTTTTAGCCTTTGAGGGGTGGGTGGGAGTAAGCTCATGTTTCTGCATAATTTTATGAAAGAAAAGATTTTTTTCCCCTCTCTTCTACATAAGAGCCCCTTTGAGAACAGGAGTTTCATTTGCACCTTCACACTATTTCCTAAGCTACATTAAAGGGATCTGGCATTTGGAAGGTTAATTTTCTTATCAAAACTATACAAAATCCTAATTTTGCAGAGTAGCAATTTGGAAAAAAAAATCAGCAATGGGAAAATGTTGGTTATGCAGCACTAGACATTCAGTACTCAGGGGATCAATTATAAAAACACTCATTCAGCTATTTCTATTCAAATGAACACCTGAAGAGGAGGTCTCAATGGTTTTAAAAGTGTGTGGATATTACTGGATAAATGTTAGTCCAATAAAAGAGATCATCATCTGCTATTTGTGTGCATTTAAGTTGACACTAAAAAGATCTTTGTGGAATATTGCTGCTTCTTTTTCTTTTTGTGTGTGTGCATCTTTTATCTCATATTCCCTTAACACTTTGTGAACTGAAGAAAATAGACCAAATGAGCTGTTCTTTAAGATTAAAGGGGCAGCATTTAGTTGAACACACCTGAATGTGGAAGGAGTCTATTTTCCTCACACTTATGAATATGTAATGATGTGCTTGGAGGCACAGTCACGAACCCCTAATAAGAATTCACGAGTCTGTGTTTGAAAACAGACATTTGCATTTGCCCTGCGGTCACAGTACATGGGTCATTCTTATTCAAAAATTTATTTGCTTTATTTTTCTATTCCCCCTCCCTCTCCTCCCAACTCAAAATATTGCCTCATTTCTAGGTTTTGAGAAAAATTAAGAAGGGAGGGATAAATCCCTCCACAACATTCAGGATTCAGTTAGAGTGAGCTTATTTAGAAATATATACATTTATACAAATAAGTGAAAAAAAAAAATCTATTGTCTGGTTTGAGGAAAGAGCATTTTTCAATCTCATCATTTGTTTTAGTAAAAATATTTGAAAGGAAAAAAAAAAAAMCAAGAAAAAAGACATCCTATGAAGGTGCAGCGCACATTTTTTTAAAGTGATACCCGTGAATAA
Source organism: Eudromia elegans (assembly GCA_003342815.1). Lineage (NCBI taxonomy): Eukaryota > Metazoa > Chordata > Aves > Tinamiformes > Tinamidae > Eudromia > Eudromia elegans. The sequence goes on from PTEX01000006.1 coordinate 5,249,997, forward strand.
AATAATAAAAATAAAGCAATCTAGATTGGAGATATAGTTTATAAAATCGCCTAAACGCTTAGAAAATGCTATCACCAAAAAAAAATCCACAGAGCACCATAAATGTTAATATAGTGAGCTAATCACTGTCATATACCAGACTACTAGCTTTGAAGGCATGGTATCCAGGTGGGAAAGAACAGGCTGTGAAGACTAGTACTTAAATGAGAATATTGCATTTTTCTTAAGAAAAAAAAAAAAAAAATCTTTTTTAGAAAAGCTCTTGTAATGTTGCTCCAAAATACATTCAGAACCATATTTTTGTTCCCTTTCAAAACAGTATGTTGCAGTATCAAATTAGGCATGGGGGAAGAGCTACAATTTTACAGTTGTAGCCATAAAAAAGGATTTATAAATTCTCTTTTCAGTTATTTCTTATTCTCTCTTTTTTCATAAAAAAAAAAAGAAAAAAGAAAAAAAAGAAAAAAGAAGTGCACAAGTGCAAGCACACAGCACTTTACTCGTTATCTGATAAAACTATCACAGACAAAATCAGGCCTATTTGCCACAGTAAGAGCCACAGACTATTAAGAAAACAATAATAATAAATAAAAAGGAAAATCATTCGCAGAGAGCGGAATTACTGGACTATTGCAAATCACTAAACAATTTCAAATACTCACTATCAAATCCCCATGTTAACACATATATTCTACATCTGTATTAAAGACTGCATCATCATTTTGCTAAGGGTCAGTGGAAGTTAAATACCCATCCCAAAGCACAGGAAGATTTCAAAACATTGTAAGTCTAATTTGYAGAGACGTTTGAGCTTGTTGCAAAGACTCTCAGCTCCTGGCGAGGTGGGTAATGTACAGGCACACCCCTGAAGATGTATTGCAGCACACATATAGGCACACATGTGTGYGTGCACACACACACAGCGTGACATTTGTCTGCACGTTTTCTACGTCTTACATTATCACAAGTGTGACTTTAGCCTTAAAAAGGTGCTATTGTGACTGCAATAGTCGAAGAGGAAGCCATTATTTCAGGTCTAACAGTGACACCTGCAGTTGAGCCCTGCACACTGGCGTGCAAACATCTCAAAAATCCCTATTTTTGAATCGTGTTGTTACAGCCATACACATCATCTGCTTCATTATCCGCGTGTACCTAAAATCTGCCTCTCCCACCGGCAGCAGAGTCAGCTGCCACACMAGCGTGAATCAGCTTTTCCTCTTGCACGGGAAAGGGCCTGCCATAAAGTGCACAAATGGCCCAGAAACGCTGCCCTGAACGGCCCGGCGGGCACAGAGCCACGCGTGTGGGCACACACGCACGGGTCTCCTCCCCAGCAGGCACAAAGCCGCCCGCAAGGATTTGATCACTTCCCTGTTTATTGCAGCATCACCTCCCATTGCAAAGCACAGCAGTATTGCAATATTGCAAATTTACGGCAACGTAAAAGCAATATTTAGTGTGAACCAGGACTAGGTACCCAATGATTTTGAAGGCTCCCCTTCCGCTCTCACTGTGTTGGGTTGGAAGCTGCGGAGTGCCAAGACACGCTCCGTCCGCTCCCCTCTCCCAGAGGGCCCGCGGAGGGGAGTTTCACCCAGTTATTCCATTTCCTCATTACCTGAAGCTCTTAGCTATCTTCAGGGGGTAAAAAAAGGGAAAAAAAAGCAGGGTGTTGTGTTTTGAATATTGCTCTAAAGGTTATTTTTAGAGGCCTAATTCTGRGGTTAACAAATTATGTACAAAAGTTCATCTTTTAGTTTCACTRTTCTCAGAGATCACTGTTCTTCTAGTTCCTATTTATCAAAATAGAAAATAAACTCCTTTCACCTTTAAAAACAAAACCAGCAGCTGACATAACCCCATTTTTCTACCGCAAGACAGGCCTCCCTCCTTTTCACTACCTGTTCTTTCACCCACTTGGACTCCACAGACTCTAACCAAGATCAGCGTGCTGGTTTTGCACAGACACAGTATAAATTTGGATTTACTTTACAGCTCTAGTAGCTATTGCTTTCATCAACATAAGCATCTAGAAGCTTATGTATAAACGTGCGTTCCAATGAACAAAAAGATTTCTTTATAACTTTTGTCAATATTCTGCTGATTGCTAGTTCAGTAGCAGATGTGCTATGCTTAATGGTGCATATGCAAGAAACATTCCCTAATCCCTAAATGAACTTCTTATCTCTAAACATATACAGGATAAGCTATCTAAACTCAATTTAGCTACTATGCTATTAAATCTACCAGAACCAAAACAGTGGAAGAATATTATTAAAGCCAAGCACCTGTTAGCAGAAACCCGAGGTTCCTACTAAAACAGGACGCCCATGGATCAGAGCGGATCAGAGGTGGTTGTGTGTGCGCGAGTCCTGTCGCGGTGCGTCCCGGAGCGCCGCGCGCTCCTTTCCCAAGTGCGCGCACGCAGCTCCAGCCTCGCCAGCTTTTGTTCCCGGCGCAGCCCGTCCGTCACCATTCATTGCACAAGAATGAACTGCCRTCGGATCAGGCGTTTTAACTGCGTGTGAACGCGGATGGGGCCATCACGAGGTTTAAGAGCAGTGCATAAAAAGCAGGTAGTGTCACCTGCTGGTTGGACTGTGGAAGCTGGAGCGGAGCTGGCGGTGCAGAGCCTCCCGATGCACCACGTGCCTCCTTGGGGATCCCGGGGGTGGTTCAGTGCAGCCCCTGGACACTGCTCACAAGGGCAGAGCATTCCCACCTGAATGCACAGATGGGAATGCTGTGCGGCAGGCCTGGCCGCCGCAGGGCCCGTACGCGTCCCCGTGGGAGCCACGCACAGGCCATGAAACCCTCCCAGGCCTTCCTCGAGGCGGGARCAGCCCTCGGATGGGCACACAAGCCCTCATCACCCCCGGAGTGCAGCTGCCAGCAGGGGCTGGGCAGCAGAGACYGAATTCGTGACACAAATGACCCACGAGCGGCCTGTGCTCCAGGTTTCTGGCCAAGGCAGGGGCGAACCCAACCCCAGGGCAAGGCAGAACCTCTCCSTCACTGCGTTCCTCCTTCCTCTGCTTGCAGTGCAGAAGGGCAGCACAGGACCAGCCAACGAGAAGCCCGTTTCTTTTCTCTGTTGAAAAACAAGAGTATTGACATTAGATTCAAAGAAAAGCCTTCTCTCAAGTTAGCAACACCTACAAGTCCCRGGAAGTGAGCATTGCCTTCAGTGTGGTCAACACACACATCTYGACTTCAATTAACCGACTACAAGAACCGGGCACTTCATTATTGCCCAAAGCTTTTSACTTCACAGAGTTTGGACCAAAGTCCCAAGAGAAGGCACCCAGGGCCGTCTTAGAAGTGGTTATAGCTGGAACACAATGGACCAGAGGAGAAAACAGAGAGTTGCAGAGGTGCATTTTTAAGATGGATTTTATGGCACCTGCCCATATTTTCTTCAGCTCTTGCCCATATTATTATCACATCACCTTGGGGAAAGTGTTGCAAAATCACCACATTTAAAGAAAAGAATTAAGAAAAAAATTAAAAGAAATGGCTATGCATATGCAAAGTTGATTCAAATGCTTTCAGATTGCACCATAGAAAAGCTGTGGCCTAGTTTTTGAAATACATATTTCACTTTATTTTGCACACAGCTGGGTTTATATTGGCACTCACACTAATATGCAAAATGCACTATCTTGTATTCATGAATGACTCTTTATAAAATGCCAGGAGGGCACCTGCTTCTTCTTTTCTCTAAGTCTACAACATGATAAAGAACAAGTCTGTATCAATGGCCAACTTCCAGCTCTGACCACAGCCTGGAGGGATTTACGCCAGCTGCACGCAGGTTTGGAAGTAAACACCATGCCCTGGTCAAAGGGGCTTTCTGACGCTCCATGGAAAGAGACTGCTAATGAGGTGCAGTGCCCAGCAGTGCTAATGCACATGGAGCTGGTGCATGAAGTGCACGCACGCTCGGACGTGCTGCCCCATCCTGGTCCTGTCCAGGGGACGGCCCTGCCCCTCCTGGCCCTTCTCCGGGTTCAGCTTCAGAGCCGCCACCAGCAGGAAGCGGCGCCAAGCTGCAAGTACTGGGATTCATCACCAAAACAAGGGAACAGGCATCACCTCTCCAAGGCTTAGCGGAGAGACGCTACTGAGGAGAGTTTATCCACACGAGCCATCCTCTGTCTTAAGAGGTTACTTGCATACCTTCCAAATCCGACGGGATCCGTGTGCACTGAGCTTCAGATCGCAGCACAAAGCTCACCGCTTTTCCAGCATTTTCTCCCATAAATTAGATTATTCACATATATATATATATATGTGAATATATATATATGGAGAAAACTTTTTATTTTGTGAAGATTTGATTAAACAGGTCATTTTAAGGGAAAAAAAGTTTCTAAGTGAGATACAGACAACAAAATTAGATGTATGCATAGATGCTTTTGCATGCAGTTAAAATTTCAAATGGGAATTCTTAAAATAGTAAGCACATTCATTAGCTTTGCATATTAAAAATATTGTAAAAGCCAGCTCTAGTCTATTAACTTGAATCAAACAAGAATGTATTACAGCCTTCCTACATTAATTTTACTCAACATTTTAAATTTAAGCATTTAAAATATTTTAAATTTTGAAGTTTGAATCTCTGCAAGATTACTCCTACAATGTTCTTTCTATTTAGATTAATTCTTTTCCCCCCACTAGATAAGGGCATCACAATCTCCATACCCACTCCCAAGAAAAGCAACTCTGTGCAGCATTCTGTGTCCTGCTCTGTTGCCAGACTAGGAGCAACTGCTCCTGCATATCAACTTACATAGGTTTAACTTGCCAAATGTAAAAGGTAACCTAAAAATATTGGGGATGCATTGGGGATGACATACCACAAGTAGCTGTGCAGCAAAATTTCAGGTTGAGCTATTTGCTGTCAGTTCTTGGACAAGGTGATGGTCTTTCACCTGTTTCTCARCTCCAGCCTTGAGCTGTGTCTTTCTTCCTGCAGCAACAGGCAGAGCCTATAAGRAGTATCATCTTTTGGGGAAACAAAATGGTCAAGCTGAGCTGTCTTCACACATTCACCCTTGTAGTCGCTCTTCATCCTCCCCACAGTAGCCTCCAATCTCTATATTTTCCTTACTACAAAAGTCCTTGCCACTTTTCATCAATATTTGGTACATTCGGTAGTGGCGTTTATTGGTGGACCGGTATAATGCAAATAAAGAATAAGTCTTCCTGCAGAAGTTAATTTGCAACGTCATGAAGACACCCCTTAGAAAGGTACAGTTTGCATTGCAAAGTGCCTTCAGAAACACAATGTCTTCAATCATCTGCTTAGAAACACAAAGTAAAGGGAAATAATTAATGAGTCCTTAGTTTAATAAAGACATTTGACACCAATGAAGAAAAAAGTCAATTAGGTTGTCATTAAAACGAACTAGCAGGGTTGACTGTTTGACTAGTGGCAAAAAGAATCAACAGCAGAGACAATGGGGCTGACACTGTCGCATCCTAAAAAAAAAACAAACTCCAAAAGATTTAATGTACTACAAAAACTTTAAGAAGGAAAACCAGCCCATCCTTGTTCATGCCCTCAGGCAAGARCAATGTCCTGCACGGAGGCTTCATAAAGACGACAGGCTCTTCCACCCGGAGCCATTCTGGACATAGGCACRCTCGGCACGCTGCGAACAGCAAGTCTGCTTGCTGCACTTCTCAGCCTGGTAGCAAAAGCACGTGTGTGCCTTCCGTGTACAGGTCACAGGATATATCCAATAACGTCCTGAGGAGGCCTTTCTTTTATTTCCTAATCCCTTGCTCATACTCCAAATCAGCAAAGTGAATAGCAGGAGCACATTACTTTGTCTTTTCTAAAGGYCCAGTACAGAGAAGTTAACCGTGAAAAGACAACACCAGGGACAGAAAGGAAGAATAAAATGCATAAAACTATAGTTTTAGGTTGTGTGGTTGTGCAGATAGAGCTTTGGGTTTTGCTGCTTTTTAATTCTTTTGCTGGGTTGGCTACAGAAAGCARAACTATTTCAGCAAAGACTGGTAAGCTTTCTGAGTTTTATAAAATCTATGTTCATTAGTGAATTCTGAACCACAATTGCTTGTGTTTCAGTTGCTTCCCAAGCGAAAGCTTGGCTGCTATCTGCAGTTATCTGGAACAATTCGAGTTAGACCTAGCAACTGGAAAGGGGAGTCAGGCGGCCGCTTTTCTAACTCCCAGCTCCACCACTGARTCACTAAATGACCTTGGGCAAGACAACTACTTTGTAGCTCCACTCACCCATCTAAAGTGCATCTATTCAATTTACTTAGCTCACAAGGGCATCAAGAGGCTTAATTAGTGTTTGCAAAAGCTTCAAGATCATCAGTTGGAAGGTGCTTATTGAAGTCCAAAATATGATAATGTCGGTGAGAAAAAAATGGACAAATGCCAAGAATCAATTGGACAAACGGCTTCTCCTATCTGTGCTGTCCATATTTCAGTTTTTAGTTTATCAGTAGAAATATACACGTCTGTTTAAATAAGGYCTCATACATATTCCACTGTGTACAGAGCCAGTTATCACAGTTTATAGGTCTGAAAACAGTTACAAAGCTTTAAGAACTATTAGAAAGATATATATATGTATTTCACTTTGAGTCCAACACATAAAAAGTCCAGAGTGGTTCTATACACTACTGAAAAATTCCCAGRGGCACTTAACGTATACATAGGACTCAAGTTAACATTTTTATATACTGTAATTTTTTGATCAATGGGCACTAGGAAGCATCTTCCCTTGACTGTTTTATGAGGAAGAGTTTGAATTTAGTGTCTGCAAGCACACAACCAACACCTAAATAAATAAGAAATGCCTTTCTCCCAAAGGAGAAAGTGCCGTAGCATCTAGGCCGTGGCTGTTAACCTTTTCACTAGGGAATCAGAAATGATTCCAAGATCCTGAGCAAATTCCATCCCCTGGCTGAGCAGGTCCTCACCAGAGGACACCGTTCATATTTTTCCCCCCTGACCTGATGATGAGCGGCCTTGGCTTACAATCCCTCACAGAAAATGAGGTGCCAAAGACCCTACAACACAACTGCACTGAAGTGTCCTACTTTAGGTGGGACCAGGCAAGCKGAAGCTTCACCATAAGATGTCACTCACCCCATCCCCACATGCCCCAGCATAGAGCAACTGCTTTTGTATTCATGGCTTTTAATTGCAGAAACATCTCCCAGAAACAGCAGTGCAAGTGTGTTTGTGTGGGAAGGAATAAGAACAACATGCTTAGGGGTCAACAAAACCACAGCTAAATCAAAAAGTAGGCCAAGCCTTAAATGAAGAAATCAGGGTCTTAGATCAGATAATAAAAGATTTAAATATCAAAGCACGTAGCAAGTATTAATGTAATATTCTCCTACTTCAGCTCAGTTTTTCTTTCTCAGTCTAGTTATTCCAGGTAGAAAGTAGTACAATGAGAACTGTTTAAAATAACAGGACWATTTAGAAGAGGGCTGGAGGTTAACTAGGAAATGCTGGAAGCTGTTGAAAAGATCTGAAAGAAAACAGGATCACTGGGATCACCCTGAAAGCATAGACACTACCTTTCATATATGTATATATATATAAGAAATAAGTTAATAAGGTAACACTTCCCTGCAGTACTGTGAGCAGTAAGGCACKTTCTCCTGCTTTGTGAACTGGACATGCTGTTCATGCACGGCTCTCCAGCCTTCTAAAACAAATTCTGGGCTTTTTTTTTAAATAAATGTAGCAGACGTGAAAGAAGTAGGTTATTTTTCCTCAGAAGTAGTTTGGCCTTAAAAATTTAAACCCTAACTCTCACTGTTGTGACAAACGTAGAAGCAATGAACAGACCCAGGCAACATCTATGGCTCCAGATAAAAACAGCACGTTTCCCAATTTTGCTTTCCTTCCTCTAGGCAGTGGCCTAACAGCATTTATTCCTTCCTCYTTCAGATGATGCCCTTAGAGGTAATTTACAGCAAGATCTAAAGATAACATAGCTAGCACAAAGCACAGATTCAAGAACTACCCTATGAGTCAACTAGCATGTAATTCAAACTTACAGTAAGAACTCCAATGGAAGCTTCTAAAATCGTCCTCTCTACAAAAACTCCAAAAAGATTAAAAMAAAATTCTCAACCCACATTTGTGAAACAGCTGATAGTCACTGATCCCTGGCTGAAGCAAAGAAGAGTCAATAATCCAGTCAAGGTCATACATATTTGTGCGGGTCCAGATTAGGGTCTGACTTCACTGAGAGCCAGTTGCTCACAAAAACAGCACAAACTGTTTCACATCATAATGAACTATGAACTGTTTATTTACATGTATTTTTTTTTCCTCTTATAACCACACAAGCATTTTTGATATAATACAACCAATAGGATCCTTTTACTTTCCAAAGGGCAAATATACTAGGACCGATGCCTTCATTTTGCTATAAACTGACTTGTGCTATTGAGGAATGCCTAAGAAAGGATGACTTATGCCAACAATTGTGCCAGAAGTTTTTGGTAGTTTTCCAGACTAACCTGGATTCAGTTTTACACTTAATGGAAGATACTGAAAATCAAAGTTAGCAATTTGAGGTAATTTAAAAAATCTAGCACACTAGGACATGAAATAGTAGTAGGAGATTGAAGAGATATTAATTTTAAGCAAAAACTAGAAACTTGCTTTCATAAACACGTTTGGGTTATTTTCTTTGGAAAACTAATGGGCCAGAAAGGAAAGCAACCATGGTGATTTTAAGATCAAAACCCGCAACCATGCATTTTTAAAAGTACAGTCTACAGTAAATCAAATGCAAAAGTATTCCTAATGCCTAAAAAAATCCTAATGGTACTAAAAACAACTTGCCATTTTAACTTTATCTGCAAAGACAGAACATCTGGCACGCTTCTGGCTAGACAAACCTGACTCAGAGCTACACTACGGAAAACACGAACTGATTCCCAGACCCTCAAAGCAGGCGTAAAAGCAAAAGTTTCCTATATGCCTACATTAAACAGTTCTTCTTAGGCTCCTGTAGTCACAATAAATATATTGAGAGACTTCATGTTTCCCAGAACATTTTCTTATRTAACAGTTACTAAAAAGCAGAGCATCTTGTGCTTTAAATTTCACATCTTGATTGAAACTAAGAAGAAWTTTTTTTTTACCTATGTCAACTACTGCAAATGTGCCCAAAGCACATGCAGCAGGAGCCCTTTCCTTGAACTACTTTTAATACTGATAAAGAAATAAAGTATCAGTTGGTGAATTCATTAGGAAACTACTACATATTCTGACCAAATTAGATCAACTGTATATGTATAATCCTAAATTTAAAAAAAAAGGGGGGGGGGGGGGAAGAAACTGAATGTGCTGGGGGAACTAGAAAATGATCTATTGCCACCAATAAAACATGTGTTCAAGCAAACAACAAGTATTTCTGAATGACAACACATTGCACTTAGYGGTCAAACTGATTGTTAGTTTATAGAAAATCCACACACTTTTCAGGACTAAGAATAGCAATAATAAGCACTAAGATTCTAATATACTGCATGAACAGAACCTAAAGTACCAAATGTCCTGCTGTTTCTTACATTGCGATGGATAAGGATTATGCATGATAAACTGTGGCTGAGACAATGAATGCTTCCATCCATCATTCTGGGCTTCTCTTTTTCCAGCCACGTGATTGAGTTGAATCAAGTTTATGACATCTTGGCAGGGGGAATCCTACAGAAGCTAATATCTAGATTGAATACATGAATAATGCATTTATTCCCCGTAAAAGCCAAAAATGTTAATTTTAAGAACAAGSGATCTCTATCTCAGTGTGCTGAACCAGCGTAAGAAGCAGTATTTTTTTAAAGTCCTAGCCCACCATTCACAACACGTTTTTAAAGCTTCTTAATTACGGCAGTATTTATATTACCCCTGAAACTGCAGCCCATCTCCAGACGCCGTTMAATTAGGCGCGGCACGAGGGCCCGAAGTGAAGAAAGGCCTGGCCCGYGGAGCCGCGGCCCCGGGGAAGGCGCCGGGCGCGCTCGCCGCGCACGCGGCACGCTTGGCACCGCGTCCGCGCACGGCCCGCGCTCCGCGGGGGCCGCGCTCTTGGCTGCGAAGGCAGAGCGTGCCCTCTGTCACTCACGGCGAGCAGGCCTGTCCAACTGTCTCTTCTCGACAACTCTATCATCAATCTCTTTATTAACAGCTCCGCTGCAGGCTGAGAACGCAAACAAGGACGGCGCGCGTGCCAGATTTCTGGAAGCGCACGGCACCAGACATCACACYGGGCACAACGCTAATGAAGCCGGAGCAGAAGCTACACCTCCAAGCACACGACGGCTTTTTAAGGCAGTASCTTTCTAAATAAAAGGGATGAAGATGAATCAGGCTTTGCTATTTCAGGTGGCAGGGTGGGGAGGTAAAGGGGCAAGGGGGAGGATTCCTCAAATGTCAACCCCATCTAAAGAGATTTTTTTCCCCAGCTCGATTTGAATAGCCTTATCAATGAGGACTACATGAATATGATTCTATTCAACTTTTGGTAATTCATCATTTATGCATAAAAAGGGGTGTTTTATAGGCTTTTGCATACTATTGGTGGAGCAAACGTGACCAAAATAACCTTAAAAGAAAGCTTTTGATTGATGAGTAGATTTTTAACTACATACAATATTTAAGTAGTCTAACCGATTAAGTATATATTTTAAAATGACAAAAATGCATTCATAAATGTGCTAGCTTGCAAATAAGACATCTGTACTAGTACGCTGTCCAATATCTTTGCGGGCCATTGTTATTATGGGGCAGTTTAAATGCATTGGCTATTTCTTGACCAAAAGAAAAAAAAAAAAAACCAAATCACATGCAGCTTACTTAGCCAATAAGTTGGAATTTTATAGCCCTCCATCAACAGTGATTTGCTTTTTTAGCCTTTTCTATTRCTCGTGTAAATTCAAATTCTTATTTAAAAACAGTAATTTACTGCAAAACAAAGCTTGAGGATATCTGCATTATACCATTAAAACCACMATTTTTTCAAACCATTAGAAAACTTCAAATCTGACTTTTCTAAATTCAGTTTCTTTACAGCTTACCAGGTAAAACTTGAATTGTGGGGATGTTCTTATTCTTGATTTAAAACAATACAATAAATAATAATTAAAATATTTAGGCCATTAAAAGAAATAATGCTGAACAGTAACTGTGACCTGGTTAATTCTTTAAGTATGAAAAAAAAACTTACCCAAAGATGGCATTCCTGAGTTTAGTCAGAACAATACATATAGGCCTAAATTTAAAAAAAAAAAAAAAAAAAAAAAAAAAAAAAGAAAAAAAAAAGAGCTTAAATATCCCCTAAATATCCAAAAAAACAGATGGGACATCCAGCAGTGATTCACTGTATTATCTTCATAATAAAATAAAACCCTCTGAAGTTTGATATCAAAGTTCACATTCTTTTGCCGATTATAGTGGCAGATGTTAGATTTTTGCAGATATTTCAAATTATTAGCTTGAACTTTGTAAATGTATCACACTGCATCTGCCTCTATCAGCAAATCCTAGAAGCTTTACTTCTATTGAACAGATACTTAAATCTGCTAAGGTGATTAAAAAAAAATTACTAGTATTTTCCCAAAATTAACACTGAGATCTTTAAAAAGTGAGCCTGCAGCATACACACACATAATGCATTTGTAGTGTTTACAAGTGTACCCTCAAGCCTTGTGCATTTAAGTGACAAATTTTTATTAAGTTTCATTTAGCTGCCACAACGCTAGAGATGAAGCACAGCAAAGCTACTTGTCTAATGTTTCCAAAGTTACATAAAATGTGCTACGACTCCTTCACCACATGGAAAATCGTCGGTAAAAGATGACACAACTTCCAAAAAATATGAATTATGAGTAATAAAAATCACACCCTTGCTTCATCGTCACACCATTGGTTTTTGTGTATTTAAGTATTGATTCCAGCTTCAGTAAAGTGCAATATACTCTTGCTATACTGAATTATTTTTGGTTATTCTGGAAATTGAAGCATTCAGTATCAATTTTGTATTGCTGAATAAAATTGATACATGCATTAGGATATATTTATTAAGCAACTGATACTTCTCATTTCTTACTCAGCTGTACATATTATAGCTTCTAGAACAAAACCACCCTAAAACAATGGTCTATGACCTTTAAAAAACCTGTAACACTAAGAAATTGCAAATGACACTCACTACCCACAGCAGAGAAGCACAAGCTTAAATTCATTAACTCCAAAGTCCAACGCAAATCAGGATACCCAGTATATCTAAAACCATCAGAGTTGCAGGTTATTCACGTTGAACATTTTCTCTACAACAGCAGCTTTCAACTTCTTGCTTGAAGATTTTTTTTGAGTCCATAAACTTACTTTTAGATCTCTCTCACAGGTAATTCAGTAACATAACCCTGTCAGTAGATTCAGATACACTGGCCAGGAGTCTACTAGCAGATTATTACTGTCTGACAAAGTAAGAGGAATTAAAGTCATAAATAACATGATCTGAGAGGAAAGGGAGGCAGGGTGGGCAACATATAAGGATGATTCATTTGTTTTAAATAAAACAAGCAACTGCATGCTGTGAAAAAAATATACACAACAAAAAGGTTTAAGCAGGGTAATTACAATATGAAGACCACAAGTATCAGTGGTTCTAGCAGTTAAAGTCAAAAATCGGGCTCCTCGTTAAAGTTACTCACATCAAGCAATCGACAGGATTGGGCTCATGTTGATACAAAGATCAATCAAATGATGCACAGCTATTTGTAATTCTTACTTTTATTTCAGGGCAAGCTTAAACTATTTGACAAGAAGAGAAATAGTGCCATCTGCTGACAAAAGAAACAGAGTCACTTGCAAGGAAAGCAAGTGTAAGATTCMAAGACTGTTACAGTGAGTGTTTGAAATAAAGTTTAGTTCAAACTTTCAGACACAACAGTATACCCCCAGATTGTTTATACATGCGTTTCTTCTAGTTTTGCCATCTGTTAAACAACTTAATATTCTGAAATGGAGTCCTAATCAGGAGATAGGGAAAAAGATGCTCTTAATATGCGTTTGTCAATAAATTCTACCTGCAGACTCAAACCCACCATGCAACAGACAATTTTCCCTTTAACAGACTGAAAMTTAGCATCCTGTTGTTACTTCCCAAATCAAGTATCAGGTTTATTTACAGAATACTCCTTTATGCAGTTTTTGTTTCTCTAGGTGCTATTGTGTTTTATATTAGCCAAAAACTTAACAGACAACTTTGAATTCAGAGTAAAAGAAGTTTTGTACATTGAGAAGAATCAGGCGATTATGGGATTGTGCTGTTTTTTATTGTGTTTTCAATGGAGAAATACATCATCTGTTTACAAAATAGCTCTTGAAAAATACAAGGAGTACAGATACTATAAAACAAAGCAAACTCCAGTCATGAGACACTACGTACATCATGCGAAAGCAACAGTCTGATCTCCAGGTTATGAAAACTAGAATTAAAAAGTCACTATACAGAAAGATTCCAAGTTTCCAGCTTGGTAAAACTTGGGTGCAGTTACATGAAACGTTTAATAAAATGAAAAAGATCTTCTGATGTGTAAACAAAATGACAAGACTAAATTTGTGCCTGGCAATTTCGATCTAAACTCCATAGCTACACAAAATACACAGACACCTTGTACACTTCAACTGTTAATATAACCTTCTTTGGGGGTGGACGACAGCAGGCTGCACAGGCCAAGGAAAAAAGAAGTATTGTTTACTAGACATTTCAGACAAATGGCAAAAGAAAAAACCCTTCAGTTACTGCACAGCCTAAGTAAAAGATAAGCTACACTCTGACTTTGGAAAATTAATTTAGAAGGATAAGGGGAAGAGTGTAAGTATTTTAATTTTAACATGAAAGATGCATGTGTAATAGGATGGAGCACAATGGGAGAAGGGAGTTCATAAAACATGCTAATCAAAATATGAGAAGTATGATTTGATATCCCACTTATTTYGGACTAAGTAACAGTAACATGAAGTTTGTTATCTACATCTGGTATTACTGCTGATATCCCTCACATTCCTCAAATACTGATGTTCTTTGCCATGAGAGATTCAGTTCTTTTAAAAGAAAAAGTTGTTATTAATCTTTTTGATAGGACTACAGAACAAAAGATAGGAGTAAGAGGGCTTACTAGATGTCAAGTGCTTACAAGAAATATGATTTTTTAAAAGTTCAATGTTGTTCAGTATGTAAAACTATTTCTGATGAGCCATCTAAAATAAAAAGGTTAAAATTCTTGGGGAAAAGATCTTTTTGCCTTTATTTAAAATCTGAAGCTTTTTAATGCATACAGGACTTTTATGGAGTGTACAAAAATCATCTTATATTTAGTGATCCAAAGGCCATCAAAATAGGTGTTATTTTTCACAGGCACGCAATATTTACTTAAACTTTTTAGTCATGGGATAAAATTTGGAATTTGTGCCTAAAAGCCACAGGTATTGTTATACGATAAGTGGAAAAAAAAAACCCAACAAATCAAGGGTCTTGTTTTTCTTTTTATAAGAATTGTCCTATATTGTGCATACAAGCTAGAAAAAAAAMCCTAAATGCAAAAGCTTTTCCCAAGAAATATAGTAAAGGTTTCAAAAAGGACATCGGGAGATTGATTAGCTCAAASAAAAGTTTATCTGCTGCTTGACTGCTTCTCTGTATGCACTTTAAAATAATTCTATAAATAAAAGTAGACCATATATCTTAATCATGTCCCACCAATACCAAAACCTCCCCAATTATTTTTTTAACACGTCTTATAACCTCAAGATTTGACATTTCATTTTAAAGGCTTACTGCTGCTTAATGGCARTTGAACTAGACATGCTATACACCATTTTCAATGTATAGTATATCATAGAACATCAGCCCATTTGCAGATTACTCGTATTGAAGAGATCCTTTAATAAAATGAAAGTATCAGCTGAAGATCTAAAATTAGTCATACTCCAATAAAAAAGTACATAAAAGTGCATTTAAGGGATTCTTATGCCAGTTTTATATCAATTTTTGAAACAATGCATTGAACATAAATTCAATCAGAATGTCAAATATGGCTACAAATAGTGTTCATGTTTTTAAAGGCAGTAATCCTTCGAAATATTTAATGCAACTGTTGCTAACACATTAATAGTACTCCTGGCTTCACRTACTAACCTGGACTTCCAATCAAGTGGTGATTTTAGCCCAGAAAGGGAAGTGCACAAAATATACCTAAATCCATTGCGATCACTTTCTAGTCTTGCACCCTTCGTTCTCCTTTTTTCTCGCATTAGAAGACAACAGGTTGAGTTGGCAGATACTGTTTATGGACCCCTGAGGTTGTTTTTACCGATTCAATCTCAATTTTATTGAATTCTTGATAACAGGAATAGGATTTGCAGGGAGAGCAGGGATATCCGAAAGGTCCGTACTGGATGTTTTCTGAAAACAAAAGAGCAAGTTTATCCGTATTTTAATCTCACAATAATTTTTTTTTAAAAAAAATGTAGTAACCGGTACTCAGTTCCAACAATAAAAGAATTGAAGATTAGACCAAAAATAGGGTAATTACAAATTCTTAGCACAGATGTAGACATTGCTTTGCCTACAAGAACAATTTGTGCAAGTTTCTTTCATAGCATGTGTTTCTCTTCCACAACTRCAAGGAATTAAGATGGACTTGTTTATAACCTGTAAATAAACTATAATATCCACAAAAGAGGGGTGCTTTGTAGGTAACACCATCAAATCTGTAACTTTAGTACTTGAAGATTGCTTTAAATGCTCAGTGTAAAGCCCCATGTCTCTTGTAGATGAATGATGAAAAACCATCCCCAACATTAAAGGATGTTTTTTTCATACATTCACACACTATTTAAAAGCTCTATACAGCCAAGTTTCCAATTTTTCCTCAATGTTTTATAAAAAAAAAAAGAATGCATGAAGGACTCTGACAGTACTACACAACTGCAGTAAGTAGTTTTGACAATATTCTGAACAGCTTTGTCCCACTTAAAAGAATTAGAATTCATTTAGCAAAGCCATACATGAAGGAAAACAAAAAAAATTCTAGATTCAGTATGATTTACTCATTTTCATGATAGAAATACTTTTTTTTTTCCACACATCAGTCTTTTTTCTTCTTCCCTTAAGTACTTCTACTCCACTTAAGCATATTATTTTGAGTATCCATTCTATCACAATAGTCCAGTTACTAGGCCTTTCCTCCCATGATTTATTAGAATGTTTCCTTATATAATAYATGTTCAAAATTTATATAAAGTACATTTGATTCAGTGGGAAAACTGCATTAATAYGACTGTTGTAAATTTTCCTTTAAGAAGTCAAATGCATTAGCACACACTGACAGAGCAGCCACTGATACAACAGTTCAGTAAACAAGAATTTGCTACACTGAGAAGCTTAGACACCCTGATTCACYACTCTCCTGCTGTCAGTAGCCTATTCCCTGGTTCATACTGACCTCCTTTTTAATATTATTTTCTATTTACTGCAATTTGAGTAGTAATGTGCTCTAAACAAAGCCACTGAAAAAATGACAGAAAAGGTCTACAGAACTGGTTTCCAGGCTTCCTTTCTTATAGCACGATCCCTAAATTTGCACAAACTACAGAACTTTATATTATAATCACCCCTCAAAAGCTAGAGGAAAAAAGCTTTGTATATATGATCTATAAAGGGAATAATTTCCTCTAAATCACTTTAGGGTGCTTTTGTAACATTTAGTGTTTTAGCCAAACAATTTTAGCACATGTACTGTTCACATATTTCAAATGCTTAAGAAATAGTCCGAACTATTGCAAAATATCTCCATTTTCAACCTATATATTTGCTAGATATCACTTAACGGGCAAAGTATGTATAAAATGCTTTGTGATCAAAATCACTCTTCAATCAGTAGAGCAACAAGAGAAGCTTAGATGCAGGTAAGAGCAAAGACTTTCTGGAAAAGTTGTTACAATATTAGAAACAAAAACAGAGTGAATGCCACAAAGTGCTCTCTTTTTTTTTTTTTTTTTTTTCCAATGTTCCTTCTACTTACACCAACAAGAGAAGCAATGTAGCTGGCTAATACACTATCAAATTAGAACTTTTATCCTTCTCACATCAAATATCAGAATCTGAAGTTATACTTCAGAGCATTCTTAACTTCCACTAGGACATCTTTGAACAGTAGCTACTTAAAGCATTCGTTTCCTTGTTAGAAA
Organism: Eudromia elegans; assembly: GCA_003342815.1. Classification (NCBI taxonomy): domain Eukaryota; kingdom Metazoa; phylum Chordata; class Aves; order Tinamiformes; family Tinamidae; genus Eudromia; species Eudromia elegans. The sequence goes on from PTEX01000006.1 coordinate 5,267,272, forward strand.
GGATTGTTCTGTGATGTGCAAAGCACAAAAGAATAAACTGAATCCCTTACTTTGAAGGCATAATTCAGAAGAGCGAATCCAGCTTCAGTCAGTTTGTAYGGCAAGCCATACATGTTTAGCTACAATGCACATTCAATAAGATCAATGATCATCTAAAACACAAAAATTGTGACAGTAACAAGCCACTTTCTATAAAATGGATATTAAAAGTTGTACATTTTTCAACACTSGGATCATTTTCATTTCAATAATGTCATGACAGACTAGCATGCATAGAACTGTTTTTCAATACAGTACCTGAGGAGCTTGCAGAGACGTTGTCTGAAGAGTTTCTGGTTGAGAAGTAACATTCACTTCTGTCTCAAGTTGTTCCTAGAAAACCAAAAGATTCAATTTAATGTTTTGTTCCCACCTTTAAGGCTATGCAGTGTGGCAGTCTCCAGTTATGCAGCTATATGTGCAGAACTACATTAACCAGAATGCCCCAAGACACACAGAGAGGGAATATGGAAAGAGATGCCTTCGCAGGCATCGGTGGCTGCATAACTATGCATTCCCACACAACACACAAGTCAGGTTAAGAATGTTTTGCAAATTGAGAATTTGACAATACCACAAGCCACATCACTTTTTATTTGTCACTTGTTTAGGCTCACTATGCCAAAGAAGTCTGGAAAACATTATATGGCTCAACTCACAGAAGGCAAAAAGTGTAGTTCAAAGAAGTGTAGGCAAAAATCCAGGAAGACCACATAAATATTATAGAGTAGAAGTTTACTTTGTAACAAATACAGTATTAAGCAAACCAATATTAAGGCACTGAGCTTAAAGTACTGAACCAAGTTCACAACCAGCTGAAGATAAGCACTGAAGCAAGCTACCTCTGTGATCACAGTGGGACATCAGCTTCATCACCTGGCAAGCAATTTGGGCACAGGTCCACAAWTCTCTAACGACCAATTAGGTACCCAAATACCCTTCGTACCTACACACCTACACTACATTTGATATAGTCTTCAATTTCAAAAGGATTGGATTTGTTACAATATTCTAAAAATTGTTTGGAAGAGAAGTATCAGTGATTATCCATTCTACACAATAAAAGAGAACAAATTCAGCTCAAAGAGCAGGAGGAAAAAAAACTTGTTTTAATTCTTTGATTTTACAGCAAGGCGTTTCAGCTCACAAATTGCTCAGAAGTCCTAAGAGACAGTGAGATTATCAGTAGGTTAAGCAGCCAAGGGCTGTAAGGGAGTGGACTTTCTTCTCCACTATGGAAGGAGTTTAAAAAAACAGTCAAGTGCACAGGACTCATTTCACAGAGACAGTTTCACTGCATGACTGAGGTGAGTGCACAATTAGGTGGTTATCAACAGAAAGGAAGTCTCAGTCTTGCATGTTCCTCTTCAGACAGTACTGGCATGTGTACCATTCACAAACTAACTCAGCTCATTAACTTGGGAAAACACCTCTCCACCTTTTTGCTGGAACAGTTTTCCTCCCACCTTAATGAACTGAATTAGCTTTCTGGATGACCAGGTAGGTGTCAGCCAGCTTTTCAAGTGAAAAGAGTAGGACGGCAAGGCAGAAGTGGGAGAGTTGGATGTTCTCCTTTTAGTGGGAAACACCTGTTAATTTGCCTAGTACCATATAGTAAAGACTACAGTGTAATAAAAAGCTTTCACTTCAAAGGAGACAAAATGTGTTTATATTAGGCTGGTCATACCTCTGTTTCTTTCCATACATATCAGAGAGATAGACTTTAGAGAAGAAACTGTCTATAAAAGCTAATAGGATTACCTATGTCTTATATGATAAAGATTTGTAACCAGAGAATCTATTTTGGATGTTAGAATTAAATGTATTTTTGCCTTCATCTGTCTTGAGTTCAAAGAGATTTCAAGGCTACTATATAATAAAATACAATTCTTCACTCAAGATGCTGGAAAAACTATAAACCAAAGCACTTGGGTGTTCTAATAGATGTCTCAGTTTCTCAGTGCATTTTCCAGAGTATTCCAAGGACACAAAATGTACCCCCCATATAAACAGCCTCAGACCCAGACGACAGCTGCTATCATAAGGCTAAACAAAGCCAGTCACCGTTTCTGCTCACCAGTAAGCAAAAAAATTGTCTGCTAAATTACAAGATATTGGAGGTACATGCTTAAATCTCAGRCAGTCACCAAGAATTTACTGAATTGCATAAAATAATTACTCTGTTAGAATTTAAAATGTTGTCACCATCATTTGAAGGCTTTATAGATTAAAAAGTGAACAAGTTCACAACTGTTTTTAAGATTCTCAGTATAACATCCAAAACATTCAGGTTTGGGCTGCAGCTAAAGCAAGGCACACAGACACATCCCTACTCCAATTAATTTGATTGAAAAAAAAWATTAGTTTTCTGCTGTGCATAATAACACTGTGAATGAAAGAAATTACTCTATTTCTCAGGCTCCGCTTATCCTGACAGTGAGCAATGTATTGAAATTAATGAATATTAACAGTTGCTTTWAAAAAAATGCTTTTGATATGTTTAAAGGACAGACTATATACCATATCTACAAACACTATCAGTTACACTGCCTAGGGAAATGCATAGTAATTTTCAAAAGTACTTAATCTCAATAAAATTATGTGATCTACTCATACATACCTTAGTTTCCATTTTTTCATGCTCATTCACATCTATACAGCCAGCATCTTCACTTATTTCATCCTGCTGAAACACAAACCCAGAAACCTTTTATAAAAACACAGTATTAAAAAGGAAAAAAACATGAAAACAGGTCACAGTATTTTTAAAGATGGTATCAGCTGAAAGGGCTTACAGTCTCACCATGCAAAAAAAAAACCCTCTTTTTAAGAATACAAAAGCTTATAATCTAAACATTTGAGCCAAAACAATAAATATGCTGATATTGGTCATGTATGACATAACGAAAACAATAGCAACACCTAAGCAAGCTGAATACATAAGAYCCTACACATTCCAAACACAGAATATAAACCAGATACTTGAATTCTAGAATATGACAACCAGCTCTTTACAGGAGAAATAAATGTTCAATATTTCAGAYATTAGTATGTTATGATCTCAAAGTTTTAAATACCTCTTCAATTTTTATTTTCTTGGGAGACTCTTCTTTATGGGGAGATGATGTCCTTTTCACTGCTGTGACAGGGCTAGGTGTTTTTGTTGCAACATTTCCTGAAGTTCTTGGTGATGGATTTAATGRATGCACTGAGGGAAGAACTCTAGAGATTGTAGGCTTTGGTGGTGGTGAAATGGCTGGTTGAGTGGCAGTTTGAGGAATGCTTTCATTTGAAGTACCTACAGGTAAGAATTTGAGAAGTATGATTAGTTTTGAACTCTGACATGTCTGTTTAGTCACTGGTATTTTTGGTCTCCAGCTGAGACCACTGCTACCAGTAGGGCTTAATGGACCAGCTAATGGCAGAGGCACCACATGTGGAACAGAAGGTATGTGTACACAGCTCAGTTTAATTTTAACCTCACTGGGAGAGAGAATTCACATACCAGAAGCAGGGCACCATGTTGGTAACACTCTAGTCTGTGTAAGTGACCTTGCTAAACAGCAGCGTACGCTAGCCCAGACAACAGCTTTGTGCTAAAATAACCATATTGCTCTTGATATCCAAAGAAGTTGCACTATATTTGTATTCTCAGGTAAGTGCAGGCATTTTGCATCTTAAACCGAGGAGAATGTCAGATTTATCTCAGCTATACACAAGGAGACTCTGCAGACAGGGGGCCCTTCATGATGAGGGAGAAAAAAAAAAAAAAATCTCAAAATGTTCACTGATTTTTTCATTCATTATTCAATCTGGTATGGACAATAGAGACACTAAAAAAGACATAAWTAAGGATCACATGTGCTGTTTCCATTTGAATCTTTTAGAATTCATCTTAGTGAAACTTTTTGCCTCTTGGGTTTAACCACAAAAGGAACAGAAGAAAYCCAAAAATAGCTCTTCTAGCTTCAGAGAGTGGATATCTTGTCCTCACTAGGTCAGATGAGCTACAGGCATCATTTGTCTAGAGTATTAGTAAACCTGCTTTGCAGAATAATTATTTTTAGGTTTCTACCAAAATATCCTGAGTTTTAAAGTAATTAATCTGTAAAATAAGGAGTAAATGTTGCTCCTTATTTTGTTAATAGTTGATAGTCTCAAATTGAAACGAGTGCTTCTCTGAACTTTACCAAAATACATGTGTGTGCGCGTGCATTTACACACACATGTATGTGTTATCTATATCAATCAATGGGAATAACATACTATGGTGTTTTCCTTACCCCCTGAGCTTTCACTGGAATTTGTTTGTGGCACAGTGACTTCAGAAGCCTGTATGTTGGTCACAGATGCTGCTGTTACAGCTGGTGCAGGACTGCTTCTGCTATAAAGAGAAAGAAGGCAATATGTTGAACCTAAGTGTGCTACAAGATTATACAATCTGCTTTCACCACAACATACGTGTGGCCAGTTACTTTAGTTGAGTTTTAGTTCACTTATATTGCAGTACTATAACACAGTATTTTATGCTGTGAAAATAGTATAAAATATTTGGCAATTTATCAAACTCAAAAAAAAWTTCCCAAATTTAGTCTGAATCACTTCAGAGAAAGCTTTTGAAACCAAAAGGATATTGCTTTGGAAACAAAACAAAAACTGAGGTAGTGTGTGCACAAAACAGGTGCAGAGGGAAATGCAGCAGTTATTTTTCCTCAAGAATGACTAGAATAAGGTGCTGTTTTTGACTTACACATACCATTACTACTTCAATTTTAGTCCTACGTAAAGGATTGGAATTGCTTTTAACAGAAGCAATTCAGGGACAGAGAGCAATAACAAAATTAAGACTGGAAACCATCATTACCCCTGAGAACTTCCTGAACTGTTCAATGGACTCGTCTTCATAGCACTAGTAGGCGAAGGCACAGACGTGCTGTTATCACTGTCCATAGACAAGTCGAGGCTGCTGTCATTCAGAGCTGTCAGTCTGACTCCTTCTGTTGAATGCTGCAAATCACAAGACAAAAAAATTGTGTTTGTTWATCTCATTGGCTTAAAAACCAACTCAAAGGAAAGAATATTTCGGATACAGTGTTAGTCATTTAATTTTATGGAGAGGCAGGGGGCACCCAGGATGCAACCAAAATGAGCTTCTACTACACACTAAGCCCATAAGTGCATTTAAGGGCAATTATACAAGTACATTTTTAGAATAAACTTGAAAATAGACACTTTTTAAAGTGAACACATATGTAAAACAGAAATGGGTATTTTCCAGTTTTTAATAGAAATAAACCTATCAAATATACAAATATTTACATTTTCATATTTGCAATCAAGATCAAAATTTATCTGAACTGATGATGTTCAAAAACAACGTGCTTTTTTTCTTCTTGTATTTAGTAACTGTATTTTTAATCAAGTTTCTTTGCTTTTCAGAGCTGAAAGACACTGCTGTCACTAACTTCAAAGTAATACTGAAATAGAGCAAAAGTTAGGTTCTTGGAAGATCAGTTAATATAGAGAATTTACAGGCCATTTTGAACATACACTCAGTAGAATTATCAAAACTTTAGTGGAAGAGAAAAAAATCCTACAGCGTGGTACTGCTTAAAGAGATGAGTTATTAAATATTTACATTATCCTTTGAGATGTTCTGAATAAATTTAGAGTTATTTTCAATAAAAGATTTTCAAATCTCTAAAAATATAATCTTTCCACATACTCTTTATAACAATAATAAAACAGGTTATTCAGAAACAATTAAAAGCACGTAATAGATGTAGCTTTCAGATTAAGTTGGGACTTATAGGAACAAATTTTAAATAAAGACTAAATTCGTAAATCCCATATTCTGCTCCTTTCCACTCCTAATTATTGAAAGTAAATCAGACACAGCTTTTTTTCCTTTTTTCCTCATGTATTGTTGCCTTAGTGTGCTTACTAAACTCCACTGTGCCTAAACTTCACATGTTCAGTAAAATAAAAACAACTCTAGAGGGCAATAGGCAATTTTCAGATTTTCAAATCTTTTAAAATTCCTTTATTCATAATTCTGAAAACGGCTACGTTGCAGGTTGGAGAACACTCTTAGTCAAATTATCCTCAAAATAATCACCTTCACTTATAGAATATATTCTATATATGCAGAATATCATCTTATACACAGAAGAAAGCAACAAGTCCAACAAGAACAAGAGTAACTTAAGAGAAAAAAAGAGTTGGGAGATAAGGTGGATAAGACTTAATTGACTGATAACAACATTGATGTTGTTATARATGCTTCCTTTAGGTGATTTCTATGACAAAACTACTAAAAAGCTGAAACTGATTTAAATCCATTTAGTTTAGGAATGAGAACAGAAGATACTAAATTTCAGATATTGATCTTACAATGAAAAGAAACAGGACCAAAAATACTCTTATACTTCATGGTGTTGATGTTCTGATAAATCCAGTACAAGACTTAGCACATATGGTACATATATACCATAGTCCATGCGGTCATACTGCTTATACAGGTAAAACTATGTTTTCAGAATGCTTCTTGTTACTTAATGCATAAATCAAATAAAAACAGTGGAATCATTACTCAGTGACATTTTTATTGCTCTCAGAATATTATTCAAGTTTACCTTTTTCTTTTTCTGAAGCACATGATTAGGTAGCAGTTGGTGAAGTTGCTTTCGTTTCACATGCCTTGCAGCAATTTTCATATCCATCTCAAACATCTTGCTGTTTATTGCTTGCCTATATACTACAGAATTAGAAAAACATTAAGACATCACTGAAACATTTGGCAAGGTGCACTTACTAGTTCAAGAAGAAATGATTTGCATTTTAGGATATTTATCATTCTCAGGAAGAAGCAGTTTTTCCTCATTCTGGATGAGATCTTGTCTACTCTCCATGTACTGATAGCACAATCTTCACCACACTACTTTGGAAACACTATTTCTTTTGCAAGAAAGCTTGATGAAAACACATAGTTCTTTCAACTGYATTGTTAAAAGTTTTTAACAGTATCAGAGCTGAAGCTAGTTTTTCATTTAATCTTGTATAGATCAGATATGGATATTATAGTATTTACATAAGACTATTTCTTCAAACAGACATTTTGAGTTTTAAGTAAAGCCATTTAAACTTGAAAAGTTATTTGGTCTTATTTTGCACCAACTTCTGATACATCTAAAGAAGCTGTGGCAGATGAATGAATAATGAAAGTGTTCTGTAGACCTTTAACACAAAAACTACTATCTCCCTTATTCACTGTCTATTCTGTGACCACAGAGAGATATCTCATCAAACAAATAGGAGGTGAAAAGTTTTGGGTTATTTTTTTCATATTACTAGAAAGGACGTCAATTCCTCTCCAATTTCATACTTGAAAATGATTCAGCTRGTTTTAATAAAGTTTTCAGACCTACCTAAAAACAAAGCAAACATTTTCTGATGAAACAGTCACATCACACTACTAAGCTATTGACTTTGGGGAGTGGAGGAGATCAAAAACATATACAGTCCTCTCCACTGAGCTTTATAAAGTACCTATAAATCTTGAAGATTCAAGATAAGATATAAGTAAAATGCTCAATTTTCAACTCTTYCTTTTACTAAAAAGGTGGATGAATGTAGCTTTCTTTAATCACTACAATTACGACAGAGCTCCCTGTCAAAAGTAATTATATTAATCTGTTCAAGTTCTTAAGTCTATCATCACTGCACAGGCTAAGTAACTTAGCACTAAAAATTAACACACTCACATACAGAGGTTACTTAATGCACAAATGAATGATTCAAACCAAAGTAACACAACACAATTGCTGAAAAAAAAAAAAAAAACCCAAAACAAACAAAAAACCACACACAATGAATTTTTAAGCTCTTGGAAGAACAAAGTTGTCATTAGGAACTTATCAGAAATGCAAAAYGTAACTGTAATCACCCCTATAGATGTTGCTAGCATATCAGAACTCTTTCTTCAGAATGAGTCTTTTGTTAAAAATGTATGGAATCAAGTATCATTAAGATATAAGAAGCCCACTCTGTTTACAAGGCTAACAAGAACAAAACCTATGAATGTCAAGATCATTCAGATTAAGTCTTTCATCTGTCTGTAAAAATAAGGGAGGAGGGGAAAAACATTAAAATAGTTACTAAATACACAATTGTAAACCATATGACTACTAGATTAAAAACATAGAATAAAGAACTACTTTAATCTAAAAYGATAAAAAAAGGAATTTTTTTTTTACAAATTAAACTGTACACCTTTATAACGGTTCAAGATTTTTTGGTAAAAACGTAGCTTTACTTAAGATTGTGTCTATTTAGATAAATTTTTGATTTGAAACTAGTATAAGTCAGTCAGATACAAAATTAAGTGAAAATTGTAGCACAATTTTTGTATAAAATTTTAGTATATTAAGTACATTATTGAATTACTGAATTTATAAACAGTAAAAAAAAACCCCACACACAAAAATAAACATCTATAACATCTAGGTCCCTTTCTCCTCCTATTCTGTTCCTCAGTGTGCRGACATATAATTAAACCACTTGCTAATCCTCAAGAAAATTCTCCAAAATTAGGATGTGTATAAGTTGACTTTGACTGCTTTTAAGGAAATGGACTATTCCAGCTACCTCAAGAAATCATCCCCTGAATCAAAAAAAGAAAAAAAGCAACTATATAAGACAAATAAGACAAAGCATTTTCCAATTTCTCATCGCTTACAAGAYGGACAAAAATGAACACACACAAAAAAATACACACAGAGCCACAGAGTATACTTAATATGCCATACAGCTTCCTTATTTCCAGACTTAGAAATGGACAGGAGTTGCACTAGGTAGTACTTTAACCTACTCCCTTATCTCTGTAAAGATGTAATACTTAAGCATTAAGTACTTAGTTTTTTTAAAAAAACATTTCAAATCCATCAAGGGCTCTGCCCCTTTTGCAGTCATCATCTCCAAACGTTAGTAACTCTTGCTTCCGATTTTTTTATGCATATTCTGAATGTTTTTGGCAAGTCGAAAAGGGA
>PTEX01000006.1:5276387-5301655 GCA_003342815.1 Eudromia elegans
CACCACCAACTTTCAGATCTGATACCACAGAGCCACTCAACTAACTTATGAGCTACTTCAAAAAACCCTTACTGAATTAACTGTCACAGATTAAAAAGTATTTCATTCTATAGGTTCTAAATACTTAACTTTTATCTGAAAGTAAATTTGGAATTTTATTTAATGTAAAAGTAATTAAAATAAGGCATACTGTAAAAGCATTTTAGGTAAGGTTGACTGTACATAACAAGATTATCTTTTTAAGAACAAAGATAAAACTATTCTTTACTATTTTGAGGGAGATTTGAGACCTATGTGCATTACTCCATTTAGTTTTTCATTGAAACTGTTAACTTGAAGTCATTACAGTAAGACTGTATTTCAAATAACATCCTAAACTCCTTCACCAAAACTTGCTAGTCTTCACCCAGTACAATCACACTGCTCACAAAATAGATTATGAAAGAAAAGTAACAACATTCAACAAATTTATCAATTCCCAAATATCTAAAAACTAAGACTCACCTGTGTCTGTAAAAGACTGAATGTCGTAAGTAAGATCGACACTTAGGTTTTCCGAATTTTCAGTTTTCTTGAACACCAAACCAATCACCCACATGGTACGGTATTCTTCCCTGAAAAGTTTTATATAAGACAGACATGTAATTCTGATGAGARAACTTAATATTAGTACGTGGTTTGCTGCAATAAATAAGTTTTACATTTTAGTTCCACCAGCAGCTGGGTGCTAGACACAGGAAAGCAGAAACTAAAGCAGACTTAATGGCATTCTCTTAATATTTAGAAAATATATATATATAAATCTGTAATATTATAAWGAAGTATATAATTAATTCATTGACTAAACAATTTTTTTTTTCACCTAAACTTGTTTCAACCCCATTTTTAGGTTGAAGTTTGAGCACAAGCTGTAATTCAAGTGACAGCCTCCTCCCRAAACTTCATCTTCACACGACATATGTGGAAGATGAACTATTACACTYTATCAAAGAATAAATAAAACAATTCTATTATCATAACAGCTCATGACATTMAAAAGTTAAAAATTTTTCCTGCTAAGACTATTTCAGAACAAGTCAATTTATCAATCAATTAAAGAAAAAAAATTTAGACAGGCAGGTAAACATATCTACGCTATTTACATTTGGAAAGCGACTTTTCATTAGAAACATTGCGGGAACAATCTTCAACCCTCTCAAAAAAAGTGCTAATCAGAGCCCTTGATTTTATCTTCCTATCTGTTTACCTACTAAAAAGTGGTGCTAAAGACACAGTGCTTGTTTTGGTCTCTTGTCCTTGGAATATACATCAATGCATAAACTGCATGAAATGTCAAGAAAAAGAGCAGCACACTGCCTGCAAGCAGCTCATGTCTGAAATAGGCTGTACRAAATGTGAATCAGGCTTTTTACATCTTCCCTATAAAAATCTCGTCCACCTTCTACCTCATACTAAAACACAATTTCTCAAAAGTTTGTCAAAACATTCTATCTTAAAAATAAAACATTTTAGTGTTGAGGAATGAGATTTTAAGATACACCTCCGAACAGTCCAGAAAACAGAAACCAACCATAAGCATCCCAATTTGAGATGCCTGGTGTTTCCTCCACTCTCTCTTTTTAGTTTTGCATGAATTCTACCATCAGCTGTTACCATGTGATATGCCTCCCAACTACCAATATTCAGGAGTATTAAATCTACTTAAGTCATTCAACACCATGCCTGATAATCTACTTGTTTCTCAGCACTGCCTTGTCATTAAAATATTACATCAGAAACCAGGTGATCAAACAGCAGCAGTCAAGTGCCAGTATCTATCAAAGAGTTGGCATTATTGGCGACTAGAACAGTGTTAGTAAAAAAAAGGTTTGGTTTTTTGGGGGTTTTTTTGTTTGTTTGTTTGTTTTAGCTAAGAAACAGTTTGACACGGGACAAAGTACTTCAAAACAGCTTAAAAGCATACACCTTTAGATTCCTCTACTTCAAGCTTTATAAAAACATTCATACTGATTAATGACTTTTTATTTTTGTTAAGTTCTTCAACTACAAGGTAAAACAGTGATTTTGCTTACTTGTCAGGATTTTCCTTGGGTGCTGGGAATGACTGTGGATTCACATGAGCCAGTGTAATGAATTCATTCTTCTCCAAATTTCCAACTAGAATACGAATCTTTGATTCCACCAAGCCTACCCTGTGTAAATGTCATTTAATAGCAAGTTTTTGTTAATATGAAATAACCAAAGTTCAAACCTAACTTCATGTATCAAGSAGAATAAATTCCGCAACATTCTGCTTAAACTACTTCAGAATACAAATGAAGTAGCACTCTATATAAGACAAATTAATTCAGATCAATAAACCAAGTCATATTATTAAACAAGTAACAGAAAGCAAGCTTAGGAATTAACTCTTAACAACCTGTTTTTGCATATGAAGTTCAAAAGCAAGAGATCATCATCAGGAAAGATGGGAAAAATCTCTTCCACTGACCTCCTGTCAGTCAGCAAAGCATTCCCATCTATTTCTCCAATATTTTTCTGGCTTCAGGTAAAGAACGTTAAAAAGCAAAGAAGTTCCTGACAAGTAACAATCAGAACTTCTTTGAAAAAAAACGAGGAGAGTAGAAACAGTAGAAAAGAGGCTATTTTTGAGATGAACAGTGCTAGAGATTGAAAACATACCTATGCACACTGCCCTTCTTTAAAAAAAGACAGGTAAAAATAAAAAATTAAGAAAATAAAGTTTAAAAGGAACATGACAGTGAAGAACACTGCAATGAACAGCTTTACTCTCCTCACTCCTTCAATTTTACTATATTTCAGAAAGAGCAYCCTCATCCACTTAATTCTGATACACTGAAGTTCCACTATTTTTTTCAAAGAGTACATTATATAGTCCTTTGCCTCCAGGTCGACAGGATTTTTTTTACTATTATTATTGTTTTGTTAATAGCAAGCATTATACTCACCATTCTAGTCGCTGTTTTTCTGTCGGTGCGCTTGCTAGAAGTACAATATAATGCCTTTGGAGATAAAGACAATATGCTGTTCTATTTATACTTCTAAAACTAGACATTCAAAGTTTACTATTAAAACTTCTTAATAATTTCTACATTGCAARCCACAGATTTTTAGCTAATCACATACCCTTATAGTAAAATTAAGTAGATTAAGTAGGCAAAGGGCTAGCCAAGCACATGACTAACAGACCTCACGTTTTTCAGAGTTAATTACACTTTAATACCACTGCTTAGCAGGCAGAAGGAATAAATGCCAATAAAATAATAAAATAAAAAWATCCACTAGGAAKACAGCAGCAGTTAAAAGGCAAGACAGAAACYTCAAAACCTAATACGAATAGTGYTTTGCTTTMCTYAACWACYSCTTAGATTCACTGGAGGAAACTTAAATGCACTGTTTGCAAGTACCTGCACAGATGCCATTTCTTAGCGACAACACTATTTCTGAAGAGTTAGATGACTGGTTAGCAGGTATTCATTTATCAAATCCAAAAGTGTACTAAGTTACTAAGTTACTAAGTGTAACTGAAGACTGAATACGTAGTTTTTAAAAAAGCCGTTAAACACTTATCTGAAACTTCAGAAGGTATTTTYTTCTGAAGATAATCCTGAAGCTTTCAATTAAGTTGACACAAAGTGGCACAAAGCTAGAATACTATTTTAAACAAGAATCCAAGGATGGTGGAATGGGAGATAACCCCAGTGATTAATTACTATTTTCTGTTTGAGTTCATAGCCTTGGAGAAAAACTTACTACATGCCTACACSCAAGACTTTCACAAGTTTAAATAATCCAASTTGGCACTATAAACTAAACCTAAAAATAACAGTSTGTATAGGTCTTATCAGAATAGGTTAGAAAGACCAGCAATTAAACACTTGAATGTTGACCTCAGAGAAAGGAAGCAAGGCTGATGACAGTGAAATACTGCGCCAAAACTTTCTGATCCACTGGACTCCAAAACATAAATCAAAATCAACTGACAATATTTCTACTTTTTTTTTTTTTTAAGGAACAAGTATGGGGAAAAAAATTAAATGCTATACTCAGTTAAATCAGCTAAAGTCAGGAGAACTACAAGAAGGGAAAGAGATYCCTGAAGATTCCCTCCTTGTAAATATGGCAAATTATCCACTCATTTTTTCATTTTAAGAGTATTAACTTTTTAGCACAAACAGTTTTTCCTACCATCCTATTTAAGACATGCTCCTTTTAGTTACTCATAACACATGACTACTGAATTATTTATGCTCCTAAAATCTGAAAACTATGGCATAGAAAAGATAAAGCAGAAACATAACAGAGTTTTCCAGAACTTCTCTCTGGGCAGACAGACACATTCTGTCAAATCATTTGTAATTCAGCAGTGATGCAAGAACCTTGAGAATTCCTTTTCCTCAAACTGTAACTGTGCAAAAAGTCACTTATTTCTCTTAACTTCTAGATATGCAACGGCTATCTTTAAAATTCTTACATCACRTGTGCACACACATGAAATATGCTTCATTCAGTGGGAAAGGCAACTTAAGTTTGCATGTGTTAACTAGAAACAGACAAAACAACAAGTACTTGGAGAAACTCATTTTCTCATCATATGTTAAAAGCAGCTCTTTCAAGCAGACATTTAGAGAACAACTCCAAAGTTTAAATCTCAAATCGTTGATTTCTACACAAGAAACTCAGCCATGTTTTTGGTATCAGAAAGATCAATTAAATTCACTTTCAAATGGAATAGAAGAATATATTACCAGGCTGCCATATACAAAGATTTGGTAAACTGTGCTGTAGGAAAATTACTTATAAGACATCTACATAACAGCATTAAGCTGCTGATAAATTTAAGAAACGCTTAAGTTTTAGAGTCCAGTAGTCCATTACTGAATATTACAAAGACAAATTTGCTAATGATTCTTTAATTCCAATTCTATGAAAAACGATTATGCCAAACTCAGCACACACTTTCTGAAAAGGATAGAAAAAAAATCCTAAAAATAAGGTTTAATCTCAGCTGTGACTATCAATATTTATAGTATTATTTTGAGATATATACTATTTTTAGAAATCAGTGTTTCTTCCCTCCCACCTCACCCTCTCTATCACAATTTTTATCAGRGAAAATTGAATGCAGTTATTTAAAAATTATCTTACACTACTAAGATCTGCACCTATAAAGAAAACAAAGTATTTTTAAAGAGAGCATAAAAGAAGACACTATGCAAAATCCAGAACCCCAGGACATGTTTATTGAAAGTTTTCTTCATAGAGCTTTTCTGAATTTTTACTCTAAATTAAATCATTGCTTTAGTTAAGGCCATATCTAAGACATACCTGTCACAGGGGTGCTTTGAACAGTTACATTTAATTTCTACTATTTATCTATTTCTACTATTCATCTATTTAGGACATCTAAGGTAATGTTCTTTTTCTGATAAGATTTCACTTGATTTTACAAAAGTTCCAGGCATTTCAGCCTCATGCAATACTGCATGCTATTATATCAGTCCAAAATTATTCTTGTCATCTTCTTGCCAAAAATATACACTTATACTTCCTGGGTACATGCTTTTGTTGCCCACTTTCCCCCATCTGAAAGTCCAAAAGCAGATGCCACCATTGCAGGTGGCAGATATTGCAATTTCCTAATTGAAGTAATTGTTGACATTTAAAGGAGAAAGCAGAAGGGGGGGGGGGGCGGGGGAAAGGAACGAAAAGGACCAAAAAAGCTCAATTTTCCCTCTTCCTAATTTGTTCCAGCCACATAGGTATGCCTTAGCCTCCAAATTTCTTTAGACACACAGATTTTTAACTTTGCAGATTTTAMACATGACTAACAAAGCAAAAGCATTTATGATCATGAAGATAGAGTGAATTAATTAGTGTTAACTGTCGTAAAAACTACTACAGATARTAGAGCAACTCATTTGAGAAGTAATGCTTTAGGATGTTGGCAGGGTGGCCACCTTCTCGTGAGACACTCATCTGGCAGAGCACTACACACTGCTTTGTATTTCAGCAGGAACAAATTCATGATCCCTGTAACTGAAACATCAGAGTGAATGGAGGAGAGGGAAGAAGACAGGGAAGAGGAAAACACCTATCTTTCAGATGGATATTGGACCACAAAGAGCCACATTTATTCCATATTGATGRCTGCATATAATTTTATTATGTGGACAGTTATTAACTAAAACTTTTAAAATGACTAAGGTGTAACAGATGACAATTAATTAGCAGATTCCATAATTTCACTCTACAGTTGAAAAATAAAAGAGACATTTTGTGCAAAAATGTAYAAAACTCAGATATTCAATGCTAGCAAAAGTTTTTATTGCGCTACTGATGAAATGGCTAAAGCTGGTACACATAAAACTATATTAAAATAGAGATTATTTCAAGTGGCATTTAATGCTTTCTAACATCTTTCAAAACTAGAAAGAAAATGTAGTAGGGRAGGTATTAGCAGACTCTTGAGCAGAAACTGACTTATTTGTGGCTCATTTTTAAAGAACACTTTTTAAGAATTTTCAAATTTAATCTCCAAGGTACAACGTATAATTCATCCAAATATTTTAAAAGTTTTTATCATGCAAAAGGTATAGAAACAAAACACAGACACATTATGAAGGTCATCAGTCTTTTTTAATGGGGGAACTGTATATTTCAATCTTTTTTAGATTAGTACATAACCAACCAACCACCCAACACAGAAACATGTGTAAAGTATATTTAATTTTGATTCRAGAAAAATGGGTCTCCAAAATTTCAACTGAGGGCAAAGAAGATGTAGTCCATATTTTAATAATTCATATTTATTATAAAAGTACAACTTTCAGCAAGTCAATATACATTTAACAGACTTCTGCCCCACAAGCATAATACTAGAAACCCTATAAGTAAGAAGTATGCACTTGAGAGTATTCACCTTAACGCAAAGACATTACAAAATTAAAGATAGATGTAGAGTGTTARGAGTCAAAAGCCTTAAGCTTTAATGAAAAAGTCTGGTAATAACTAGTACATCTGGCAGTTAGTCAACATAACTGTAAAAAGTATCTTTTATTTCAGTGAACTGTTGACTATATTGACAGAAGAAAGCACAGTTTCAAGTAGGTTCTCATCTTAAATACTGACCTGCAGAGTTAGTTCTTTTAAGATCTTGTTTCCTGGGATAAGACCCATTTTTAGAATGCTTACTGACACCACTAAAAAACCCACTTGTGTTAGTCAAACAAGCTGAAAGACCTTCAATTGTATTGGTAGTATACCAATTCCACAGTTAACCAGTGATGTTCTAGATATCCAGTCACAAACTAATAGGTTTCTGAATTACACACCAAAGAGATAAGTTATCTGATGAAACTAACCATTTTCTAAGAGAAAGAACAAGACCGTTCACTCCTGTCTATAAAAAAAAAAAAAGAAAATCTTACAACGCTTTTTGTAAGTCTAATGTATGTGAAAGTAAATTCCTGTGCCACAGAGCATCATTAGATACTTTTAACTGATAAAGCTTAAACATTCTGCCATGCCATAAAATACATACTTGTACTTTTGAAAGAAGTTTGGAGCTTCAAAAAGTTTGGACCACTCTGCCTTACTCAGCAAAATTTCATCTGTGATAGCAAGACCTAAATTATAAAAAAACATTTAAGCTTTTTTTTAAAAAATACAACTTAATATCCAGACTAAAACAACTTAGAAATTAAAATGTACACATTCTCCCCTTTCCTCACAAGAGTTTATCAACAAGTTTTACATCCCCATCTTACCTTTCCTCCCCCCCAACYCCTCTTAAAGTGGTCATTAGTTACTCAGATTATAATAATAATATTTGATGTAATAATTTGCTTAAAATCTAAAGTTAATTATCTGATTGATGATTTAATACACTTCACTTTGCAGGGTAACATAGTTCTGTTTTCTGTTTCGGGTATGCCACAGAATAAACCTGTTCAGTCCAAAGAAGGTAGAAATTTTTCTCATAGTACTTGTATCACCTCTGGTGCAAGACACTGAATGACAGGGCAAAGAAATGAGACAATGAGCACTTACTACATTGTCTCCAAGACCTTCTGGCAGTTGCTCTCTGTATCAAGTTCGCTCCTTGCTCTGACATCTTCACAAATCTACTGTAACTATTAAGTAGATTACTTGAGCAAGTGTCATCTCTGAGCAAGCTGTCATTAGGATCAGTACCTGTCACCAAATGGCACTAATACATTAATTTTCCAGGTGGCAAAACAGAATCTAGAGCCACGAGAAGCAGCCTAAAAGCAGAAATTGTAGCTCTCATTTTCAGAGCACAAGGCAATCTAATGAATTACCCTCAGTTTTTAGGAGGGACATACTTACAGCAGTCCTCTACATAATTTGACACTTATAATCGAAAGCAGCATGAAGGATTGGCTAAGTTCTACCTGCTTTAGAGAGTATTTTAATGTCAAAAAATTACTCAATATCCTCCCATCTCCCCCTTCAAAATGAGGGTACCCACAATAGAACTATTTTAAATCCTTCTGAATATATTTAGAGAGAGAGCATAAGATAATACTTACCTTGCTTAAATTCCTCAACCATGACCATCCGTGTGGAAACGGACACATTGTAGGTAGAGTTCTGCTGTGGGTATGCTGGTGTAATTATAGGCATAAGATGGTACCTATCACTGGGATTTACCTATATATAACAACAGCCAATCAGTTTTCTTCAAGCACACACACAAGTTAATAAATTTGGATTTCTTCCTTTGCTAAAGTGAGTCTCAAATTTTAATGACATCTGAGTTTGAAGATCAAGTAAATTTAGTAGTCTATCAAGCTCCAGATGTTGGTACCTCTGGAATTAGAAACATCAACTGAACAACTTCTCTCTAATAGAAATTAGCTTCTGAGGACATCAAAGCAAGGATACCCTATCACAACATGAGAAATAGCTATGTTGAAACCCTGTAAAATATGTTCTTTAGTCCTGTAGAACTATTGAAAATGATGAGCCAGTCTAACATAAGAGGCTCTAGGCAACCTGAGGGAAGCAGCACGTGCATTACTATATCCTTTATTAGAACAGCTTATGAGAAACAAAACAAAAAAAACACAAACAAACAAACAAAAAAAAAACCCACAAAAAAAAAGAACAGCGCTAAGGAAAACAACACGTTTAAATAACTTTAGGGTAATAATTTTGTTTTTCATAGGCTGGAAGTGAAAGCTAAGGATGAAAACTTGTCCTTAACTTATCACATTTTGTTTAGCAGCTACAGCAGGAACAGTTCACATCAGATACTGACTTCAAACCCCTTTTCCCAGGGATAACAGTATGACTTTGGAACACAGTTTTCATCTTTGTCCCTCACTATTTAAATATAGACTTTCGTCAACCAGAGAAGTGTATTTAAAAATGAAAAAACATGAAGATCATGCAAATCAATCTCTGGTGCTTGGATTCAGTCATCAAAAAGARACTAGCTGAGCACCAAGTATTTTAAAATTGACAAAACTGAGCCATTGACTCTATGCCCTCTTGAAATCTGAAGATATGAATCATATATCTGCTGGAGGTTGTTATTTAGTCTGCTTCAATGGCATTCACATCCAACGAAGGGCTAAAAGGACAGTGATATCAACATTGCAAATATTGTTCAAAACTTGAAAAATGTTAGGATCTTCTTTGGTCCAAGACAAAAAGATACCTTACTATACAAACATATAGAATTGACTGTTGCATCGCAGTGAATTCAATGCAACCTGTTATTTTTAACTGCAAGTCAGTCAGTAAGTGAACTGTTATAAACAAGCAATTTTTCCAAAGTGTACTGCTATGAAGAATACATCTAATTGCTTAGAGAGTTGGAGTAAACAGTACGTTTTTTCAGTTAGGGTTCTTTAAGTGGTCAGTTTACAGAATTAACTTTGTTCCACACAGGCTAATTAGAAGGTTACTATAAAAACAGTGCCAAAATATTAACTTTAATAAACTCAAAATGAAGTTCACCTGGGAAATCTTCAAGTAAACAAATGTATTGTACAGTGTCACTTATAGGGGAAAAAATAATACACTAACCCTTGGGTCCCATACAGGCAAATTAAGATTGCATTCTTCTGGCTGTTTCAATAGCACTGGATTTGGCCATTCCCTGTTTAAAAAGATTGTAGCACTGAATAAGACTATTGGATAAAACCATTTGTGTTCAAACAACAAAACTTTTTTAATGTGACCCTTCCTCACTTTGCACTTACAGTAACTTATCATTTTCTCAGAAGTAAACTGCTCTAGCTCTAGTCCTTCAAATAACCTATAGCCCAGAACTACACACAGCTATAATTAGTTTCTCCAAGGCATCAGAAAAACAAATTTTGAGTCACAGATTTATCGTTAATGATTTAGATAGTTCTAACAAACTCCCATGAACTCCTAAGTTACACTAAATTACAATGAAGACACTCCTCTATRAAGACTTGCACTGCACCTGTCTTCATGCTAGCTGTGTTTTGTCATCAAACTACAGAAGCAACAGCCAGTATCATTACAAAGCACGCACTAAATTAAAACTTTTTGTATATCATGAAAAAAAGCATACTAAATGAAGCAAGTGCACAAAAAAAAAAAAAAGCACACCACTTCCATTCCTCAAGATGCCTCCTAGTCCCATAAATAAAAAGTATCTTCCTAAAAGAGGTCAGTTTTATTTTTGGGTGTTCTTACATTAATGTTCATACAGTATGCATATTATGAATTTGTTAAAACCTCATAAAGCTGTAACAGAATAATGAACATATTAAAAGGCATTTGAAAACAGCTTTCCTCTAACAGCTTTCTTTTCTAACATACCAATAAACAACGTGTCCTTAAAGAAAACTATAAAGCCAACGCAGTAATTATCTTCACAGTAAAGCAACAACTTGGTGCAAGGATTCTAAAGATCTGCCAACACCTCATGAGAAACACAGGGCTCCAGATATGATTCAAGAAAAACAGCATTCAGTAGTAATCTGCAAAGTGCACTTTTCACTCTACATTTACACAGAATGCTCCCAGTGTTTTCAGTATTATTCAAACAATCTGAGTTAACTAGCTCATGAGTATGAAACCACATTTGATCCAGAAGCACTTTCCCCTCTCTTTCCACACTTAGAAAACAAAGAAATCAGACTTCTGCCTCTGGTCCCCCTGAGCTGCATTTAAGCTATGTGCCTAAACAGGACACTAGCAGACACATGTAAATATCTGAGTGCTAAATTACTTCAACTTTTAGGACATTTGCTCCTGTATAGCACTACACAAGGGTGTTATCTGAAATAATGTTTGAGTTTTCACAAATAACTAGGTACATTCTACTTAAAAATTGAGTACTGTTGTTTTGGATACTTCAAGAACCAGGCATGTTGAATGACTTTTATTGAAAAGCCCCAAGCTCTGGCACCAAGAGTAAACAATGCTTAACTATCAACTTATCCTGATAACAGCTGAAAAAATACCATAAAAACAGGACTAAAATTTAGTGTCTACAAAACAATTTTATTTTAGTGTAATCTAAATTAAAAAAAAACATACCATTTAGAAAATACCAAGAAAAATTTATGTACAAGAGTTGATGCTATTGCATTTGGATAAAGCTGGCAAGTTCTTGCTACTAGCATAGCCCAGGAAACACCACCAAGGAAACCTAGTATATTGGAATAGATGTTGTGGCCTGTGAATTGAGAAGGAAAAAGACAAAAGGAGAAAGTTATCAGTAACTCTAAAGGGTTAATGAAAGCTTCAGAAATTCTGGAATAAAACTGCTTACGTTTTGCCCACAGTTTGATAGCTCTCAGTGTTAACCTGAAGTTGTCAATATTTGGTACTAGATGCAGAATTTCATCGGTTACCCGGCAACCTGCCAAAATAAATAAATAAATAAATAAATAAATAAGATTATCCTCATACCTAAAGGATTTTGCTCCAATTCCCTCCCCACTTTCAAAGCCACAAACTTTCGGTCAGTATCCTGGAAACTGTCTTTGTATTTTGATGACAGTTGTTTTGAATTTGAAAACATTTTTTGCCCTGTTACTTTCCTTGTGTCCCCTCCCCACTAGCCTGTGTTACCACAACACTGACGAGGACAAGGCATGAATTTACATTTATGAATTTCTATTGCTATCCAGTTTTCTGTTATTAATGAACTACTGAGCTGTTTTAGAAAGGGACAGACAATTTCTAAATTCTGCTGCAAGGAATCAGTACTACATCACAGAACATGCAACCAATTAAAGCTTATGAGCCTTCAGGGACCTACAAAAAACCTGGACGTCATAAATCAAAGCTTTGTGTTAATCTGCAAAAAGAATAGTCTAACAAGAACAGTCTTTAAATATATAAATATTCCTTGGATGGGATATTGCAAGGCTTAAGAACATCATTACTGATGACAATGTTACCTTTTTGACAGATTTTTAATCAAGAATTGAGTTAAAAAATGGTTGCAGATTTTATTACTGTTTTATTACAAAGGAATTCCTGGGTTTAGAGAACTGTTTGAAAAAAAGCTACAGAAAAGTCAAATGTAAGTATGAGTCCTAAAGAGTGCAGAAATGATAATTTCACAAAACATTGGAAGTTGCTGTGGCAGTACTTCCCACCTCCTTCCCGAATTTAGTTTATGCATGACCAATTTCACCTGAGATTATGATAATTTCATTTCATATCAGAAGCCAGTGATATTCTCTGAAGCTGCATATACTCTGAAGCCCCTACCTTGCCCCACAGCAGCAATACTTTTTAATAACCTTGGTATTACAGAAAAGTTATTAGTTAAAAAGCTCACTAACTATTACAAGATTTAAAAATCTGACCTGAACCTGGCTCTATTTTGTTATCTCCAATTTATCACTGAAACAATTCCATAGCTCCTTATCACTTGTGTATGTTTAGTAAAGACACACACCTTTTCAAAGCAGGTAACACTCCTATGGAAGTCCCACAGTCCCATTAGTTTCTACAGGACACTAACTGGTAAATGCRGTCAATGGGGTAATAAAATAAATTAATAAAAATAATTTTAAAAAGCCATGAACACTCCCCCAACTTTATAAATATTTGACTTCAGCCTCATATTCCAAGTTATTACATTTTCAGTAAAGTCTACAGATAAGCTGTATAAAGTGATCTAGGTTACTTATTAAAGACTTGACCAAGAAGTCAATATGCAAAACCATATACCTACCGTTAAGACTTCGTATGCATCTAATATCTAAATTTTTAAGTAGACTATCATCTCGGAGGTCTAAGTCCTCGGGAATAGTTTGCAGGGCTAATCTTGCAAACAAAATATCAATCTGGAAAAAAAAAAAAAGAAAACAAAACAAAAAATCATTTTTCTCCTGTCAAGTTACAGCTCTATATAATTGATATTAATCATTGGTAACATAATCCASGCAAGAATGGTAAGTGGTATGTGTGTGTATACATATGCGCACAGAAATAAGTTTTGTTTTTGTCACCAAGAGCACTTAACAAGTTGATTATAAAATTGTCTGAAAAAAGATTAACAGTACCTTTTGAAAGTAGAGTTCATATTTTCTTAACCACTAGTCTGAAAATACTTCAAAAGTACAAAACTCAAGCAATTTATTTTGTATAATTTTGAAAACTGAAAAGTCCTGATTGTATTCACTGTTGAACAGGTAATTTTATGCAGGTACCCACAGAACAAAGAACTCTGCAATTTTCTGAAGGAAATGTGCTAAAGGAACCCAGCTTTGGTATCCTTCTCTYCCTTCCTGCCTTCTCACATCTACTCTAGGTGAGCTTGACCACTAGGCAGCAAACTGCATAGAAACGGACAAACCAAAACAATGGCTTTGGTCACATGTAAATAAAAAAGAAGTCTGAAATTATGAGTATGAAAGGACACCCAACTTTCCCTCAGWAGTAGATTTAAGACTTGAAAAAGACACTGAACTTCCTGCAACACAAAGTGATGAAGTAAAACTGAATTTAAGGTCTGTACAGTGAGCTATTAAGAGTCAAAAAATTAAGCCACATTAGTTTGCTGACCTACCCTACAGAATCCTAACACTGGCATTATTCAGGACTTCTGACTCGGATTTCCATGAAAGGGGAATCAGTACTAGTACATAACAGAGTCTAAGCAAAAAACACACAAAAGTATCCTATATACAACTTCAATTATATCACGACTTTTTTCAGTCTTGAAGTCTCTTTTAAATTACATAACTGCAGATAGATACTTGACAAGGATTGTATTTAAGTGTGAACACTTAGTGATTCTGTAGTCACTTTAGGTAAAGGATAGTTGCTTTAATGGCATATTAGTGAAGRCTACATAAGTTACAGAGATCTTGAAAGCTCTTTTTCAACCATTTTATGCTAAAATAAAATRAAGACCTCTTTACCTCTATTCCATCGAAACAAAGTTTAATAACTGGGACAAAAGCTTCTTCAACAGCCTGGGGAAAAAGAGTTACATTTTATTTTCAGCATAGAGAATAACATTTACAAGCAATAGCTAGCAGCTCTAAACAATGAAACACTGTTTGTATTGATTCTTTCCAATTTTCTGAGCTCATTTCTCAAGCACTTCTTTCTTTACCACTGAAGACTTACACAGCAAGGACTTAATTACTACACTCTTCTGTACTATGTAGCAGAGTTACTAGATGTTAATTGCAGCCCAATCTCATAAGGACCCACTCTGACAATATTACCTCAAGGTCTAACTCTCCTTCTCTGTCACTGCAGGACATCAGACATTCTTTATTCCCCTTAGCATCTCTGCACACATTCGAGGCCAACCTGTCAGTACTTCAGAGACCTCTTCTTCCTATCATTTTCAGAGTCAGCATCTTTTTGGACAATGACCAAGGAAATAACTGCATGACTGTGCATCGATTTTATCTAATCCAGTTGAAGTCATCAATCCACCAATCTAACATCTTTCCTAAATACACTTAATCAAAGTCAGTTTTGTAACCCTTCTGAAATGAGTATCTTAATATTCCAAATCTGCAGAAGATGGCTCCTGTAAGAGCAGAGAGCATTATGACATTCCCTCATATGCACTCAAACACCCGATTCAGTGCATGCTGTTATCACAGATACTAGTTTAACTACACTGGCACTGTTACCAGCTATAGGTTACACAGAGTGAATTTGCAGAAAGTCCATTTTTTGACACAATAGGACTAAATCAGAGTATAACATCTGCCAATAATAATCTTCAACTAAAACAGAAAGAAAAGGAACTTTATCCCAAGCTAGTGTTGGGAAAAAAATTCTCACTAGCTGACCTGAGAAGGCTTCTCATTCAGGTACAGTGGAAATAGAACATGGTATACGAGCATCTCTTCCAATGTTAGAGGAAAAAATTCATCTTTACATGTTAAATATCTTGTACAAGCATGCAATAACAAAACACATGCAAAATGTAAAGCTCACCTTCATTTTCAGATGTAAAGTTGACAGTCAGAATAGAAGAATTTATTAAGCCTTACTGTGATATTAACAAGAACTGTGTATTTTCATGCTTGTAAAACCATCATTAAAAACACACACAAGTTATTTTGAAAAGGATCAGGGCCAAACCCCTGTGTTTACATCTGCCTACGGCTACAGACGCTGCAGATTATTCTGCTATCCAGTAAACAGGAACAGAGAAAACTTAGAAGGATCTCAAATTATTTCAAATATGTTGATAGGCTTGCTCTCAGTTATGGAAAAACTCACTGCAAACCTTAACAATAAAAGCGAGTTTTGTTTAATGCTTTTTTCTCTCCCACTATGAACCTCTCAATATTATTACTTCAGCTCTATCAGACTATTTACATACCCTCAAATCTTTTACTTCTTCTTGTTGTTTCAATTTTTCATAAAATGACGTGAAAAAATCAGTTCTTTCAACATGTCTTGGTGCAACACACAGCGCATCAATATCAGCACCTGAAAGTGTTTATCAGCACAATCAGTTTATTCACACTTCACAAATACAGAATGGTAGCAATAATTGGAAATGTTTTTTGCAATCAAACAAAAAAAAGTTACTCTTCCTACAGCTATGTACAACAAAAAGCCATTCAAAGCCAAACCAAATGGAAAGTGTTTTCATAGTCATAAAGCATATCAGACATATATATATACATTCTTCCTTCAGCTGTTTTATATATATATATATATATTCACACACACACACATTTTCAACAACATATCCTCCAGAATTACATACATATTTTAATTTAACTTGCATCTGCTATTTTGCAAACATGACACAAACAGTTTTACTTAGAATGAAGGAAGAATATAGTTCACAAAAATCTAATAAAAAAAAAACTTAAAGCAAGATTTTGTTACTTAAGCATATGATTTACACATATATCAGACTTCTTATAATAAAAATAAGTTTTACCTTTTGTATGAACCCCTAATCTATAGGATCCAAAGGTAAAAATTTTTCCTCCAACATTTTCTATTACAGACTGTGGAAGATTCTAAAYGGAGCAAATAAGGTTGGTTATTTTACCATAGCAAAGTAAAATGAAACACATTTTTTAAGAAAGCAAACCAAAAAAAACATTCAGAAAACTGATGTTGAGTTAGAAAGACTAAAATCATTCCAAGTCTACGCTCTGTATAAATATRCTGCCTTTGATGCACATGTCTTGCAGGTTTAATTATCACTGATAAACGTATTTAGTATTTAAAGGAAAAGAAGTACGCCTGCCACTCGGGAACTAACTATTAGGTAATACTACAGCTACAATATACATTACAGTCTCAAATCTGATATTTGTTCCAAATGCTCTACTATTCAGGAACAACACATCAAAGCTACTAGGGACATGAAACATTTAGCTTAATATTCAGTCTGAAAGTCTGAATGAGAAATTAATAATTAAGTCCATTTTAAATCAACAGGAAAATACTATTACCAGTGATTATCAAACTACTTTGATTCAAAAATATTTAGTCTGTGGTTTACACAAAAGTTTGCTTTTCAGAAATCAGAGCTTTTTGAGTACCTTTGCTAGTATATGGTTACTAACATTTCTCTATTTTTATCTTCAAGGAACTCCTGAGCGGCATCCTACTGTAGCAGATGCAATGCATTACATTTTGAAGCTCTATATTAACACTCATTCAATAAAYGAGGTAATTAAACCAATAAATTCACACAGTATACATCATAGAATAACAGATTAAGCAGCTTCAGATAAAGATCTGAACAGGCAAGTTCCTCTTGCTATTCTACTTTCAAGAACCTGTACGTTTATACATACATAGTTTTTAGTCATGAAAATGCATAAATGCCCAGTTCATAAGAGAAATGTAGAGAAGTAAGCCTGTATATATGCAAGGAGAAAAATAAATGTTTTTATACACATATTTGACAGCTAAAAAAGCCACTATCATCTTAAGCTTGTATTCTTCTAGGAAAGGAATAAAATGCAGGGGAGAGAAGGACAACAGGGAAAGAGTCTGTTTCTCCCCTCTGTATAACATGGCTTTATTTCAAAAAACAAGTGTGGGGGCTTTTTTTTTAAAAAAAAAAAAAAATCAAATACAATATTATTACAATCTAAAAGCAAGATGATAGGACAAGAATTTCTAAAACTGTAGTATTAAAGGGAATAAAAAGATCATATATACCTTAAACTGCAAGACATATTTTAGGATCTAGCACAGGTTCACATAGGGAATGTAAGCATATTAAGATGGGATTCTACATAAATACACTGCCAAAAAAAAAAAAAAAGTGGTATTTCTATCTAGGAAAATGAGAGAAATCTTGGAAATAAGCATTACAGTTCAAAATTAACTTT
The DNA here is from genome assembly GCA_003342815.1 of Eudromia elegans. Taxonomy (NCBI): domain Eukaryota; kingdom Metazoa; phylum Chordata; class Aves; order Tinamiformes; family Tinamidae; genus Eudromia; species Eudromia elegans. Next base: position 5,294,225 of record PTEX01000006.1, read on the forward strand.
TACAAATTGTACAGTTAGTACAACTCATCAATTTTCCAGTATTTAGTTTACCCGCATAACAACTCTAAAWGGGCAGTGCAGCCTGGAAATAAATGAAGTCACAGAAAAATAAATGATGTCACAGAACAGTTGCATTTGTTTTSCTAGTTTGATCAAGTCTTCCCAAAACTAAGATGCATAATGTTTAAACATAATTATTTCCTAGAAGTCTTTATATGAGCACTTATGTAAAACACATCCATACCTTGCTTTCACTGATTTCMCGTATCCATTCCTTTACCAGGTTATTTAATTTTCCCAAAATTAGAATCCTATTGATAAAACACCAGAATCACATATAATGAAGTTATTAGAAAAAGTGTTATTTACTAAGATACTGATCAGCATTGTGTGTCAACTAGAATAACATTATAGATTTTTTTTTTTTTTTATATATATGTATAAACATATACACACACAGTGTATGTTACAACATTCTCATTTCATGTACCGAGATACTCCTGGTAGGGAGATCAGGTTCAAGCTTCATACTTCACATTTCACTAACCATTTAAAATAAACATGCTTAGGATGCAACAACTATATGAACCTCAAGATCTGAGAAAATCACCATGAGAGCGTTTACTCACCTGCGTTGCAGTTCCTCCTCCTCTTCAAATACACCATAAGGTTTCAGCGTTTCAATTAATTTCTGGGTAAGCATGCAGTCAAACTCCTTGGGGGCAGCTAAACTGATCGGTGAGGTAATGCCATAATGCTTCTGTATCTGCTGTGTTTGTGATCCCTGGGTTGTAACAGGACTAATAAAGGTAGATAGAGTTACCAAGAGAAACAAAACATAACTTTTTCTTTATTCCCATCAGATTAGCAGACACACACAAATTGGAAGTGGGGAGGGGGGCGGAGGTTAATGTTAACAGCTACCTCCCAAAACAATCTGAATTAATTCTTCATACTAATGACAGCAAAAGGATTACTTTTCTCCATCTCTAAAAATCAGCTGCAAGATGAAAAGTCACCACGTTCAATGATATTTACATCAGTTGACTTAACCCTCAAAACACTCAGAGAAGTAAGCAAGCTCTGTACATTTTGAGCTCAACAGCACCATGCAGCTATCTTTAATCTGACTTCCTTGCAGGCTTGCATAGCAGAATGGAGGAGGAACATCATCARTTCAACCCAAGTCACAAATCTGACTCAATTCATAAGGATGCCTCCATACAGCATACAGTCTTGCCATACTGGGCGGGGCAAMGGAGTTTGACAGACTTTGTATTCTAAATTATCACAGATGTGAGCAGTATCCTGCCATCATCTAAGTTCAAGGGACAATTCACAATAGGTATCAAAGAAATTTAGCAGAAACAAGTGAAGGTCGTAGCACATTATCAATCTGATCATAGGCTTATAAGCATAAGCAATAATATGTTTTTTARTAACAGCTATATATCTTTGTGATGTTTATAATCAAAGATAGCCTTATTTTCAGAATTAGGTCAGACTTAAGGCTGTTAAGATCGAATACGTTAATATTGAAAATACTCCAGAGCATAATATAAAGTGTCTAGATTCAGTCATTACTGCATGCTATATGTCTATAATTAAAACTCRGGAATTGATAATAGTAAAAGTAGTCATCTATTAAAAACATTTTAAAGAGTATTCAGGGATAGAGCAAGTTTTAATATGTAAACTAGACAAATTTTACCTAAGAACATTCAGCCTAGCAAGTATTATATTTCAGATACAGAAAAACACACCACTCAAATCTGTATTAAAATAGTTTGACAGGTTTTCAGCACTAATTTTTTGCCCATCTATTTTAGCATTTTTTCCCTAAATGAGAAATTAGTCCCTTACCTTTGATTTTTAAAGCAGTACATTCAGAAACTTCATAAAGAATGTGAAAGCAATTTAGAAGCCAGCAAAAAATATTATGGCCTCTCATCAAAACAAACAGTTAAATCATAGCTATTAGATCAACAGCTATTCAAAACCCTTTCTTTTCCCTCTTACTTGAGAGCTAAAGCAATGCTTATGTAGAGGTTTTAATCCCCAGAACTCAAAAATTATGATCTTCCTATATAAGACTGTTCTCGTTCATCAGCATTCAGTAATATTACATTTCATACTGAACTGTAATAAATATCTATYAAAGATAATTCAGACAAAATCAGAAAAATGCAGTGTTTATGTCCTTCTTAACACAATTATTCATCTTACTAGGGCAATAAGTATAGGACGTTTAATTTCCTTCAGTTTTTATAGAATTCAAGCCAAAAAAAATTCCYATGTGTGAAAAATTCAAGTTTAGAGTTTATGCAGAGGTTTCATTCTTTATAAGTGTAGAACTACTACTGTACAAAGGGGAAGGAGTTACTGTGAGATTTTCCTCCTTGGAATTTAATTTTTCATTTCCATGAACTCTTTTTATATAAAGATTTTTATAAAGATTCTTTTGTATTCTTTTATAAAGGTTTTTATATCTTCTAGGCTCTTTATATAAAAATACAAACTTTGTGTGCCATCAAGAACATGGCGACAATGCGAGCTTCTCACGAAGAAAGTTCAAGCCTATTTCTCCCTATGCAACTATTCATTAACAAAGAGAGGCAGGAGAGGAGAGAAAAAAAAAGATTCTAAAAGGAATTAAAAACTTTTTAAAAAATGTACAAATAATAAAAACCCAATCAACCATTTCTGAGAATATGATTTAACAAAAAACTTCTTTCAGCTTAAGGGGAGGTTTTATCAKCCAAAGAAGCTGATAATTGAACAAATCATATAGACTTGATATGCAAATGAAAGCATTTTAGAAMGCTGTTCAGATGGATTATATAAAACAAATTCTAATTAACAAAGAAAATTAATACAACTTTTTGAATTACCAAATTATTTTTAAGAACAGTAGCCCAATCAGTGAACTTTAGTCACTTAGCTGTTACAAAAAAATTATAAAATGTCTTACTACATTTAAACTTCCCTGTATATAATATTTTGACTTATACCATAAAGTAGATAGTTTAACTTATAATTTTTCCCCTTCTTCTAACTAGTATTTGACAAATCAAGACTTTCCCGATTCCGTATTTTGAAATCTGTAAGATAATGCAATCATTATTTGAAGATTTATTTCTGTAAAATTCCCCAAATGGTTCTGCAAATCCWTATCAAATTTGACACAGATATCTACTTTAAATCGTGGACAAAAATTGAGCTTGATAGATGTTTTCTCGGTTTCTCAAGGAGTCTCTATAACCAAAACATCACTCAAACCCTGATCCAGGGAAGKGGACTCCAGGACACAGTATTGCTGACCAAGCCCCTTTTCTTTTGCCTGTTCCTCCCTACTCAACCCTCTTCATTTTCACTGATACTCAGTTGTACAACTACACTATTAACCTTTTAAAGAACTATCAACTTGAAGCAAGGGGGAGAAGAGAATAAGTATTTTTCCCTGCCCTTCAAATTATAACACATAGCAAAAAGGACAACATTAGACTGCTTCCCTGACATGTTTCCACCTCATTTGGAAGTTGTTTTAGAGAAATGGGGGAGGAGAAAGCATATGGACACAATTTCCTTAAACCAGCAGTATCTTAAAGCCTCTATAGCAACAGATCACAGTCACGGGGCATGTAACAAGTTTTGAAATCACTCTGTGGAGACTTAAGAAAAAAATACAGCTGTATTTTACAAAAATAGAATCCTGTCAACAACAAAGGACTGTCATATACAAGTTTCACCTGCATTTGAAGGCTCAGGATCCAATACAAGTTATTAGACTAAAGAGAGCATCTTTCCCAACTCTTTTTCTCTTTAACAAAAAGCTAGTCCAGTGTGTGGGCATTAGATACCTCTAAGGTCCCTGCATCAGCAAACAGTTGGTCAGTAGGTCCAAACACCTCCTAACTACATTTAGCATTAACTGATTGATACATAAGAGAAATATGAAAACCATTTGTGTGCAGCTATAGTGAAACAATCCCAGAGGACAGTACTGTGCTCTTYATTCAAATAACAAACAACCAATACAAGGCATGAGGTTTGAGAAGCCTGTGCATTTCCTCAAGCCAGTGGTCAAATTAAGTCCTTTCAACATTAGCTACTAGTCCTTTTCCAAACTTAGCAGCAGAGACAGACATGGATCAATCTAAAATTCCAGAAAGTGGTTTAGCCATCTGCACAGTAAACTTACATCATAAATACACACAAGTCTAGGCAGCACTGTCTCCACTTTTTTTTTTTTTGTTGTTCTCAAGATGGATAAACCACTTGCATCCAAGCACTGCATAGGAYGATACTTATAATACTTGTTACTTTCAGACATATTTATTTTTACCAGATTCAGAAGAACACCCTCTAGTAYAGACACTCTTCTGAAAGGTTGTGGGGGCAAGAGGAAATTTCTCACTTTCCACAGCTGTTACAGCTGTGAATCTGCCCTCCATAAAAGTACCATTTTTCTCTATTAATATTTTTTATTTCTGAGAAACATCAAATGAGACTTTTTTTGCAGAACAATATGTAACTTTCTCAGAATAGACGCCTTCTAGAAGCCTTTAGAAGTCCACAAGATGCAGCAATGCTTGCATATCAACATTAACTACATTCTTCCCAATACTAATATATTTTAGGCTAATACTACTTATATTGAATCTAAAATATTCATATCAATTGAAGTTTAGCCTTTTCTAAGTTTAACTTAGCACACTGAAAGCTACCTGAAGGATGCCTTTGTTAAGTTATAGAAACAAATGGTACTAGGCATAGAAAGTTTATATTAAACTGACTTAAAACATAAATTAGCTAGTGCTAAGTAATCAATATCCATGCATATAAAAGTCARTAAATCCTCAAAAATGCTGCACAGAAGTACTTACAGACATACCCTCTTCCCCTGCAAAGCCAAGAAATTTCAAATAGAGCTTTTACTGTCTGATTTTTAAGTGAAAAATAAAACGTTGAAACCTAGCTTGTAAATGCAACACTAAAAATGAAACATCACGTTCATCTTACATTTTAGCCAGAAAACACTGATGACCAGAAGCAGAATTCTGGTAATTAACTCATTTGTGAAATCATAATGACCACCCTATACTCCAAAAACTTTTGTCTTGAAAAGGTAAACAGACATTTTAGTTTTTACCTTCAGTGCTAGCTTTACAGCTAAAAGGTTTGAGAGCCAAATGCCTAATGGRGGGGTAGGGGGGATAAGTAAAATTTGTTAGTCACTGAAGTTAAGTATTAACAAAAAGCAAAGAACACTGAACAACAACAGAAAGTCCCATCTCAATTAGTCAATCCTAAAAACAGCAGCAACAGATTGACAAACCTTGTCAAGGTCTGACAGGCAACTCAAAACACATTATGCTTACATTTTTTAAAAAAATAAATAAGAAAAAACATGAGGAACAGTTTAGGCTTTTTTTTTTTCTCTCCAGCCCGTTTGGTTCTAGTACTCCAAATAAATGATTTAAGATCTTGAACATTTGCTCCTGTTAATATCTAGCTACCTATAGTTCAGTATAAAACTATAAAACTAGAGTTGCAGAAAATGGATATACAATTAAATTTAACATGCTATTGTTGCTCAGATTTATTCTCAATGACTGAAGAACATAGGCTAACAGTTTAAACCACTTGCAAACTGGGTGACACTTACAGTGGCTAAATACTGAAGTGCTATGACTCAACTTCAAACATGAATTCATCTCAATCCTTAATGAAATGTACCTCTAATGTAACTTTTCAAATATACACTACACATTAAATTCTAGTCTTTATTATGTTGACAGCAGTATAGCTAACAGACCTTTTTCCTCCAAAATCTGAAGTTTTAGTAGCCCTATTTTCTAATATGGATATCTATACACACTGTATTAAGAATAAACAGTGTAACTGTGTAATGTAACCATTGGTAAAGCTGTTTCAGACTGCAAAAGGGGGGTTCACACAGCCCAAGCTCTCCTGTGTCAGATTTCAGAAGAAAACTTGTATAAGGCATACAGACAATAAATCTGAATGACCTCTGTGCAGAATAAAATGSGACATTATTTTAACCAGTTAGGACAATCCAGATATTCCTCCTAAACTAAAGTCTGAATATTTAGCAGAAAACTACTGAATCATTCAGATTACCTATGAAGAAGTTTTCAGAATTAGGTATTAAAGGTATCTCAAAAAGGTTTGAACATAGGTATTTAAGCAATCATAAAAAACAGAAATAGAGAATCAGTTCTTAGCTATAACGGAAGAAAGAATTTTCACAGATTCCATTAACCTTTAACTCATTCCTGAGATCTCTCTGGCTTTTCAGTTTTGGACAATTTTTGCACAACAGAAAAGTGAAAACAGCCTGTTCAGAGACATACACCATTCACAACACTCTTGCAAACAACAGGCCCACAAGTTGTTCAAGTTTAAATAGCAGAGACTTCTACTGAAGTCTGCAACTCTTCTGAAACAGGCTCAGTCCCTTTGCAAAGTGAAGAATACATTTAGTTCCTTCCAAAATGTAGCTGATAAAAATGTGAGCTCACTTTGTTCAGAAACTTGCACTTAATTCACTCAGTCCCATGTTTAGTCTCACCTTCCTTCTGAAAATGCAAATTATCAATCACTAACTAAAAGCCAACAAAACAATGATTTTTGAATTTGCTCAAAAGAAAACTCAATGAAAGAGAACAATTCTTACACGCCAAATGCAAGCAAAAATAACTTTCCACAGTAAAGGYTGAGAAACTCCATTATTGCTACTTCAAAAATCTAACATAAAAGTTATCAATACTGACAATTCTTAAACTTTTATAGCACTTATGGCAGTTTTAATGTTTCAGATATCCGACTCCATGTATTCTTTCAGTTTGATAAAGTCCTTTGCAGTGATTTCAGCAGATACAGAAGTTCAGCTGACAATCTGCATAATACAAGTTTAACAAAAATCAGATTCTTATCATCATTTCTTTACATGGTGGGTCAGAAGACCCAAAGCAGATAAAAAGGGAGCTTCACCAATTCACAAGAAAAACAGTTGCTGTTTCATTGATCTGGTAGCCTTTCTGCATACAATGCAGCCCTAACCAAAACATATTAGCAGCTCAGTAAGGCTCATTGCTCCCTCACATTACATTATTATGTTTCAGACAAYACACAGTAACAAGTGCTAACAGTTCAGTGGAATATGTTCTTGTATTAGARGAAATATCTACCTTCATTTCCTGCAAGTTTTTCAAACGATTAAAAGTTGAAGACTTGTCCTTTAAGCAGCTGCTACCACTTCACCAGAGGCTACCACTCTCATATACACTCATACAAATTCCAAGAATATTGATAATTTTATTGAAGGCTTTAAAGGCTTTTGGAAGTGCCAGCTATCAGCACCACCAGAACCTGAGCTTGTTCTCTTGCTGCTTAAGAGCCTTGGGG
>PTEX01000006.1:5301715-5516258 GCA_003342815.1 Eudromia elegans
CTCATTTTTATAGTTTGTGCCATTTATGCTAAAATAAACACACATACCACAGCACCAGAATTGCTACACTTGAGACACTGAACTGCTTGCTGAGAATTCTGAAATAATGCTTTGGAGTAAAGAGGGATGATTCTCAACTTCAGTTCAGTGGAAGATGAGGTCTGAGTAGGCCTGTCAACTGTAGACATCACCCTAAAAAAATAAGTCTAATGGCTCYTCCAAAAGACTAGAGGAAAAAGCAAATACGTAGTTTGCTTGTCATTCTGAAAGTTGTGGTAGTGACAAAAGATTAGGTTGTTATAACCTTCAGTCAGAAGATTAACATYAAAAAGCATCAAGTAGAAGAAAAAGAATTTCCTTATTTTTAAAAAATCTTTAACATTAAATACTCAGTAAATCTAAGTCTAATCTAAGTCTAATCCTAAGAAAAGGAGTAAAAAGTTGCTATCACAATGAGTGCTTTAAAACTTTGTGATATGAAGTCAACCAACCCACAGATGCACAAACAGTAAAACAAATGCAGAACTTGAAAKAAAACTTTACACTTTTTCTCATTAAAATAATCTTTTTATCAGTGTGGTTGTCAATTGGTATTTGCACTGAAAAAAGCAGTATTTTTAAACCGGACAAATAAATATTTAAGTAATTGTTAACCTTTATTATGAACCCCTGCAATAAGAAAAAAAATACAATATCACTGTTAAGCTCTTCAAATTTGAACTAGCAATCCAATTAACTTACTAGAAGAAGCCAAAGATTGTAATATTATCAAGCATTGGGTATTAATTTACCAAATTTCCAACATTAAAACAAAATAAACAAGAATGAAAGTGGAAGTATAAACACCCTCCCATCTTCCTGGGGGGGGGGAGAGAAGGAAAAGAAAAAGCCTAGTCAACTTCACAGCTAAGGTTCTGGGAACCTTTCATTGTTATAATGAAGAGCAGCTAAAGTTATCTATGAAGACACTGCAATGTGGTTACACATGCCTCAGCATAACTGTTTTTTCTTCTGTGTTCATCCACTTTTTGTTTTCTCATAAACTTACTCAGCTAAGTTCACCTTATCTGCACCATGACTAATACAGAAATGTTTTTAGACTATGAAGTAAGTACAACAGACAGAGTTGATTTTTACATAAACCCTATACGTTTAGAATTATAGCTAATGCAGTTTTTCCGATTTTTTTATTTCACACCCAAAAAGGCACGCCTGAGGAGCAAGGGCAACTTAACCACGTGCTCGTGGCTGGTTTTCTCAACTTAATATAAGAGTATAAAAGTACCGAGGAACCGGAACTTGTGTTGTCTCAACCCGGACCTTCAAAAGAGCAAAAGGGGGGGGGGGGAGAGAAGAGGGGGGCGAGGGCGAGCGAAAAGATGGAGATAAAGTTCGCTCCCGTAGSACCACTCCGGGCCGGGGAGCGGCAAGGCACCAGGACAAGGCCTCAGCTTGGGGAGGAAAAGCCCCCCGGCCGCCGGGCTGCGAATGGCGGCGGGAGGGGGGCAGGGAAGGGCGGGCGGCCACGCGCGTGAGCGGCCAGGGGGCGCTCCGCGCCCGGCCGGGCACCGCGAGCGAGGGCAGCGCAGCGGCCCTTTGGGGGCCCCGGGCCGGACGGCCCCCGCGGCGACCCCCGTTCGAGGCACATGCGGCTGCCCCCGCGCCGCGGGCCCCTGCACAGGAGCGTGGCAAGGGGGAAGTCGCTTCTCGCCACGAGCGGGTCTGGCGGCACCTTTAAGAGCCGAAAGAAAATACGTGTTATTTTTTAAAACGCTTCGTCTTTTGCGGGCAGCTGGAAGGCCAGGAGAGACTCCTCCCCGCTCGCCCTGCGCTCCCGCCGGGACCCGGGCGCCCCCTGCTCGGCCAGCAAGGGCCCCGCACCGAGCAGGCGACAGCAACGACAGGGCGCGAGCCCCCGGGCACCCCCTGCGGGCTCGCGGCGTCGGGAAGGGAGCAAGAAGCGCGTGCCGGCGAGCGGCGGCGCCTCACACTGCGGCACCGGAAGAGCGCAAGGCCGGAGGGGGAGCACGAGAAGGGGGAAGGGCGAGAGCGAGGAAAAGGGCCCTGTCGCGGCAGCGCTGCGCGGGCAGGGACGGGGCCGAAGCGTCTCGGGCGCTCCGCGAAGCTTCCAACTTACAACGGCATCGTCTCTCCGGCTCCTCCTCCGCCGCCACCGCGTCTTCCCCTTCTCCCTCCTCTGCTTCCTCGTCCTCCCCCACCGCTGCTGCCTGCGGACCGGTCACTCCTCCCGCCGAGAAGCGGGGGCCGTGCGCATGGTACGGGCCGGGCTGGGGCCCCGGGGGAGGAGAGCGCCGCTCGCCGGGCCGGGCCTGGCCTGGCCTGCCCGCCGCCGCTTCACTTGCCTCTTCCCCTCCGGCCTTCTAACATGGCGCCCGGGCGCTACCACGGCAACCTTCTAGAACGGGGGGGGCCCTGCGCGGCGGCGCGGCCACCCCCGCACGGCGCGCACGCGGGCTCGCCCGCACATGCGCGTTGGCCGCGCGGCCGACGAGCATCCTGGGAGTCGTAGTTCGAAGGCGGGGAGTCAGCCCCGCTTTGAAAACAAAGCCGTCAGGGCGGCGCGGCCGCGCATGCGGGGTGGGGTTCGCGCCGCGCGCCGAGGCGGCCTGTGGCGGCGGCCGCCAGCGCGGGCAGCGGGACGGCCCGGGGGCACGAATGGCGCAGGGACGGGCGGCTCRGGGGCACTAATGGCGAAGGGACGGGAGGCTCGGGGCTCTGCGCTGCTGAGGCGGCCCGAGTCCGAGTCCTGCTGCTCCGCGTGTCTGTCCGCCTCGCCTCGGCGCGGCTTTCTGACAGAAACGTGTCGGCAAAGCCCCGGCTGCTGGRCAAGAAATTATCTTCTTAGAAAATGTTGATTAGAAAGTATTTTTTCTTTGCACCGAAAAAAAAAAAAGCAGGACTCTCAAATTACAAATTCGTCTACAAATGGCTTGTAAGATAAACGACAACATGGATGATTAGTATATAACATTTATGGGTCTTTCCTCCCTTAAAAACACACACAAAAAAAAAGAGGGGGAAAAAAAAGGTGACAGTTTTGAGTTCTGTTCATGATGTCTCATCAATGACATGATTATGACTGTAAAGGCAGCCAAGATAGGAACTGCATTAAAAATAATAGCTAAAGTGTTTAACGTCACACTGTTAACAGTTTTATTTTGGGTTTTTCCTCCTCTCTTCAGCAGTGCTTGCTTTCTGTTTTTGCAAAATACTGTAATAACATATTTGCTTTAGAGCAACCAAGTTATAAGTTTCCACGTGGTCAGCATAGCTTCAGCAACAGTTTCCCTGACAGGTGGATGAAATCAACAGGAAAAGGGAACACCAGCCAAACCATAGCTAGGAAAGGGGAATGGCAGCCACACCATAGTTGGAAAAGGACCTGTGACCCAGCTAGAAACTCCAAATGTTTCTATAAAAAACATGAATTAAATCTGAGTAATGTGGAAATAGTAAACGTCATGAGAATTTTACCAATATGTATCGTACCCAAGAAAATCCTAACACCGATATTTACTAGGAAAACATTCAACCAGCCAGTCCTTGGTACAGAACAAGAGGTCTGTGTTGCACAGCATTTTGTCTGGGGCTAGCTGATAGGCAAGAGGAGATGCCCTGTTAAAAAATCTCATTTGTTTAATTTTCTTAAAACAGCTGGAATAATGAACAGATTCTTAGTGATGTAAGCCTTTTTTAATGAGCAAAGGAAGTAAGAAACCTTGCTTTTTCCGTTTATTTTCATTTTCAGTTAAAACAACCTTTCTTTTTTGGATTTTTTTTTTCTCATTCAATAATTATCTTGATTATTATTCTCATTCAAGAATTATCTTGAATGAGAATGGGTCACAGTTTCAAATAAACAAATGAAATATGGATGCACAAATGATGTCTAACAAATATTGTTCTGGTAGAAGATACATTGAAGAACAAATAAAACAGTACATGACTAACAGCAGAATGAATAATACCATATGGGAAATAAAATTTAAGGTTATATAACAAGCCTTAACAAAAACTGTTTCAAAAACTATTTTTACAGTAAAATGCATTAGAAGTGTTCTGTCTTTCTATTTTACAGTATCTACAGATGTCAGGATTTAAGGTTTATTTCCCTCAGTTTCAGGATTGTTCTTGAAGAGATATTCTGCCTATAAACAGAGATTTTCAAAGTTACAAACATATCATCAAGTGCTCAATTTTAAAAAATACACTAACTAAAACTGACTTTAAACCAACAAAAATATCAGAAAGTATTAACTAGCTCTAGAATGTGATCTCTAACAGAGACATTAGTGAAACTTTTTCCTCAGAACTACTACCCACCACATTTTCCAGGTTAGTAGCAGCAAGCCCATCTCTCAGGGGCTATTAGCACAGCATTTGCACTCCATGGAAAGTCCTGGGTGGGAGCAATTTAGAGCCTGATTGCTGCACCCAAAGGAGTAGATAATAGTCAATAAAATAGTTCTTGCGGTAGGGAAAATCTCATCTTCCTACCACTACAGGAATTTAACACTCAACAGTCACTCATCCCTATCTCTGCGAGCACCTAAGTCACTGCGGGCTTCATAGAATGGCAGGGAGAGAGCTCACACACCACTACCGATTCTAATAGTGATCCTCTGTGCTACTGCACAGTAAAACTAGATATCTTTAGTTGTTACAAAGTGTCAACCACGCCATTAAAGAGTAGCCACAGTACTCTGTGGGTATAACAGCAATTACTGCTCCCCTGAATAGCAAGCACTAACCATCAATGAATTGTAATTGTGAAAATGGGGAAAAGAATTGAAATCCAGATCTTGCAAGAGATTCTTTAAGACTAAATGAATATGTCCATGAAGCCTTTTAAAATATATTTAAGGAAAAATCAACAACAAACAGACACACACACGCAACCACCTTACCAGAAAATCAACTGGATCCTCTGGCCTGATCTTACAGCATTCATTTAGCCCTCGCATAAGTGTTGGCATGACGTGCTTCATTAAGTAGTTTCGTAATGGAATAGATTGGGCCTCCAGTAACTCTTCTTCTTGCCTCTTCACTTCCGCCAGACGTTTGTTCTGCAAATAATGAACCAAAGAATAAGATGTATAGCATTTACCAAAAAGCACTTGAATAAATAATAATGGTGGCCTTGAGAAATAATAGGAGTTTAAAAAAAAAAGACAACACAGTTTCTAACACACACTTAATAGCACCATTATGAACTTTTTATTAAGTYTGGAGCATAGTGCTTGCTAAGGAAAATGAATCAAGCATGATGAAAACTAAAATAATGTACACAGTAAAATTATGTTATTATCCTCTTCTCTTTCATTGTGTTCAGTAGTGGCCCGATTCATAGATAGATACAGCAAGCAGAAGAGACTGAAGAAAACTAGAGAAATTGCTCTTCTTTACTCAAGCATGACACAAAAGCCATGTTCTAATAAAACTGAATCACCTGATTCATTCAACCTAGGAGTGACCTTCAATAAGTCACCTGGTCACTCTATCCAAAGGTAAATGGATAGTTGCTTGGATTTCCTGAGTACTTGTTTCTTTAAACACGCATTTTATTTGAATACCTATTTTAGATTCAAATAATGTGTAGTTTGCTCTCTTTAAAGTTAGATGGCTTTGAATTGGATGTAGATAAAAATGTGTTAACTATCCTTGCTAACCTTTCAGACAATCTTCTGGAGAGCACAAAACTCTATTTAATCTTGAATGAAACTGAAAATAAGCATAGAGATAACAAAGAAATCCCAATACTTATTTACAAGCCAACATCAGAACAGTATAAACACTTGTCCAAAAGAGAGCAATTTCCCCATAGATGTGTGTGCACATTCAAATGTAAGAAAAAAATTCCTCCTCAGAATGATCCCTTTGTTTTAAGGGGACAATAGAAGAGTTGCCTTCTGGTGAAGCTACCTGATTTTGGGTGACAGTAAAAATGTTACTAAATAGTAGGTTTCAGGTGGTTTACCTAAAATGCCCTTAATTGAGGTAAAGTGAATAAGAAAAAAAAAAAAAAAAAAGCATTAAGTGCAAGCCCTGTAAAGAAAGGTACCCTTAAAAATAATCATAATTATCCTTATATAATTACTAGGTATTTATCAAAATACATATTAAAGTATTAGCAAAGAAAAAGCATCCTTCAGATTGCATTGTCACTGAAATACTACTTAATTCTTAATGGTGCTTCTCCTGCGCAATGGGAGTGCAGAGAGCTCYAGTGCAAACTGGAATATTGATTAGACTATGTAGAGTTAAAAGTCTTGCTTGAAAGGCATCTTCAATGGCAAAATATGATAGAATGAACTCTCTATATGTCATACTTTACAAGCTTAAGAGAGTACACCACATTTCCAAGCACAACCATTTGCAGAAAGCTCCTTTGTTTCTTCTTTTTAAATCACACAAATAAAAAACATTTCCCAGAAATATGTGTCAACCTACCCACTCTAGCCATTTTTCCTTCCTCTCAGCCTTTTCTTCAGCTTCTCTACGTTCTTGCTCAGCTGCTTCTTTAGCTTCTTTGGCAAGGCGTTCCTCAGCTGCTTTGCGTTCCAAGTTTTCCTTCTCTTCATCTGTCAAACCGTAATTCCGAGGTTCCCCAATTTCTTTGATAATCTCTTTTATAATAACTCTGTTCTCAGGATCTTCCAACTTGACTACATCTTTCAAATGATACGAGAGAAAATTTTTCAGGGTTTTTATCAATTACCAGCACCAAAACAGAGTTCATAAAAAAAAAATTCAAAGCAAATTACTGTTATAATCTTAACATGCCTTTTTGTGGATGATCTAACACACTTGTCTCACCATTCTTATTTTGCAGATAAAAAAAAAGACACACAAAGATAACTAACTTAAAGAATTCATCTAGTGAGTCACTACAGAAGATAAAATTTTCCATAATTTTGAAGCTCACTCCTTTGTACTAACCATATTTAAGACTCAGAAAAAAATAATATAATAGTCATATGACCATAAGTTATGAATTTCTAAAATTAACATGGAAGTAAGCTTTGATTCATTGAAAACAATATTTAAAGAATCAAATGCAATTCTTCAACCAATGCATACTGAAGCCAGTAAAACCAGACAATTTCCTTCAAACTATGACTAAGAAAACAGTTAAGTCTGTCTTTAAGTCAGATTATTAAATCTAATATGAAAAAATAGTATCATCTCGAGAGAGCAGAAACAAAAAAATATATACATCTTTTGATCTACTTCTTTTTGGTAGTTAAATTGACGTCAAAATAAGGTAGGACATTAAAATAGATTTTAGCAGAAAAATGCATGATAGAATGAGGAGGACAGAATATAAAAATGCCTTGGCAGAGGTTTAATATGCACCTAGATATTTGGAAGCGGCAAGGCAGAAGAATATTTTAGCAAAAATTCTATAAGAATATAAAGATCTATAAAGATCTATATAAAGATCTGTATTCTATAAGAATATATATAAATCTATAAGAATACTTCCCAAACAAGGCAAGTACGGTATTATTCTTGAAATGATCTCTGTAATGAATGACATTATTTTTAAAAGTGAGGAATTCAATTATCATTAAGGCTATTCCATAATTGATTTTTCATAACCCATCTTAAATAGGGACATTTTAAATATCTGCAGTTTGATTCTAGTTCCAGAGTTTTCTCTCTATTTTTGTTTTTATTTTTAACACCTCCAGAATCTTCTCTAGAGTGCTGTCACCTTATTTGTTCCTACAGCCAAGCACAGTACAAAATATATACAGTAAAAAACTTCTGCCTCAAGTCACTAATCATTTTCTTTCTTCTATTACAAATTATCCCTATAATGTGATGGCAGCTAACGACAAGTATGTAAATGATTTCAACATTGAAATACCATGAAACATATTATCACATCAGTCCGGGTGGATGTCAGTGTAGAAGTCTGCAACCTGTCAGAAAAATATTTTGGCTATTTAGCCTACAATTAAAATGCAAATTTTAAAACCAGACTAACTGTTTGAACCAAAGAGAATGACTCAGAATTTTCAAGACATATGAGTATTTCTGAAGATATTCTTAAATGTTTATCATATGTTTATTAATATTATTATAAATATTGCTTTGTTGGCATATTTCCTCAATTATTTCTAAAGAATGTATGTAATTATAAATTATTTCATACCAATAATCTGAGGATGTATTTCAAGTTCATCAAAGTAGTTGAGAACAGTCTCATCTTCTGTGTTACACTCTCTGAAAAAACGAAGAGAATCCAAGTACTTGTTCTGAGTGTAATGAGTTCCAGCAACCACACTCTCTGGGAGATTTATTATTCTGTTTTTAAGGAATTCATCAGATGCAGCCAAAGATACAACAAATTCTGTGAAGAAAAATATATTTTCTAAGAACTAATTTCTGTGGTATGTATTATTACTTTTCCTCCTTATTACCTATTTTAGATTACCTATTTGATGTAAATTGCACATATCTTTAGGCAGAAATTAATTAAGAAATGTCTTATATTCTCAATTTCCACATTTCTATCAGTATTTAATAAGATAAAAATCTATTTGGAAAGAAACTGGAGGTCCCAATTTCACCAAATTCTTTCATAGCGCTAGTGGTACTACCACCTCTTTAGTGCAGCCAAACTAGCACGCGACAAAGGAAAATTTAACAATTTGTTTATCAAAAATTGGATTATGCTGTACTGTGATTTTGATCTCGTAAACAAAGCTATCTCTGTTGAATTAAAGTAAATTCAAATAAATTCAGTTATTGATAGTGTACGTTAAGCACGCTATGCCACATGCTGTAAAACTTAGCATCAATTATAATTGTGGCTTGCAAACATGCAATGCTAGTATGTTAGACAGGAAAAACAGAAAGCCTTCAAGGATACACAAAAATTGTATCTCCCTATTGTGCTTCAAAAATCTTATATTTACAGTTTCATTATGCTTTATCTTGCTCTATTTTATCATTTCAAAAATCAAGAGTTTTTGCTTTGTTGCATAGTAACTCATATATTTTTGTAACTATTTTCCATGTATTACTTTCTAATATACTACTACTGCTATAATAATACTGAAATGTTTTTATTTAATAGGAAAAAAAAAAAAAACAAACCCAGAAATCATTCTTCTGACATCARTAAGAAATACACAGGCTCAATCACAAATAGCCCTTGCCCCCAGAACTGACCCCACACACAAAACAAATCAATTTGGTGACATCTTTCAAGGTATCATAGCAAGCAATACAAGGAACTCTACAAAGCAATAAAGATAAACTGACAACTTTTTAATATGCCAAGTTCAGGCAGTGGTGTTTATTTCATCAATAGCTGCAGTAATCACACAAAGGCACCACTACATTTGTTATAAGATGCCATTTGATGTGACATTTTCACAAAAAAAGAAAGCAAAAAAAAAAAAAAAGTTCAAATCAATCCCAAATTCTTCTTTTCACTAATTGTTCACTTTTAAATAAAAGAGCAGCAGCATAAAATGAATTAGATAATTCTTTTATGTTAAATAAAACATGAACAGTGGCATTTCAGACTCCTTATCAGTGGTAGCAATACTTTGAAAACTCCTTTATTTATAAAAAATGTCACACTTACCAGGTGTGATTAATTTATCATATTTATACATTTTGCCTTTTATTTCCTCTTCCTCATCYTCATCTTCCACTAAAATAAAAGTAAGAACAAACCTACATAGTCATTTGAATAACAAGATCATTGCATTTGCTAAAAAGGTGCCTAGTATGAATATAATCTTGTATCTACAAATTCTACTAATGTTTTGGTAATTAATTAAAGTTAGACCCTGGTTTAGAGAGGTCATTAATGCTACCAGTCACCATAAAATTCTTCTATGGGAGAATAATAGTTATTTGCCTATCCAGCAGTATACAAATACATATACAATTTCAAAATGGATCCATGCCACTCTACTGACCCTGGCCTCTCCTCCTGTCACAGATATTTTTCTTAAAGACAGAACCAGGATTCTGAACACAGCTTACAGAAATACAGACAAAATGATTTCTGCTTCCAAGTGATCAACTCTTCTCCAACTGATTGCCTACCAGTTCAGGTACCTGTCGAGCATCAGCTGAACATGGTTATTTACAACCTGCCTTKCTAAGATAAACAGGAGAGATTTTTGTTTTCTTTATCAGCTCATGGTGTAATTTACATAGCGAGATAATCCATGGTCCTAATGCATAGACAGTGCTTGCTCAGAGTCTGAAGAATATTGTACTGACTGGGTATCCAATCCTTTTGAACAAATACTGTTGCCTGTGAGAACAAGTATTTTGTGTGTCCTGCACAGYAATCATTGCAGTATTCATACACAACAAATATGGCAATGAGAAATACAAAGATAATGACGACATTAACAGTAGTAAAAACAAGACCAGCAGTACTTACAATTAAAAAGTTCTTTTGCCTGATCATAGGTTTCTGGGAATCCATCCAAAACATATCCCTGATTCTTACAAGGCATAGTTTTAAGCTTATCTTTTGTGAATTTAACAGCATATTGGCCTTGTATTTGATCTAAAACACACAGACAGTTAATAGGTTTATAGAWTAGAAATTGGATTAACGTTTTCATTAATTTATCCAAGAAGCTTTTATTTAGGCTCTAAAAATAATTATATAGTTTGAGTAACTGTGTTACATGTTAATGTATAGCAAATAAATTTAGAGTTTAGAAAACTATAAATGTTAGAATTCTAAGGATTCTAAAAACGGAAGTGGATATTTAGAATAATATGATAGGGTCCCAAGCATTTTAAAACTTTCTTCAGATTTTAATAGAGAAAGCAAAAAGGCAATTGTATATATATATATAACTGACAAAAGACATGACAAGGCAAAATTCTATGTCTACAATATTATTGAGCAAAATATGTGACCAAAAAAAACCCTGTTTWGCCCCGTTTTCTCCTCTTCTAGTAACCATTGACTCCAATTTCCTTTTGAAAGGCTTAATAAATATTTATAAAATATTGTAATCATCCAAGAATTTTACAATTGTAAAAGACATTAGTATTTTAAACAATAAAGCAAGACRTGCTGAAGGGATGTTGTCATAGATCTCATTACTGAAATCTGAGTTGTGGATGAGCTACAACTGTACTTTCGCAGATATATCTGATCATGATGTGGTAGAACTGTAGTAACAGAAGGCATTTTAGCAGATATCTGGGATATCCCTCAATTAAAACATTAAGACTACGTTAAAAACTACCTGATCCGTTCACACAGAGATGATAACCAGTACTTTTAAGTAATAGAAATTTYATGGCAYTTATTGAATATTCAGACTTTGCAGTCCTTTACAGGTTGAGTAACTGCTGTCTACTCTTTGGAGATGAGTATAAAGTGAGTKACACAGAATGTAAAAACAATCTCATATGACTGCATACTAAATGCTTTYCTYATTGGAATATTTTTCTGCTTTGTAAGKATGATAAATATTTCACTAACTCTTCCTCCATATTACATTAATTGTGGTTTTTGTTCTGAGAAGTAAAGATGATGTAATTAAAAATAAGATTATCAGTACTCAGTTGTTACTTATTTATCAACTTTAGTGTAAAATAGATATAGAAAATATACAAAAAGGTAGAGAAATGAAACATTTACCATTAAAAATCACCACAGTAAATACATAGCTTTTAGTACCTAAATTAAAACAGGTACAAATTAAAACAGGTACAGCCACATACATTTCAATTTAATTTTATAATTTCACAACTGTGTTTGATTTTTTAAATTACATTTATGTAGAAATTAATAAGGCATGATTCTTGCCTTTAAAAACATCTACAAGACCCAAGGAAAAAATTTACTGCATTATTTGCTATTTGCATAGGGTTGCAGAAGTTACCTAAATCCCATTTTATCACTTGGTGTTTCCTACTTCCATTTTGCTCCATGCTTTTTTTGATTTCATCTAATAACTCCCGTGCTTCCTCTATATTTTCACTCTCATCTTCATCATCTTCTCCCTCTTCTCCTATATCATCTGCTTCTACTTCTTTTGGAGCCACAATTTTCTCCTAAAGACAACAATATGAGCAAACTCAGAAATAYTAAATTTCTTTATATACACAGATATAGTTAAAGGACCACTCCTCTCCTCCTCCTTCTTCCTCCTACCACCCTCAAAAAAAGACCACTCCATTTTACATTTTAGTTTCAAGTATGTTCCTGTACAATATGGTAATGAGCAACTTGCAGTCACTAAAAAGACCTGCAAATTCCCCAAAGGTGATAATACGTCAAAAAAGCATATTCTAAAGTAGATTATTAAAAACAATTTTGATTTTATTTCTAGGTCAGAAATGAAAATAATGAACAATATTTCAGAAATAATACTGAAAACTATTATCAACATACCAGATTTGCTATTGTTTCAGAAATCACATCTTTTATTTTAATGTGGTGCAGCTTGTAGTGCCTGCAGAGATTTTCAGCAATGCTGGTTTTTCCAACTCCAGGAGGACCRTGAATATAAATTTTGAGAGGCTGAAAAAGAAAGATAAAAATGTAACATTGTTCAAACAAAATTGATGGTTTTATTTAAAAGGAACATTCTTCCCATATAATTATCCTTAATAATTATTCTTAAATATTTGAAGTTTAAATACATTTTAGTTTGTTTTACGCTAAGTATTTACCATCTCCTTAAATAACTCCTATATCTTCCACTGACTCTGAGTTACACAATTATTTAATTTAATGGTACTATTTCATCTTTGGAGAAATAGTATACTTCTACTTACCAAACGCACAGACTACCATATGACAACACTATTAGGGTCTGAACTCCAAACCATTTTATCATATTGAAGACAAACAATTCCTCTATTTTTACATAACTGTTTCTAAATAGATGGAAGTTCTGTATTCACATAACAGAAAACAGCAACAGAACAGTAAATACTAATAGAAAACAGCAAAAATGTTTGGTTGGACATTTGAAGAATGGGAGGGGCTAAAGTGACAGTTATATGGCAATTGGACATTTTCATTCACTTAGTATAACAAGGGGGCACCAAATACTCTCCAAAATAYCAAATCTATAGTTAAAAATTAATTAATTAAATAAAAGAATTTAAATAATAAAAAAATACTTATTGCATTTTTAAAACAAAGTATACAAAATATGTGTCACATATATTACATAAAGGAGCTRGTTGCAGAGCAAAAGTTTCTACATCAAGAAGCTTATTTTCACTTACAGGKTTTCAATTTTCAGCCAAACAGAAAGAAAACTAGCTGATTATACWTTTATCTAATACTCTCTATAAACTTCAATTTAATTTTCAGTTTACCRGTCCACATATTTTGCTTTTCTATCAGTATGCCAAGTTTTTTCTCTTAAATAAATAAAAGTATATGTTCATATAATTACTTTTATTTGAAAAGGGAACACTTTATAATAGTCAAACCATTACCAGCAATCCTCGACTTTCCTTGTACTCTTTGATGACTTCTTCAATATTCTCCACCAGCCCTGTCTGAGCAACCCACTTAATGTTGAAATTGTCTTTCAGAAAAGTAGCCTCCATTCGTAGGTTCACAAAYAACATATCCAAATGTGATTGCTGAGGAAGCAGAAGAACATTTTGTTTTACAGACCTTGCATGTTGAAAGTGCAATGTATCTTAAATTGAAGACTGTGATGGACTACAGAGAACAAAAAAGAATAAAAGCATAAGAGAAGAAGGGATTTGCMCAGCAATTTTAAGGGTTTTTTTAAATTTTAATTTAAAGATCATTCAATGTGTGTTTATATTTAAGTATGCTCATGAACTATGGGAATARTAACCATTGCAGAATTATTTTGCACTATACAGTGCATATTATCCCATATTATTCCATATGGAATGGTTCCATRTTATTGCACAAAATATTCTTTAATAATAATGCTATTTTAAAATGAGTAGGGATTTCTTTGCTATTCTTGGTGGAGCTGGGATATTTTGTTTGTTTGTTTGTCCCTCCTGTTGCTCCTGTACAGTTTATTTCAAATAAAATACAAGAATATAACATAATTTATATGTGCTGTATTCATCAGCCTTAGTAGCACCTCATTGTTAGCCTTTTCTTATTCTTTTTGATTTTGTATTGGTTTTGTAAGAGTGTTCCTGTATGGTAAATGCAGCATTGATATCAGTGTTTCTCTGCTTTTCAAAATCAGGCTRTAACTTCACTGAATTCTCTGTTTCAGGTTGGTTAAAATAAATAAGTTTATTTATTTTGTAAATTTAAAATACTTTTTTTAGTTTTAGTTTTGTTTTTTATTTCATAAACTTCTATAATGAAATAAACATGGAAATAATACTTTCATAATGCTATACTTTAAGTTTGTATCTCTTTTTAAACAATAAAAGAAAAAAACAAACCGTTAACTCTTTGATCAAGAATGCATTTTCTTTTGGAATCATCTCAATTTTTCCAGGTCCAAGATTTTTGCTGATACACTAGAAAAAAAAAGTATAATRCATATGTAAATTTAGATTCTTTGAAAAAAGTAAACATGATTTCTGAAGATAATATTTACTTTTAGACTTTATTTTACACATGAAAAATCAGTATACTCATTTGAAATAACACTACTATGTTGACTTTAATATCAGTTTTAAATCTCTCTCTCTTTTGCTATATATTGACTCCTCTCTATTAAAAACCCAAATGTTCCAAAGGTCTTATATCTTTATATGACTTCCTACTCCTAAGATCTAACTGGACACCTATTTTATTTCCCAGCACTTTCATTTCAGATTCTTAAAATGTTTAATTCTGTTGAGAATCAGGAAAGAATGATACCAATAGCTCTCCATATTAGTTTGCATCTTTGCATCTGCAGTTGTTGTTAGTTGTTTTACAGCCCTTTAACAATAATAAAAAGACTTGTTTTCATAAAAATGTGAGAATAGCTTTACGGGACCTAATCAAAGCTACATATATTCCAGTGTTCTGTCTTCAATAGTGGTCGTTAGTGGATGCTTAAATGAAAGTAAGAACACACACACAAAAAAAAGAATGACATCTCTTCCTAATATTCTCCGAGCCTTTAGCCATTTTTCATCTCAGAAAATTCCTAACCCAGAAATGGCTGCTGTAACTCTAGTAACTCTMACGGTAACTCTTTAGTAACTCTAATAGTATTTCTCAACTATGTCCTCCCCCAGTCTTTCCCTGGGCTGGGATAGGTCCCAGCTAAGGTTGTTCAATGCAAAACTCTTTGCTGATAATTTCCTGTCACTACAAGGCCTGTTCATTTACTGTTTCCCTCTATTTCACATCTTTAAAACAATCACATGCTTGGCTTCTCAATTGCTTCTAGTGAAGCACCGCTTTGGAAGCCTTTGAGAAATTAGACTACATCAGCTCACTTATTCTTATCCTTATAGACTGGTCATGTCAAAGACTTCAGTAGGTTTTCAAAGATGGGTTTTTCTTCAACAAATGACATTGACTCTTCCCAGATAGATCCTATGTATCCGTTAATGCATTTATTTGTTAGTTTCTAATAACATACCTTGTTATTGGCCAATGGTATTATGCATAGTGGCCTGCAGTTCCCTAAAGCTTTCTTTTTATATTAGAATTGCTTTTATCATGCATCAGTCTTCAAGTGCCAGGACAATGCTAAGTAGGAGGTTGTACATGTGAACTAACAATTAAAATATTTTATTGTTGAGCCTTGAGTTATTTCCCAGCTCTTTGGTGAACACCATGAGATGCTAGTCACTTGTTAGTATTAAATCATTCTATAATCTTTTTTTTTAACAGCCTTTTGTTACAGTTTTATAGAGTTTTATAGTGATCTAATGAGTCATCCACAAAGAGATCCTAAAATATTAAGATGTTTCCAAAGCATTATCCACATACAGTAATATAAAGTATGTCTACTTCTTGTCTTCTCTAAGTGCTCCTTTTATGCCATAACCATCTATTGGCCAAATAGATTTACTGGCAGCCTTTTAGTTCCTTAAATGCTTGAAGACAGACTATTCATTTTGATTTTTTTATTTTGACAGCTTATCTTCATCTTMATTTTTTTTCCTGCTTTATTGTGGCTCTTACATATAACCTGTCATAATTTCTTTATCAGCAATAACAACAAATTTAAAAGGCTGCCACCTTGTTTCATTCAGTTTACAGTTTAACCATGGCAATTTTCATTTTCTCAGGCTTTTCTTTATGGGTAGCATGCCATAGCCCTACACTTCTAATAATGCAAATTTTCAAAGCATCCTTTTTCTAAGGATGTAATATATTTAACCTCTTTTATGTTCATTTTTATGTAACATGTACATTTTGTATATTTTTGGGTTCTTACGGTTGACCATAACCTCTGAATATTTTGAACTTTATTTCCTTCAAATGAGTATTGACTAATTACCTTATATTCACTTAGGCAAATTGCAAGATATTTTGCTTTTCCAAGCACTTGTAATAAAATTTAGAAATAATCTCAACATCTTCCTATCAAATCAAGGGAAAAACATTTTGAAAGATCATCTAATTGCAGAACTGCAAATTTCAGACCAATATCTAATTCAGCAGAGCTTTCTTAGGTAACTCKTCTAGTGAAGTTACTGAGACTCCTAGCAAAGCCAGCTTTGCAGAACCAGGTCCAGATAATGCATTTTGTTTAAAGGACAGAAGTCTTACAGAATTGCAAGATAATTTTTATATAATTTATTATACAGAATAATTCAGGAAGACCCAGAGACATCTACTTCAGTTAAATTTACAGCTTTCAAAACCTTAGAAATATCTGGTAAAAGAATTATTTTTCTTACCTTTATTAATTCTTTAAGGGTGTGCATAGATTCATCTATTGCAATTATGTAGCGAGTCTTTGTCTTATGGTCTGCTATATTTTGCAATATCCTAAAACATGGCGAGTACAGTCAAAGTAGTAATAGTTAGGGAAACCGATTTGCAGACTGGGTTTTTCTCATTAAAACCATTTTAGAAACAATTCAAAGACAAAGGATACACAGAGTCTTGGAGAATAGGATGATTTTGTATATATTGTCCCTCATAAGAAGCAAAACTAGATAATCTAATTGGCCAAAAGTCCCAAGAATAAAAAGCCACATCTCTAGAAAATATTAATTAAGCTCCTATAAAATCCATCCCTGAGCCAGTTGACAGATACTGTGTTCTAGTTTAAGTATTATTAATAATTTCTTAGAAACATAGCACTGGTGTGACTCAGATAAAATTTCCAGAAGGCCTCACTAATACTAAAGAAGCTAAAATCTCTGTTTGACTCAACCAGAAGAGACAACTAGTTTTGTTGAGACTCACTAATATAAAAGTCTCAGTAGTATCTTGGCAGATTTAGTTAGGAATTAATGATTTTCTCCAGGATCATTTATTCACATATTTTTCATTATCTACTTACGCTGCTAAATCAAGAACATGAATAGTTGGAATAAAATTGTTTCCATTTCCAAAAACAGGTATTGCAGGAGACTCGCTAAGCCAAGCCAACTGAAAATACAAATGAGGAAAGAAATGAGAAGGAAAAGATTACTTTTAAATAGAGTTGGAAAAAAAAACCCAAATAAAAAAGGAATATATGTGTGCTTGGTCTTGAAACAGTTATTTTTAGTACTTTGTATTCCAAATAAAAAAAGCTTGGAAAAAAAAAGCAATATTGTAGAGAAAGTTTTTTTTTTTTCCAATTCCTGCAGTCCCATCATATAGTAGACATTCTCACTACACAATGCATACTGGGATATAGTTCAAATAGTAGGAAAAATAGAGAAAGATCAAATAAAAAAAAGAAAAGAAAATAACTTTCACTGTCCCTAGAACAAATTTTGAAGGGAACAAATTATCAGTTCTGTTCTCAGAAGCACTATGTTTATGATACCAAAATTAATTAGAAATGCATTAATTCCATTGCAGTTTACACTTAAATTAACTTTCAAAATTCTTTTGGATGTCTACCTTAAAAAAGTAATGCAAGATTCCTTCTCCAGCTCCATACTGCAGTCCTGAAGCGACAACATAAGTTGTAAATTTTTGTTTGTTCTGTGAAATAAAATCAACAAGAACATCCTTACAAAAACACGATATTGTAAATGGGACAGTACCTCACCCTGAAACTTGCATACTCAGTTACTATGAGGAAGTGCTTAGATTATTTCACTAGGGCTTGGAGAGAGATCATTTTTAACATACCTTTTAGTTATATGTCATACTTCATATGACTACATATTCACTACGTATTTCCTCAAAAATAGAATTACAATCAGAACTAACAAGTCTAAATTTGAATTGAGATGCTAAAAAAAAAGAGTTGAGAAATTGGAGGTATGAAATTCAGCGAAGCAAGCAGCATAACTTGTGCTTCAACATTCTTGTTTCAGGGGAAATAATTTTGAAAACTCTTGAAGCTCTTCTTTGCAAGACTTATACTTGTATTTGACATTCTGAAGAGGTGGGAAATATGGTTCAATTATATGGCTTTAATAATCACTTTATATTGATTTTGAGATAAAATTTTAAATAAGTGAACTATATCAGTATCTTCCTAAACACAGATCATGATCGATCTCCATTTTTTTTGTGCTATTATGATAATTCTGCCATAAAATTTCTTTCTTATGTAAAATGTTACTTCTTGATCAATTTATATATAAAACATAGATAATTTGAAAATTAACTTAATAATGAAAACTTTGAAGTGGATCTTTTAAATTATGACTGACCATATCAAAATATTTAAAATYGATACAAAGTCATTAAATAATTTTTGCTTTGTAAAGATCCTGTATATTATATTAACCTGCATTTACCACTAGAGCCAGTAAATGCTCAGATTTGAGATCTACATTTTGTGGAGGGAGGGGGAAAAAAAAGGCAAAAAAAGCATCTTTTCATACCATCCTTAAAATTTAAGAAACCAGTCAGCCAATCTTTCATTTTAGAAGCAAAGCAACATATGAAGTGATGCCATATGAAGGAATATATAGCATCGTATTTGTATCTGGGTCCGTTTTCTTACGTATCTACATATTAAATTGTGTAATACAAACTGTGTATCAACTCAGTTGAAAGTAACAGTTTTATAGTAATTATATGAAACAGATTAAAATCACAAGAGTTCACAGATGGCAAAAGAGTTCCTGTACTTAGTTTGCATGGTTAGTGTTATGGCAGAAAGAAACTACTTGCACCCCAAGAGCACYTCACAGATTTGTCGTGGACCATACACATGCCACAAGAGAAAGTGTGCTGTAAAGTTCCTGGGTTTCTGCTGGAAGGGAAAAAATAAAAAGCCTTTGTGAAAGCATAGGAGAGGCCATTAGCCTCTAAGGAGGAAGTAACAAGCAGGATTTCCCTAGCATCTGTCTCTGCAGTAGCTTCTTTTGGGCCATTTGTGAAATACAAACCAATTCGGCACCCTCTGCTAGAGCTCTCAGAAAAACGAACTTTTGACACATGCCCATATCATTGGTAAAGACTTTCAAGGTGTGCAATATTCATTAAAGCCACTAGATGTCACATTCTAGCCATTATAATCAGGAGTGGGTTATTTTGTTTTGCTTCGCGTTTAAAGGTTATTTGTGAGCATGAATATTTTGTTTGCATTTGTTTTTTACTAGCAAAACGACTGAAGTGGGGAATAGCTCAAAATTCACGGGGCTAGGGAGATGGGCTGCCACTGAAAACCAAGCTGGGAATTGAAGACATGTCTGCTATCTGTGGTAGATGTTCCTGCAGTTTTGAATTCAGCAGGACCTTGGAGACAGTGGCTTTTCTCAAAGAAGAGCCACACAAACCGGATCCCCTGAGACACAGGCAAAAGTTGTAGTAAAGCAAAGACTTTCACTTAATAACTCCTGCTCAATTTAAAGAAAAATATAGGTGAGAAACAGCCAGAGAGGGGTGAAATCTTGCCTAAGGAACATGTGCTGTTGGATTGCACCCTAAAAGGAGGTAAGGAGAAAAAAAAAGGTAGGGAAGAGCTAAGAAACTCTTGTAGTCTTAGGGACAAAATCTTGTCTATATGACTGATATGGCTGCTGAATCCTAGCATTTTCTTCGAAGCTCTTTGCAGTGTTTATGCTGCTGATGAATCTTTCTTTGAATGCCACTGATTTTAAATATTAGCAAGAGCTAATCCAGATCCAGAAATCTTCAATTATCACTGAAGCAGGATAATTCTGAATTGCTGAAAACAGATGCTTATGAGATTTCCTGTTGCAAAGTACTTTGAAGAACAAACCAGGGGCGACGAGACCTGTTGATTCAAGCCCTGAAGGAAAAAGGGTTCCATCTGGAAGGTCTGCAAGAAGCATATTTTTCAAAATATTCAAGTGGCGGTACTTAGAACAAGCTGTAGCCAGACACTGTCCTCTAAACTGACATGCAGCRTTGCAAACATATAAAAGCTAATTGTATTATTAGGTTGGTTATGTGGTGATTTAGCACATAAGAATACTCAAACATAATTGAGCCAATAGTTCATCTATGTACTGTTTATTTATCAAGTTCAGTGGACTTTGTTGCAGTTTTCATGTTTCTATTATCATAGAGTTATACCATAATAATGTTAGTGCAGGAAAAGTAGCACTCATTTATCATTCTGTTTTTTTTCTTCCAAGATGTAATACAAATTTCACTTGCGTCCTGTACTGCTAAATACATGTAAGAAGAGAATATAATTGCTAGTGCTCTTTTTCAGAACAGTATAAAAAACCCAACAATTTGTATATTCAATTCTGAGTAAAAATTATCTTTTATTTTCCTGCATAATTAGTCACATAAGTTTCTGGGTTTTTTTCTGGGTTTTTTTTTAAAAAAAATTCTACTGAATAATCTACTTTTCAATTTTCAACTAGATTTCAATTTTCACTATGGATGGCTGCTAACACACAAAGAGGACAATCAAATGCCTTCATCACAAAGGATATTTTCTTATCTTCCAGTTCTCCCTCTGAGCCTGCACAGATTCTAGAGACAAGTTCCAATTTCCTCCAGCCATAAAGCAAGGTCTGAGCCACTGCTGTTATTTATTTAATAATAGCTCCTAAAAGGGATCTATTCTCTAAGAAGATTAATAGTCTAATCAAGCAGAGACAAATGAAGGTGAAAGAAACGAATATAAAATACATATCAAGTGATGAATATAAAACACATGTAAAGAGATAATACTTGCTCTAGATGTTCTGGGTCAATTCTTTGTCCATAATTAAAAAAAAAAATTACAAAGCTGGATTAAAATCAACAAGCTCTCTGCTCCATGTGCATGCTCTGTCCAGGAGCGTGCTAGGTGGCGTCCAAATTATTAAGTATTTACCAGAACATCTCAGCATTTCAATGAGACAACATAACATACTAATATTTCAAGAGGGATGCTATTTTCATGTAAAACTATGGTTCCCTTCCCTCTACCTTCTTTCAGCCTTGAGCATCCTTTCCCCAAACAGACTCCAACTTAGATTCTCTCTGAAACAGCTAATGAAACAGTGGGGTTTTTTTTGTTTGTTCGCTTTAATGAGATTACCATTATTTACTACCTAAGCAAAAACAACAGAATTTGGAAGACAGAGATTTGTATTACATTGAAAAACATTTCAGAAGAGATTACTGCCTTCTTTGTACCTGATATTAATAACAGGTGTTATTTGCATTCATCAGGAGAATAACATATCCTTATTTAAAAAAAAAATACTGATAACTTCTGTCATTAAGATAATGTAGAACATGAAGAGACCCATCAATCTATACTTAAGCAAATTATTTACATACATTTTTTCCAAGTCTGAGAACAAGTTTTTCAGCATTTATGTGATCAGTAAAGTTAGGATGAGGTTTTCTTTTGCGATAATCTTCATCAGTAAAAGCAACTTCAGAATCCTCCTAGGAAGGAAAACATGAATGTTATATATCCTTAAACAACATTTTTAAATGCCAAAATGGTTTAAAAGAAATGTTTTTATTTGAAATTCTTAATACTTCTGCATTTTGAAAATATCAATAGTTTGATATTTACATAGCAAACTTTTAAAATATTTCTTATTTTTTTAAATATATGGAAGTCTATACCTACATATAGCATCATATAAACATGAAAAACTTTGAAACCAACTGCAGATAACACATAAACAGTTTTTATGTAAGACTTTAAGTCAGGAATTGCAATAACATTACAAAGTATACCACATGATTCTTGATGATAATCCCACAACCATATATGCAGAGATAGGCATACATATACAAACTTGCTAAAGCATGTATTTCTCTAAAAATATATTAATTTTTTGTGTTTTGTAAATTTTGTATGACTGAAAGACAGCATATATTTTGATTAGCATAGGTCTCACGTCTTCCCAAACAGTACCTGATTTTTGCATGAGTCTCCCCACTCTTTATAGTCCAGTGCCTGAAGATCTCTATGTAGTGGACTAAAGTTAACAATATTTTGACAGCAACCAATGATTCAGGTGCAAGGACAATGAAAAAAACTAGACTCACGGAACATAATTTACTAGTATTAAGATGAATACTTAAACAGTTTAATTGCATACATTTAATAGAAAGTATTCAGTGAAAATGAAGGGGKTTTTTTTATTTATTTATTGCTTACTGGGTCAAGGGGTTTGCTTTTAGCCCAGGTCATTATTGTTGAAATGAGAATGAATATCTTCAGTGTCTCAAAACGTTGCATTTCTGTACGTAGTGCTGTTTAATAATGAAAAAGGGATATTTTTATTGTCAACTGTATTTCTCAGACAGTATTTCTGCTTTTATATAAAGATCCCATATTAGCAGCTATGTTATAATGTTTTACATTATATCCACTTTTTAGGAAATACACCTTCTTTGGCTTGGTATAAAATACATGAAATACATGTAGTAACTAAACAAATAATAATATATCAATAATGACTTACATTAGCATGAAGAGAAGAAAAGAAAGGAAATGAGGAAATGATTCATCTCTACTGACTGCTAAGATACCGCAAGAAATGTTTCTTTCTCTCCATTAAAACAGAATAATCCACAGAACTGTAGAAAAATCTTCTTATTTTAGGTTACAGTAAAATAAATAAATGTAGATTATAGTTTGTTCATTCCTCTAGACCTTATGATGCTTTGATTACAAACAGTGTAATTTTGTATATCATATGATTATATATGTATATGTATGTATGGCACCAACTTTCCATTCTGCTGATAGCTGTACTAACCAGAGGCAGCCCATGTTGCTTCCTCAATTTGCTTCACATCCTCAGTGATATTATATAAAATAAAATCACACTCAAGCAAGTAACTTAAAAGCTCATCTCGAGAAGAGACCTGTGGGGGAAAAAAAATAGAAACTTTCATTAAAAGGAAAGGGAAGAGGAGCAGAGGGGAGTATACAAAACTCCTTTTTTGAATTAAACTTGCTGATAGAATGTAATGTTCTAATGTGATGATAGAATGTGTAGACTTGTGAAGAGGATGTTGGAATAATTCATAACACTATAAGACTGATATTGAGCTATTTCAGTCATATAAAAGTAAGGATGATGCATATGTTAAACAAAGAAACATCCAATCTACAACATACATTAATGTGGTTTGAATAGAGATAAATTTTAAGTGGAATTTTAGGATTTGTATCTTCAGTGCAATTGCATCAAAAAATCAAAAATTGCATCAAAAATTGCATCTTTTTTCACTATTTTTAACATTGATCATCTGGCAGAAGGGTGAAGATAAGGAAAATGTCAGCTTCTGTGCAAAATAAAAAACAATCTAATTCAACAGAAATGATAGGATGCTGTCTCTATCACTCCAAGAAACACTTTGCATGAGAGCAGCAACAAAGTTTAAATACCAMTAGCCATAATTTTCTGATGGAACAACTCAGCAATATAGATGCTCTTGCCAGAACTTTCAAATGTTTGAAGACACTCAGAACAACCAATGTGAGACACTTACAGGCAATCTTATAGCCAGAAAACCTCAAGCCACCACACTCTTAAGAGTGAAGAGGTTAGTTAGCTAAGCTTTGTTAGCTTTAGTTAGCTAAGCTTTGAATATATCTATGCACAAAGATGTAGGAATACAGAACAACTAGTTATTAGTGAAAGCAGTGATTTCAGTGGATAGTTAAAAAGAGAAGATACTGAATTTGGTCCAAACATCAATATTCTTAAAATGGTGCTAAAATATATAGGAGAAGTGAGAGAGATACCTGATACATTTTTTTTTTTTTTTCAGAGAAAAGGATAACAGGCTTGTGGCTCATGGAATAGCTTTTGTTCTKTCCAAAGTGGTCAAATTTTTATGTATGTAAGTCCCCTAATTGTATCATTTGTTGGATCAGAGCAACAGGGTGCGGATGGCTATGCAGGAAGCAGAGGTAAGTATAATATGTGTATAAAGCTTCCAGCAGCAAAAAGAGACCCTTAATATGGGTCGTTTTGAAGGAATGACGGTATATCTGGTCTTGTCTGATGGTTATCTGAGGTAATGAGACTACTACTCACTGCGTAGGTTTCCACTGCAAAAGATGGTTTATCGCCCTCTGCTTTGGAAAGAGTTCCCACCACTTGGTAGACTCCCTCCTTGGGCTTGTGGCCTCCCTTCAGGTTAGGAGCCTCAGCATCTGAGGCATTTTCCTCCTCTTCCTCTTCCTCTTCATCATCCTCCAGCGAGGCCCCAACAACGCACTTGGACAAATGCTGCAACACACACGAGCCGTCGGGTCGTGTGTGGCCTCCCTCAGCCGGGAATGTCATGGATTCACCTCCAGCTATCGGGGAACTTGTGCCTCAAAGGCCGCAGCCATCCCCACTCCCAGCGGCTGCCAGGGCCTTGTCTGCCAGGAGCTTGGCAGCATCCACGGCCTCCCCACGCCCACAGGGCCACCCCTGCTCTCCCGCCCTTATCCACAGCCCCCCGGCTGTGGCCACCTCGCCGATGACACGGCCACAGTAGGAGTCCAGGTGGTTGAGGAAGACGCGCTGGTTGCGCACRGGAGCCGCCGCCTCCGCCATGGCCCGCGCTGGGGACGCGGCCGTCGCTAAGCGACTGCCCGGGCCCAGCTCCGCCCGGGCGCTCCGGCCCTGGGGAGGGGCTGCCTCATACCCCTCCTCCTCCTCCTCAACAGAGGGATGAAAAAGATAGATTTCGCTGGAGCACAGATTCTACCCAGAAGGTGGTTTTCATTAGTTTTCCAAGGCTCGGGCAGGGCAGAGACCATCAACAGGCATTTAGCACATGCCTTCTTCCAAGCCCTTTCTGCAGGGGTTGTCCCTAAAGCAGGAAACTTTGTTCCCCCTTGGAGGTGGAAAGGCGACCCAGGCCTATCGTGATCTGGCAGCGCTAACAGTATCATCCTTAAGGGCCTTCGCAGACAGCACCTCAGAGGGGAAGCAGCCATTGAGGCTTTTTAAAAAGTTACCAGTCGTCGATTGATTGCCTAATGTCCAATAACATGTTTTGATTTTTCTTTCTATTAATAATACGTAATCTTRCCCACAGGAAATGTGCAATTTATGGATTAACAGCTGAATGAGGTGGAGCTGCCAGTTCAGATCATGAAGACAAATTACAGTCTAAGGAGACCTACAGAATACAGCCATTGTCAGCGCTTTGAAGAAGCTCCACAGAGGCAATTATTCCATTTACAGGAACTGTGTTTTCTTCAGCTTAGTAAACCCAGCACGAGAAATCGTGGGATGACAGGGCTTTAGGGCTTTTGAGCTATTGCACTGGACACTGCAGTGTATTAAAACAGAAAGCAGAATTTTCTTATACCACTTACAAAACACACRCTTTGAAATTATTTCTCAGATGTTTATAATAAGCATTTGAAATGATATGGCATTTTAAAAGTGTGTGTCTCAAAAAAAAAATAAAAAAAAAAATCTAGCCATTACCTTGGTCATTTCCTCCATTGAGGACTTCTTCTCCCATTCCTTCTCTACAATCCCTACTCCTTTCTCCTTACCTCCTACCCGCAATGGAGGTTTCAGTAATTGTGAGTTTGTGGCCAAAGATGCTTTCAAATTGAAGCTGTGTTTATAGAGACAGACCTTGGTTTGTTTACTCCTCTTCCCCCAAGAAAACTACAACACACTGTTGTATTTATTTAATGCTTTAGTCATTGAAATTTAACAAATAAATAGTTGCAAGGAAAAATACTCAAATATAAAGTCAGTAAAGTACATTCTCCTCACAGAGGACTAACCATGTGCCACAGAGCTGTGTGCAAAAGAGAGCCTAWGAACAGTTTTTAGAGCATGAAAGCACACTCTAGGACAGGAGTGCTAGGAATTTCAACATAAAAAGACAATGAGATAAACATTAAATTAAGCTCTAGACAACAGAAGCTTTGAATACAAGTTGTCTTGTCAAAGCTATAACATCACTATCCCAARAGTATTATAAATGCTCTAATAGACTTCTCCAATTAATATGAYCAATGCTCAGCTGCTGTATATCAATATAAATTAGCTATGTAAATCATTAGCTCTGGTAAACTCACAGGCTCTACTGATGTCAGTGGAACTTGCGAGTTTACAAGAGCTAATGATCCATCTTTAAGCATATATCCAGGGATGTAAGAGCATGAAATAAAATCAGGATTATTTAAAGAAAGATGCACAAACACTGAATAATAAAAAGAATACAAAATGTATGATCATTACAGAATTAAAAAAATTCAAWRGTTCTAGTAGTCCTAGCCAACTGTAACTTTTAAAATGTCTACCATTCAATACACACTTGAAAAGCTGAAGAACAATAGATTTATAAAGAKATTAGTACCAATTTTTAAGTAGAAAATACAAGGTACATCTTCCAGTTTGGTATAAGTCATATAAATTTCATACAGCCTTTGGTTGCAAACCAATACAATGCAATTAATATTACAGTGTTTACTCAGTATTCATTAGAAGATACTGTACACTGGAGGGAGAAAAGGGAAAACATGGGAGTATTAAAGTACTGTATTATAGAAAGCAAARGCTGAAGCAAAAATACTCTAGGGTATATCCTGTATATCAGGTAAACACATTCAGAATAGTAAACAGGCTAAAGTGAAGCCTCCCAACAGTTAGTGTGAATACATATATACACACATAYATAYRTATTATCTTTATCAAAGTGTAGCCCCTTAGACCCCCTAAGACTTCTGTGCTTAGCTCATTTGCAGKTCGRACAATACATTCATATATTAACAGTACATCCCATTACTACTGGAGTTTGCTGTGGAGCTGTCACAGACAAGGACAGATCAAGTAAGACTTGTTTTTAACTCATTGTCACTATGTATATGCAATGCTCAAGTGTTCAAGAGCCATCTTTCTTATTATTGAAGCAAATAATTTTCTGACTTACGCACTGCAAAACAAGCTGAAATTCTATTCTGTGCAAAACAGTAGTTCCCAATAACTAGGTAAAACAAGTAGTTAACTTCCATTTTAAAAAGCAGATCTGAAAATAAWCAGCAAGCACAAAAAAGAAAGATGACTACTTGCACACATAACATTCAGTCTCTAAACAGTTCTCAYGAAGACATTTTCTAGTGTTTTGTATAACAAAAAACACAGGTTACACTTTGAAAARAGATCATGTTTTTTGAATGTCTTARGAAACAAAATGTTTACTTACAATAAAAAGAAAACAATAAGCTTTTTACAATTCACTCAGCAACTTTTTCGGCCTTTTGAGATAACAAGCCCACCRAAGCAAAATATTACATATCAATGCTACAGTGAATTAGATACTAATGCAGGAAACAAGGCTCAGGATATGTTTGTAAGAAAGATTTCAGTACCTCATACTAAAGATTCCTTTTAGCATTAATAAAACCTCTTCACTTCGGAACRATTCACGACTGACTATCCTTCTTCAAAGCTTCTAGTCTTTGCAGCAATGCATTTCCAAAAAACTCTCGATATGCAGGGCTCAGAGAGTCCAATAAGGAGTAGACAGTTTCATGGTACGGAGTTTGCAAACTGTCATCAGTCTGATCAAAAGCATAAGCTACRACCTGCAACAAAGAAATCAATGGTTACATCTTAGTGACTAACATTGCCTTGACATGGAGAGAAGAGAAATCAAAGTTCAACTTTCCAGTCCTGGTAGTACAGTAAGGACAAACATACTCAATTTAAATTGCAATCAGTACTTTCTAATATRGGGCTTAATGATAATATATAACTTAGGCAGTTTCATTTTTTTTCCCCCAAACTCAGATATTAGTAAAATCCTTCCCTTGAAAAAAATCTAACATCCAGGTTTCTGCAGCAGTAATATTAATGGTGCAAAAAGGAGTTACATACATACAGTATCCCTGACTTTCTTACATAGCTGAGAAGCYCAGATATTGAAGTTTTATCCAATCTTGTTTTCTGCTACCAGCTTTGGTCTTCATCATCTTGTGAGTACCTTTGATAAATGGTCTTTTTTTCCAGTCTTGTCCCTTGTTGCTTCATTTGAAATACCTAGTTAAAATTGCATTTTCTAGGCAAACAAATGCAAACTGGTTTTCATAAAAATACAAGAGAAATAAGTAGGCTGCTTTTGATGCCTCTCAAGTGCTATTTTGAACAATGATTACTATAAGACAAAGAGACTTTACAAATTGTACACAAAGTATTTTACCCTAAGTCCTGCTTCTGTGAGCTCCAGGCAGTATTTGTTTCTCTCCCTGGTCTCCACATTGATATATGCCACATCCTCTGCACATGGAAGGATTTTTGAGACAAACATGTTGCTGACAGCGAAGAGAACATCATTCACAACAGCTTCTGCTTCTAGTCTCATATCTTTCACATCTGCTCCRTCAAAGTCTCTATAATCAGAATCTTCTTCAAAGCCCATGTTATTGCTCATCTCCATAGGACTGTAATCAGTCTCCATTCTGCATACAAAAATTATATTTTTTAAATATTTATAATACCATTACATTATACCACTATATATATACTACTATAACATCACTACACTACATACAATATTAAGATTATAAATATTCCTATTTAAGATGTAGCTCATGTTTTACCATCAGCCAAGACAAGGCAAAAAGCGGGACCCAGTGCTCTTTGAGGCTCATGACAATCCAAATAAGCCTACACCAAAATGGTCAGAACAACAGTTTAAGAAGGTGACATCAGCACACAAAAGTAGTATCACAAAAGTTTGGCCTATTCTTCATTAACAAGCAACTTGCTGCCTGTTGTTTAAGAATTTTTTATGATTCAGCATTAATTAATTCCACACTTTGCTCATCCAGCATGCATTAGAAAAACGAGTTATGCCTGGGGAAAAAAAAAAAGAATTCAATAGCCACTTCAGACAAAAAGCTATAGTTCAGCTGAATTCAGTTAAAAGCAATGGTTGATTTAAGAAAGATTACATCCAGGAGCCTATGAACTAATGGGTTATCACAYTTTATCAGGATAGATTAGGAACAATGGCCTTTTTCTTGCCCCCACTAAAGAGCAATTCTCTCATAGGCAATCGCCGACGCATTTCAGAAACAGACAGAGCTACCTGCCCTGTGGCACCGTTGACGGAGAGGGCAGAGAGGGCAACAGGAGTCACCACAGCGGTGGCAAACCACCCCAAGCCCAACACACCCACCGTCCYGCCCGGCGCAGGGCTCCACAACTGGGCGCAGCCCGGCCCCCCTGCCGCTATGGGGCGAACCCCTCGCGGGTAGCACCTACCGAGACGACGGCACCGCCCGCTCCGCTCGGTCCTACGGGCCGGCGGCCAGGGGCAGCCCCACTGCCCCGGCGAGCCCCAGACAGCCCTACCCCCCACCACCGCCGCCGCCCTCCCTGCCTCACGCCCACCCGTGAGGCCACTTCCGCCCGCTCCTGAGGCCACTTCCGTCCCTGCTTCCCCGCCGCCCATTCGCCACTTCCGCTCGCGCGTCGCGGTGCCGGTGACGGCGCTCGGTTCGGGGAGGCAGGAGGGGAGCAGCCTCCCGTGCGCGCGCCCGCGCCGCCGCCTCGGGGCCACCGCGCCCCCGCGCCCCGCTCTACCCCCGCCCTGCGSGGCCGCCCCGAAGATGGCGGCGGCCGAGTGAGGATGGCGCTGCCTGCCCGCGGCTCCGYGCCCTGAGCGAGGCGCGTCGGCGGCTCCGGCCCGGCGGCTCCCCGCGCCGCCRCCATGCCGTGGCCTTTCTCGGAGTCCATCAAGAAGAGGGCCTGCAGGTACCTGCTRCAGCGCTACCTCGGCCACTTCCTGCAGGAGAAGCTCAGCTTGGAGCAGCTCAGTCTCGATCTCTACCAGGGCACCGGCTCCTTGACGCAGGTCCCACTGGATAAGTGGGTAAGAGACGCGAGTGCTGCCGCTTCCTGCGGCTGGGGCTGCCGCCAGCCTTGTTTTCGCTCCCTGGCCTCCTCTATGGGAAAGGGTTAAGGCCCTAATCAGCGTTTTATACAGGACACCCGTTCCCTGTTACCTGAGCACAGTGAAAAAAAAAAGTGGTCGTTTATTGTAAAGAAAAAAAAAACTAACTGCATTGGAGTTTGTTATTGTTTTTATTTCTAAGAAATATAAGAAAAGGAAAGAAAAATGCCTATTGCCCTTTAACTAAAAGGTAAGATTTGCTGGCATGTCATAGAGAAAAAAGAGCTGCTCCTGACCAGAAATAGYCCCTGTAGTATTTGGGAAGCGTATTTACTGCTAGCTGCTAGAGGTGAGAAAAACAAAGTTTCCCCTGAACTAACTACGTTTAGGCTTCAGCCTAGAGCAATCTCGACCCTTCTGGATAGTGTTGTGCCAAATGTCGCTCACGTAGATCTCTGAATGTGGAAGTGCCTGTTGACAGGAAGCAGAAACCTGCGGCTTAGCTGGAGTTTTCATAGTACCTGGGCTGTCATGTTTTGAACCATTTGAAGCTTTATTTTCAGTCCCGATCTGTATGTTATATATGTGTATGTTATATATATGTATGTGTATATATATAGATAGACTGCTGTGGTAGTCAAAGGTGCTGTGCCTGTGTAAGTATTTTGTAAGGTTTCTTGGCTGCATTACCTGTGTTACTGAATTCTTCCTTCTAGGCAAGCTACAGTCATAAGAAGCCATATGTATGGTATGTGTCACTCGTAGACTCCCAGGGTGGCAGAGATGATTAACTAGCTGTACAACCTCACTGTTTTACAAGCAATTTTTATTGTACTGTATTCTGGTATAAGGTGGTACTGGATAAGTTTAAAAAAAAAAAAAAGTGGCTCTCTGGTATTTGCAAGTAATGCCCCACCAGTCGTTTCTTTGAAAGCATATTTGAGGGTGGCAGTAGGAAAAACATTTGCATAGATTCTCGTTATTGTGTATGTCTGTCTTTGTGTTTTCCTGGCTCTGCAACTTGTTTTACATAGGAAGAAAGAAAGGCTTTACACTTGAACAGAATTGCAGTGCCCTCTAGTGGATTTCAGAGCGGTGTTCTCTAAACAMACTGACATTATATAAAAAGTAAACACTCTTGAGACAGCAGCAGTAATGAACTGTACTAAATGACGTTAAATATGTCTTCTCGGTGATTAAGTGTATATAGCACTACTGTGTAGGATACCTTCCCCGTTTAGAGATCAGCATTTTTTCTCTGTCTTGTAAATAGTGCACGACATGTTGGAGACTCTTTGCACGTGACTTTCTCACATATGACAGATTGCAAAAGCAGATGTTGCGGAAGTATAGAAGTATTACAACTCTTTTTTTTTTTTTTTTTTTTTTTTTTTTTTTTCCATCCTAGTCATTGTCAGCTTCTTCTGCGTGAATCACCAGAATGGCTGTGGTTACACATGTTGTCTTATCCATTCTGTGAATACTTTGTTCATTGGAGTATTGTAGATATTCTAACCAATGTTGTCTGTGTGTTWGCAGATTGTAGARGTACCTTAATGACYTCAGGTATTCTCAAGTAACCTCTTKGTCTCCTGAGACCAGACCTATTTAAAAAAAACAAATCAAAATCTAACTCATGATGTTCGTGGTTGAATTAGAATGTACATAATATATACCGTAATTACTGTTGACAATATTACTGTGATTCCAGCTGGAGACTTTCAGTCAAAGATGTGGGAACAAGTCCTGATRTGCAGATAGAACCTCAGTTTTAACATTTCATTTAGAATGCTCTAATCTTTAGAGAAGTACTTTAGAGAAACA
Source organism: Eudromia elegans (assembly GCA_003342815.1). Classification (NCBI taxonomy): domain Eukaryota; kingdom Metazoa; phylum Chordata; class Aves; order Tinamiformes; family Tinamidae; genus Eudromia; species Eudromia elegans. The sequence continues at coordinate 5,333,910 of PTEX01000006.1, forward strand.
GCAGGATTATTTATGAATTAATTTCACTATAAAGCATTTTGCAATTTCTGCTTTTAGGCAGTACTTTTTATTTTGAAATAATAAGAAATATAATAAGAAATAATAAGAAATATAGTAAAGTAGTGGATTTCTATGTATGTTGGTAGCAAAAAGCGGTCAGATTTATTCAAAATCAGTTTTTGAGAATTAACTTCCTTTTAATGAAAAACTAATGCATATAGACTAATTTAAATAAGTACATATTTTCAAATATTCCAACTTTGTGGCTGTATCATTTTTTGTCTTGTCAGATACTGTTGCCATGTCTGTAATTGTAACTTGAGACAGAAGATTTTCATTTTCCTGTTTCTAAAATATTCTTGTTTGTTTTCCTTTAAAATGATTATTTATCTTTGCAATAAATTACAGATAATCAGATATGACTTGTAAAATATTTTTAAATGACTATTTTTAAGCTTCCATTGTTGAATTTGTGTTATTTGAAGTGTGCCTGTAATCCAGATGGTAAAGTCAAAACCTAGTCAAAGCAAAACCTGTTTGCTTATTGAGMCCTAGGTCCTAATATTAAACTCAGTCTTGATCAGGGTCCTATACACTTACCAAATTTGATATGTGGTTGTTTGAGCAGCATAGAAAGTTCTTGCTTAGTTGAAATAGAAATTACTGAACTTTTGGTTAGGACCACAAATTATATCACCCCACCACACCCCTCCAAGTATATAATCATTTAATAGAAATAACATATTTGCTTGAAAAAYTACTGCTTGGACTATCTTCTCTTTTTCTAATCCATTTCACTTCATGTGATGTGTTTCCYAGAGCAGTGTGATTGTTTGTACCTTGGTTTATAGAGTTACTGTAAAGAGTTCTAATAAAATGACAGTGTCTATAGAGTACTGCTCAGGCACTTGGGTTCTGATTCTTACTTTTCCTTATTAGCGCTTAGCATTACTTTGAAGTCATTAAAATCTAATTTAGAAATGACATTCATGAAGTACAGTGAAAATGGTTTTTTTTTAGTTCCATTGTCACAGAGAAATGTCATACAAGGATTACATTMCATCCAGTGAAATACTTTTGCCACAGAAACCAGGTACTTCTTGCATTTCTATTGTCAACTGTTTTCCAATTTGCTTCAAGAATTACCAGGAAAAGAATAGATTAACTTGTGCACTGCTGTGGTGTGTGTTAAAGTAACATAATAGGACTTGKTATACTGTGAAAGAATAGAATATTCAACTATCCACATATTAATCTGTATTCTATTAAAAACTYATTAATCAGCATGACCAAATTATGACAGAGTCAAAATACTGAGAAATGTCCAGCTTATTGATCCTCTTAAGTGTAATTACTTTTCTGCCTTCCTCCATATGTTCAGTTGGTTATGATAGTACTCAAAGTAATGGAAGTGACTTTTTTGATTCTCTGCTTTTAGTGTCTAAATGAAATCCTGGAGTCTGTAGATGCACCTCTGGAAGTCACAGATGGCTTTATACAGTCAATTTCTTTATCTGTTCCATGGGGGTCCTTGCTGCAAGATAACTGTGCATTGGAAGTAARAGGATTAGAGTTGGTCTTCAGGCCAAGACCAAGACTTGGTATGCTTATTTCTTCATTTTCCACATGGAAATATTTTACAGTTTTTATAAAAGCGAAAGGCTCTGCTTGCCCTAGTTCTGCTGCCTTATTTAAAGCATTGTTTAACTTCTGTGCATTATCAACAGAATAGTGTTGTTTTATTAAATAACCTTAAAAGTTTTTTTTTTTTTTTTTTTAAAAAGTCTACATAGTAGTACTGTACCTCTTCTTCCAAACCATTTCAGACGTATAGAGGTGAAAATAATGCTTTAAAGTTTTGTATGGAAGGAAGTTTTTKTTAGCCATGTTCTGTGGGTATAGAATGCCAAATGCTGTTCAGCCAGTGCTAGCAGCTGTGCACCTTGCCTATTATGTGGCTGTAGGATAACACAATAGTGTGAGATTTTGCAGAGAGCTGTAGTGAGGTTTTGACTTTCTTCAGCAGCATTAGGGTAGAAGGTACATCTCTTCGTCTATTTGGACARTATCAAATGCATTTTGTTTGCCCCTGTGTTCTAAAACAATAACGTTTAAGTACTGTAAATGCTACCTAAAAGCTAAGTACTGTAAGTGGTAGTAATCTGTGATAACAATGTTGAAAGGGTTATCTAATCTGTTCTAGCTTGTGTCCATATAATGCTGATCTACAGTAGACTGTCCTTATGATGATTACATTTTCACTGTCGAAGTTTGAGGTATTCTGTTAAAACATGTTATTGAATCACATGTGAGACCTTTAGTTATTCTCAGTGGGTGGAGATTTTTGAATATATGTCTGAAGGACTTAGATTTCTATATATATATATACTGTAGAGATAATACAAGAAAATATTTTAGTTGTAATATAGATGTGAAAATTTGTGATCATCTTTATTCTTAATTATCTTATTATTGTCATTAACCATCTTTAATAAAGATATGAAAAACTGCATAAATCCCATCTTCCTTCATTTTTTTCAAGTAACTTCTAAGCAGATTTAATAAAACCACAGTTGATTATACTTGCTGTTATGATGTAAACCTGACCTCTACCATTTAACTGAGTCATCAAGACTACAAAAAAAAAAAAAAAAAAAAAAAAAAGTGTGTTAGTCTGGACTAGAATTTAAGTTAGGGTGATAGACTGATTTAGAAGTCATGCAGAAACAAAGCGTATTCTTTCTAATGTGTGTTGTGTTCTCATATTAATGAATTATTTTAAAAGTTATTACCTCATTTTTGTGTTAAACATTTAAAACATGTTTTACTTAAGATCTGTTAGATCTAGGTTAGATTCAATAGGATTACATCTTACAACTTGCTTATTCTTTCTCAGATTAGGGTTTATTTCAAATGTAAAAACACACCTTAGAGTAACCTCTAAACRAAGTTATTTCTTTGAATTCATTTTGATTTTGTCTGGAAAATCATTCTGGTGCAACTAAAGTCTCTTTAGAAAAAATTGATGTAAACCTTTAAGCCCATCGTTTAAGTGCTGAAGGCTGGTTATGCTTAATCTTGTTTTAATTTTGTTCATATTGAAATTTCAAATATCAGAATCTTACCCATACAATCTTAGCAGATTAAAACTACTTCATAAGAGTCGAATCTGTAAGAGGTTACGCAAGTAAATTGATACACTGGATTTCTTATTTAACTGTTTAAACTGTTTTGTAAATGTGCCAAATGTATTATAATATTTGATTTTTTTTTTTTTAAATACAGTCAAATATGTTAAGACTTTTCTTATTCTACAGCATCAGGCTCTGAGCCTATGTACTGGTCGAGTTTTATGACTAGTAGTATACAACTCGCAAAAGAGTGTCTTAGCCAAAAACTGACAGATGAACAAGGAGAAGGGTCCCAGCCTTTTGAAGGACTCGAGAAATTTGCAGAAACTATTGAAACAGGTATGAGTTTATTGTGCAGGCTTGAATGAACATTTTAAATTAAATCTGCTTATGATGTGCCTCAGTCTTAAAAAATGGCATGYCATTTGCTATAACTTCTCTCAAAATTTTTCATTGGTTCACCATGCCTTATAAAATTTAAACAAGAAGGCCGGATAATTGTTCCTGTTTTCAAAGGGGGGAAAAAAGCCCACATAAGTATAAAGATAGGTATATTCTTTCCTCAGTGTACAAAAACTGACCTGTTATGGCTTCTTGATACCATGTTGTTAGATTCAAATCACCAACTCAGTTTTGTTTTGTTTACTTTAAGTGGAATAATCCAAAGGCCTGGTACCACATGGTGTGATAAGGAACATAGTACTGAGATACCTGAACTTATGAAAATATTTAAATTCAGATCTGAAAATAGACAGTCAAAGTTACACCAAAGTTTGTGAACTTGGGTGTGTGAGTCAGTGAAGCAGATATTTCCCTTAAAGATCATTTACATGGAGCTGTGTAAACAACGTAAGCAGGTATACAGGCACAAAAACTCATCTCAATCTTATGGATATACATAGACATTTAATAGGCACTTATGTTGTCACTTGAAGTTCTGTTGTGCTTATTTAACTCTTACTTAACTGTTTCTTCACACTAAACATATATTTCCACTGAAATAAATACTAACATCTCCCCCAGTAGAAAATAATCTATCATTTTGTTTATAAAAATTGTCACTGAGTAACTTAAATGCCAGYGTGGTATCCTTCTGTTTTCTCATTTAAGTTCTAAGAAGAGTGAAAGTTACATTTTTAGATACTGTTCTGCGAATTGAACATGTGCCGGAAAACTCTAAAAGTGGAAGTGCACTTGAAATCAGAGTAGAAAGGTAAATATTTTGGTCTTGTTTTAAGAATTGTCTTTCTTTGYCTCTTTATGTGCAATATATATCATATTACTAATGTGCATGTTTATRTAATTAGACCCTAAATCTTGGACACCCCATTTGAGACCTTCTTTTCTTATGATGCCAGTGAACACTCTCTCCCTTTAATTTCCACTTAAAAATTTAAACTTAAATATWTTTAATCATCATATTATTCAGAAGTGTTCCAGATTTTTCCAAAGATGAAAAAATACAAATTCTCAAATATTCAAATACCAGTGGACATTAATGTCAAATCAGACCGCACCCTAACTCAAAAGATATTTAATATCTTAGAAATTCCTCTGGTACGTATTGAACATACTTTAACAGTCCTGTAAAAACATAAGGTTTTAGGTCTTCTGTGAGCTTCCAGAGAAGTCCATCTGTATTCTGTAAATACTTTGAACGTCATCACTGTGCATGTTATTATTGTGTTCCTTTGACTGATGGGATAGTGTAAACTTTTGTTTCCAATATGCAATGGATAAATAACACTGATTCTTACTGTGCAGTGCTAATGAAATATATTTGTTTTTAAGCAAGCATTTCTAAATTTCAAGCTCTGTTCAGGAGGGATATCAGTAGGACTTCTTTGTTAATTTTCTTATGGAAATCCCTTACCAAAACCTTTCTGTCTTTGCTTTGAAAACTAGATTGAAACAAGCTGTTAAATATCATGTTGGTTTTTAGATTTTGGATATATTTCCTGTGTGGAAAAGTAGATGTGTTTTCCTCCTGTAAGTCCTATAATGTGGAGACTTGATTTTTTTTCAGAATTAGCTGTTTATGCTGTTCTTCAGTGTTTTAATGTAAAAATGTCTCATTTCAACATAGTGTTATTTTGAAGTGATGCTTTTAAGCACCAAAAAGAATTAGAGGGCAGACTTTCAAAAAAYTTGCATTCTGCAGTAAGAGTTGTATATGTCCTAGTGGAAACATTAGAGTAGTGTAGGGCAGACTCCTTCCCTTCATGATCAAGTTAAACATAAGCACTAGGGTGCATTCACACCAGAGGCATGTAGCAGTAGTCGTATAACATCTTGTGAAAGAGGTCAAGATTTTCACCCATTCCCAGAGTGTGTACAGTCCCATTTCTGTTCTCTCAGGATGGTCAATGACGTTGTAAATAGTCTGAAGAAAAAGAACACGTTAAAACTTAGTTTAGTAGCCAAATGTCATGATAAAGGTAAAAATTTCCATGCTATTCCTACTATCTTTATTTCCTTGATTTTGTCTCCCAGAACGATGTACTGTGACGAAACTGCAGATGAATGCTCTGGAATTAATGTGCATCAGCCCACGGCCTTTGCTCATAAGTTGCTTCATCTCTCAGGTGTCTCTTTCTTCTGGGATGAGTTTCCTGCATCAGCAAAGTCCTCCCCAGTGTGCTCATCTACACAGCTGGTAAAATGAAATATGTTAAGTATGAGTGTAAAGTGTTCAGTGATGAAATGTATTGTTACACATATATATTAGAATCTGTGTGAAGGATACAGGCATTGAACTTATTAGATCTGTATTTGATAATTCTTTTATGTATATATAATCAGTTGCTGTCCATTTTGAGGAGGGGGAAAGAAATGGTGACTTTAGGATTGAGCTAAACTTAAGATGGAGTCTAGTTGCAACTTTAATGCATGGAAGTCCTCTGTACTTCAATATTCTGTGGAAACTTGCATCCCTTTGTTGCAAATTCCTGGTGTTTCATATTGCAAGTGCCGTGCTACTTTCATGGCTAGAAATCTGTTTCTTAGTACTGCTTCAAATTTATATTTGAGTAAAATTGTAATTTCTGCAATAAACTTATTATTTCAAATGTATGTTTTAGGTTTCTTGACAAAAATTGGGCTACATTCTTATTTCTTTCTCCTTAACATTTTAAGGCAACTGAACCAAAGCTTTCACCTAGCTGGAACCCAAAAATCACTTATGAGCCACATCCCCAATTAACACGGAATTTGCCAGAAATTACTCCCTCTGACCCTGTACAGATCAGTAAGCTGATTGGTAGAATGGAGTTGAGCCTAACACTAAAACAAAATGAAGTACTTCCTGGAGCAAAGGTTGGTTATCCTTTTCTTGGCTTTAGCTAAATTARTATATTCATGTAAGATTTTTGTTTTTGCTGTGTAAAAAGCGTTGTAAGATTCTTAAGAGGACAGATGTATTATTATTAAATATCCTAGTTTTCTCTGAAAACTAAAAATTCTATGCATTCAAAACCTATATATGTATATGTTAGGACATCTTTACTCTGTCTATAGAAGGTTAGGAGATTCCCAGGAAATAGCACAAAATATTGAAAGGGAAACTGGTACACTCTTTTCCTACAGGTATCTTGCAGGCAGGGGATTTTCCTATTTATAAATAAATGAAGTTTTAGATCTTGAAACAAAACTATGTGGGAACCCCTTTGAATACATATTTTTGAAATAACATTTTTGAAATATTTTTGAAAATAACATATTATTTTATTTTTATTTTTTAAGTTGGATGTAGATGGACAAATAGATTCCATGCATCTATTTCTGTCGCCAAGGCAGGTTCATCTTCTATTGGACATGGTAGCAGCTATTGCTGGACCAGGCAAGTGCACATTCTCTAGCTGTTAAATAAGTATTTAGGTAATCTGCAAAGGAAATTCACAGGCAAAGAAGTTTTTTGAAAAGAGAAAAAAGTGTTGTGATAAACTTACTGTTTCTTTAGATCTGCTTCTAGCAAAACACTTTGCAGCTCCTCTGATCTGGCTGTAACCCGCTTAGTGGTTTCATTTGTACACTATACATGTTTGTAATGACAATCTAGGTAATAAAAAGACTTAGAAAGTAAACATGGAATATGGCAAGATGGAGGAAAATGATGAAAGGGAAGTAACGTGTGTATTTTTTTATATATATTTAAAAATATATTTTAGGTTAGGTTATTAGGTTATGTTTTAGATTCATTGTTGAATTTCCATGTGATATTGGTAAAGAAATAACAGCAGATTTTGTCTTTCTTTTTAACTCAGAAAGCCTAAGCCGGATAGATTTGTCAAGTAAAGACAGGAAAAACCGACCAATGCAACAGGAAGATGAATACCGGATTCAGATGGAATTGAAACGTTATCTAAGAAAAGAGTCTTTATCTGCAGGAGCATCATCTGAGCAAAGCTTCTATGAGACTGAGACTGCCAGAACGCCTTCGAGTCGTGGCAAGTATTAAAGATGAGACAGCACAGGAAGCAACCTGTTGTTTAGACTGTGCAGTTTGATTGTTCAGCTTTTAATCTTTTTGATTAATATTGCAAAAGAGTTTGACACAGACTAATCCTTTATCTGACAAGAACTAAACTTGTAAATAAAAATGTAAGGCCTGACTTAGTTGTCAGATTAGACTAGATTTGAGTTTGTATTAAAAATGTTCAAAACATTGATGTATAGCACTGTAAATACACATGCAATGATATCTCTTTAAATGAATGGTTAAGAAATAAATATAAAATAATAGTTTATTGCTCTGATTTTTATATTATCATTCCCATAATTTCTTTACCGATCTTTCCGTGAAAATGAGGAGTATGTTACTTTATGCCAACCTGAAGATGAAAGTGAAGCATTTGATAAGTTCTTAAATTTTTTTTTTTATTATTCATAATCTTAAGTACTTCCAGCACCGGAGTGAGAGAACTTGAAAGTACTGAAAATAATATGCTTAGCTGGTTAATATTATGCCTAGCAATTAGATTTCTGAAGTTAMAAATTTCTGTTAAAATTGTAGTTAATATTTTTGATAGGAAAATAACTCACATTTTGATATCTGTGATTTTAATTAGAAGAAGAAGTTTTCTTCTCCATGGCTGAAATGGACATGTCTCACAGCCTTTCTTCCCTTCCGCCGCTTGGAGACCCTCCAACTATGGATCTAGATTTGTCTCTAAGCAGTACATACACAACTACACCTGCAGGATCTCCACTGAACGCCACTGTGGTATAGTATTAAGTACATGTAAAACSTTTTTGGAATAAGATTTTTCTCTGGAACTGTTACATAAATATCCTGTGCAATACCAGGAACTATTGCAAAATTCTAGGCTAATTATTGTCTAGTATCTTTTAATGTGTATTTATAGCCCTAAAATCATTCTGTACCTACCTGAAGGGTGTACAAGTGTTTGTAGCACATCCTTTCCATAGTTGCAAAGGAAAACTGTATTTGAAAATTTCTTGTCTGTTTGGCTACCAAGACAGGAAATAGAATGCATATTTATGAAAAAAGCGTTGACTTTCATTTATAGCTCCATTCCTGGCATTTGATGCTTTTGTAGTAGAGAGTGCAAAATTGGTGACAGTGAAAAGTACAATATCTCCATCTTTCCCAGATCTGTTATGTGCCAATTGTTTTGCTTAAGAACTGTAGAGAACAATTTTGCTTTCTACAGAAAAAAAAGAGAGCCTGTACTTAGTGAGAGAGAAACTATTTTGCTTTGAAAATATGTGTAAGAGTATCGTAGAATTGCATTGTAGCTGAAAGTAAAGCATGTCTACATTGTGTAATTTAGGGGTAACATGCTGTGAGTTGGTCCATTGATGAATGTCACACACACCTCTATTTTGTTTCTTTACGTTATTTTTGTTACATCTCATGTTTGTAAACATTTCTTTTTGCAAATTTAAAGTCATACATATTTTTTCTTCTAGCTTCAGCCAACRTGGGGTGATTTTCTTGATCGTAACAAACAAGAACTACAACCACCAAGAGGTTCTTCACTTTCAGCCAATGTGGTTCACCAAGCTTCCTTAAGAAGGACGTGTAAGTTAATACTGCTTTGCATTGTGATCTCCAGATAATTCTGGAAATAAGATGTTACTCCATGACTTGATGAAAAGAAATGAAAATCACTAATGAGATGATGTTATGTATGTGTTTKTACTGAAAAATTACTTGAACTTGATTTTGTATTTCAGCTATTCCATCCAGATCTGTTTCAGTGGATGAATCCAGGCCTGAGCTTCTTTTTAGACTGGCAGTGGGAACTTTCTCAGTGTCTGTACTGCACATTGACCCTTTACCCCCACCTGAAAGTTCATTGAATCTTAATCCATTGACACCAATGGCTCGGGATTTCTTTACCCGAATAGAAAAGATTGAGCCAGTTAAGTTTTCAACAGAAGATTTTCTGTCCTTCCGAGAAGTATTTGCAGAAGCTTGTTCTCATGATCACCTTAGGTATAACTTTGCTTCTTAATAAGTCTAATAAAGAAAAAATATCTTTTGAATAAACTTGAATAAATTTATTTCCATTGAAGTTATGTCACTTAATACGTTGATCTGTGTAAGACGTTTTTGTTAATTTTCAAATAGCATTGAATTTTGAAACTTACTGTCCAAAGCTGTTTTGGAAAAAGATAAACTATAAGCTTTAAAATATTAAAAAAATTTAAAAACCCTACCTAAATCTTTTCTGGTGTAGATAAATCAAATCTGGACAGTTTTGACCACACAAATTTGCAAACTCAAGACAATGAAATAAAGAATCTCTCTAGAAATATCTGTATTTATTAGGAATATTTCTATGACAACGAAAGGGTTTCTTTTTGGAGGAGTTGAGATTTTTGTTTAGTGCAAAAATAGGTAACAATATGGTTTTAAAGTAAGTGTGAGCARGATAATAAAGACAGGGAAAGATTTTCCAGGAGTACAGTGCATGCTGTAGCATATTTATGAGAACTTTTTTTTTTTTTTTACTTTATGCATACATGTAATCTACATTTGCTGAGAAATCTAAGTCTTTCATGGTTCATTTAAGGATGTTAGATATCCAGCTTCAGGTGAATTGCACCTGAAGTTAGATGTATAAAATAGATTAAAAGTTCCTCTGCACTGGCCATTGTTGAATAGACATCATAAATGTGTTCCTTTATTTTTGTTGCCAGTGTTTTTTGTTTGTTTATTTTTTAAAGAAAGTGTAGCTTTATACATATTTACATTTTTACTTTTTTATGACAGATTTACAGGTACTGGCATCAAAATCTCTTATGAACAACGACAAAGGTCTGCCTCTCGAAGTTTCAGTACTGATTTATCCATTGGGGAAATGGAATTCCTGGAATGCCTTTTCTCTACTGACTCTTATTCCATTCAGCCACACTATACAGAGGTATGTTTAAAAAAAACAAAAACAAAGAAACAAACAGAAAAACCTGAGAGCTTTCCATGAAAGAAATATTGTTGAAACTGTTAAGACTTTAAAATAGTTATAAATTACAGTAACTGTGTGGTTTTAAGATACAACTTAATATTTTTATTGCAGGTTCAGATAGTGAACCAGGCTGGTATCATTACCTAGCACAACTGGTATTAAGTAGCCAAACTTAAATAGTGTACTTCTATCGTAAAGAGAGCTAACACAGATTGATATTAAACTAAACATTTTCTGAAAACAAGAAAGGAGTTAAACAATGGAAATAACAGAAAATTATAGTTCCAACTCCTTTGCTAATCAGAGTGATCTGGTAACATTTCTTGCCAACTGGATAGACTAGCAGTGGCAGCAGGGTTTTATTGCCTAACTTGATCATACGATTACCTTCTATTTAGCCTAGGTAAAGTGTCGTAAATGTCTACTGTGACTAACGTGTGACTACTCTTTCCTCCTTGCCCATTAATTCTTTTAAATCTATTTTATTCTGTAGCTGTTGACCTTTCATTCTAAAGAAAAAAACGATTCTCATGCTCTGCCGTGCCTACAACTTCATTATAAGCACTCGGATAACAGAGGACCTCAGGTAGGGTGGGAGATAAGAACAAGTTCCTGTGTAGTATTCTTTATGCAATTTTATTGATATCAAGGGAAGAGGTACCTTTCTGTAGACCTGAAAGGCCTTAACAATTGCTATTTAAATTTGATTTTGTTAGATTGTTTTTAAGGATTTCACTGCTTTCTTTATCCTTATTTCTCTCTTCTCTCCCTCCTCTTTTTTTAAAAATTTTTTTTCAGGGTAGTCAAGGGAGACTAAGCTCTATTCCACAAAAAGCAGAGCTACAAATAAAGTTAAGCCCAGTGTTTTGTGAACTGGATATTAGTATTGTAGACAGATTAAATTCTTTACTTCAACCTCAGAAACTAACCACAGTGGAGATGATGGCATCTCATATGTACGCTTCTTACAACAAGCAATTTAGTCTGGTAAGTGAGATACTAAATTTATTAATATGCATGCTGAATTTTTATGGGAAGTATTATTGATGACAGAAAAACTAGTCTCTAAAACCTGCTTTAGATAGAATCTAGACATCAGTGAAAACTCTTCATTTAAAAACTTCATAAAACAAAAAAAAAGTTACCAATATAATTATATCCCAAACATTTTGATTCTTTTTCAAAAACAGTGAGTGATAAGCTACAGTCAAGGAAGTTTTGAATGACACATGTTAGTGAAAGCAGCTGAAAACTGTGACTTGCCGAGAAGGGAAAATATGTGTGGTAGTAGTTCCTGGCTTCCCAGCWATAGGGTTTCTTTATTTAAGACATAGTAACACCTAACTGCTGCATGCTCTTGTTTGCTACTGCTACTGTCTAATTTGAGAAAGCAGAAATAGCCATTTTTGAAGAATTTCTAGTCTGTCTTTTAAGTGTTTATAATATCTTAGCCATAGCAATGATAGAAATATAAACTAACAAACAAAAATAACTAGTTCTAGTATCTGTTTACCACTTTTTTTTTAATATAGTATGTCATAAAAAGTCTTCCCAATACTATTTTKGGGTTTTTTTTATTATTATTATTTATTTATTTATTTAGCACAAAGCATTCACGGAAGTCTTTCTGGATGATTCACATACTCCTGCAAACTGTAGAGTTTCCGTTCAAGTCACTGCGCCGTCATTAAATCTTTCTGTTCGCTTCCCGATACCTGACTTACGATCAGATCAGGAAAGAGGACCTTGGTTTAAGAAATCACTTCAGAAGGAGATTCTTCATCTTGCATTTACAGATCCGGAATTTAAGACCGAGTTTATAGGAGGGTCAACTCCAGAACAAGTTAAATTAGAACTAACCTTTAAAGAGCTAACTGGTAAGAATATTAAAGTTAAAATCAAAAAGAATATTTGATATTTTTTTTTTTTCCAGTGATTACTTAGTTGAGACAGAAGTGTTCTAATGTGAATTCACTGAAACTTCTTTCCTCTTGAGGGAGTCTTTTTCCATTTACGTTTTGTTTTTGAAACCCAATTTTTGTGTGTGTGTGTGTATATATATATATATTTCCTTTTATTTTTATACCAGTTTCTTTTGATTTAGGATGACCGTTATTTCTATCATGGTGTTATGATATATACGTCGTAGGAAGAAATGAAAATTATGCAAAAATTGTATAACAATTGCAATAAGCAATCCCTTTCAGTCTAAAAGTAAAGTGAATAATAATTTTCTAAATGAGTGCCATGTAGAGAACTTTAATGTTTTTATGCTTTTAAAGTTGCAAAGTAATAAATCTGTCATATAAGTCTTTAAGACCTTTTTTGCCGATTTGTTTGCCACTTTTAGTTTTGTGTGTGGCATAACACAATGATGCTGAAAATATAAATGCAGATAYAGCTGCATTAGAAACATGGGATTTTCTGACTCCTGCTAGAAGATAGTATGAAATAATTTTGAATTCTAGTAGTTAAATATCAATTTTTATTTAAAAAGAGAACAGAATTTGCATTGTAGGTATCTTAACAAGCAGTGTTCACAGTTAGTTTGAGCCTTTCCAAGGAATGGGAAACCCAATATTAGCATCTCTTTCATCTGTTATTTTTTTGATTTTCTTTTTTCTGCTCAGGTTCATTTGAAGAAGATAAAGGAGAGGTACCAATAAAATTTTTTCAAGTATCTGGTGGCATCGATGGAGATATGACATCRTCAGATAACTTTGACTGGCCTCGGTAAAGTAATGTTCTATTTTTCATYGTAGATTACATGGCAAGGTGGGATGCAATGCTATTATTTGCTAATCTTAGTGAAACCTGTGACATAGATACTTTAAAAGTCCTTTTTAATAAAAGAGTGTGTGGTTATTGAAGAGTCTGAGAATTGATGAAACCCCYTCTTATTTGTAATGACACAAGACCATTTTAATGGTCTGTCTAACTGTAAACTAACTAGTAAACTAGTAAACTAACTGTCTAACTAGTAAAGCTGAAGGAGATGCAGKTCTACTCTAATGGCTTATTATGAATAATTTCTCCAATATCAGGATTGTATTGAAAATAAACCCTCTAGCTGTGCACTCGATTCTGGAAAGGATAGCAGCAGAGGAGGAAGAAGGAGATGGTAACTTTCAAGAGGAAGAGGAAGAAGGAGGTTCTCATTCTTTGAAGGACGTCTGTGATTTTAGAAGACCAGAGCCTTCTCCTTTTTCTTCTCGTAGGGTCATGTTTGAAAATGAAGAGGTACTATAAAGTTATCTTACTACTCTTGGGCTCATTGTAGATTGWGTCAGTGTATTCTCCCTACCCTATATGCATTGACCTATGCAAAATAGTTTTTAATTATGTTTTTTTTTCTTTTTTCCTTCTACTTTCAGATGGTGATGCCAGGAGATGTGGTTGAAATGACTGAGTTTCAGGATAAAACAATTAGTAATTCTCACTATGTACTGGAACTTGCATTACCAAACATTCACTTAACATTACCAAGCAAAAGCTTTTATGAAAAACTTTACAATAGGTAAGTGTGATACTCTTCTTGGTTATCATGACCTTGGTTATCAGTTCRTTATTCATTGTTGATAAAAGCTATTGAATGAGTAACTGTAGCAGGAACTCATTAATATTATTTTCTAAGAATATAAGGTTCTGTATAAATTTTAAGACAGTAATATCTCTCATAGCAACTTAGATCAGATCTGTGCCTTAGCAGCTATTTTCATGAGTAGAGGAGAAAGTTAAGTAGTCCATTGCTTTCAAATAAAGAGTATATTCAGACTTTTGTATACAATGTTTAGTTTGTTCTTACATAGATTTTTTTTTTTCCCTTTCTAACCTACTGAGGTAATATGCACTTAGGAATAGAGGAGCTTTTATGRCAGTGACAAGTGCTGGCTTTGATATATACATATCATTATATATGGATGTAAAAATCATTTTGTGCTTTGAGATATTAATGTTATTCTTTTTTCTACTCTTGAACCTTTTCTCTTCTGTGTTTACCTTTATATGAAATCTGTGAAGGAAATACTGCTTGATTGACCATTATTAAATAGGAATATAGGATTATGTTGTATGTAATAATAATAAATTCTTTCTTTCTAGGATCAGCAATGATTTATTGTTGTGGGAACCTACAGCTCCATCTCCCGTAGAAACATTTGAAAACCTTTCTTACGGTGTTGGACTATCTGTGGCCAGCCAGCTCATCAATACTTTCAGTAAAGACAGCTTTAGTCAGTTTAAATCTGCAGTTAATTATGGTAATATATTGAATAAATCATTTATAATTACAGTGGTACAGAGCATAATTGGCTGAAATGATTAAGCTGGTAGTGGAAAGAATTTGCAAACTTCTAAGAAAGGATTTACATATCCCAAGACTGTTGTATTAATTAAAATAAAAGTGTGAAATTGAATCATATTACAGATGTTAAAAACAGTGAGTTATTGGCGTAATGTGTGCACTAGTAAAAAGTTGTGTTTGCTGTYTCATAGACGACGAGAGCGGATCTGAAGAGGAAACACTACAATATTATTCTGCCGTCGATCCAAACTATCGTTCACGCAGAAGGAAAAAGCTTGACTCTCAGAATAAGAACTCACAAAGCTTCCTCTCTGTTGTGTTAAACGTTAGTCATGGATTAGTTTCAATATTCACAGATATAAAGGTGAGATGCTGGATCTGAAAATAGTACGCAAAATTGAGCACCATGTGTCAAATTACCCTGTTGTTTTGGCTGTGGGACCCATTCATGATGTATATACAATTTTTTGGAAGGTTTACAACAACATCAAAATTATTTCCTAATCTGGATATTACTGCACCATAACTTGACTATAATGCTGCGTAATATTTGAGCAATTCTGCTTACTTGGTATTTAATAGAAAGTAAACACAGGGAAATATGTGTAACTGTCGTGTTATTTTAAACTAATTGCGCAAACTCAACGAACGATCATTTTATCTCTCCTATTCTTCCTTCAGAAAGATGATGGAAATATACTGGAAGGAAAATATGGTGAATTYTGGTTAGAATTCAACAGTGGTTCACTTTTCAGTGTGACTAAATACGAAGGCTTTGAAGATAGACACTACATTTGTCTTCATTCTAGCAGCCTCAATTTATATCACCAAGGTAGGGACAGGAATATGGTGGTTTTCAGGGTGAATTTGACATGAAATATGATTACACTTCTGTAAAGAACTGCTCTCTTTTTGTTCTAATAGTGCATCATTTAGCACAAGAGAACTATTGTTCATAGCTAACATCCCTATATGTTACAGTAGTACAAGTTAGTGATATTTGTGTTTTCTTAGCTAACTCTTCAACTTAAAATTGCAGGTCCATAACCATGGCACCTTTTGATTATTAAAAGATTTTGTGGTCATCTGGCAATTTAGCTGTTATTTATTCAATGTTGCATTCTCACGTTTTCTGTCTTAGTGGTTACTTGGTTTAAAATAGTACAGCACAGTCTGCAGGAGTGGRAACCTGGCTACTAACTGTAGTCAGCAGATGAAGATTTGAAGTTGTCTATGCAGTTCTGWATGACTGAGAATGCTCCCATAGTTAAACTTCAAAACTTTTCCCTTCAAGTGTCTTTGAATCGTAGTCWGTGAACCTTCAGTGTGGGCTTGATTATTGTGTGTTTACAGGTTAATCTTAAACCACCGCACACTTTTTTTTCTAGAAAAATGTGGTTGTTTTGTTTGTTTTACTTTGTGCCTTTTTTTAAAAAAGTTACATTCAGTATTTTATGTGGAAATGTAGTTCTAAATATTGGATTAGCTGTAACCTCCTATTCCCAGCTTATAGTTGCAAGTGTGCATGACTAATGGGATTTGGTGGTAATGAAAATCACTTTAGAGATGTCAGTAATGGAAGAGATTTTCTTAGCATTTTTTAAATTCCTGTCATCTATTTGATGACCAGATAAATCATGCTAAAATCTCTCTGCAGGTTTGGTGGATGGGATCGTCCCTTCGTCTGAAGTGCGACTACCCAGTACAATACGGCCCCACTGGTTAGACCCRACCATTTGTTTCTGTGAGGAGGATGGTCTTAGTAGGACTACGTTGGATGGTGTGGGAGGAGACTCTGTGAATATGCTGACTGTTGCAGTCAAAATACAGTCAGATAAATTAGAGAACAATACAAAGGTTTGTGTTTCCAAATTTTTGCTTTTGTAATTTATTTGGCTATCTCAGTTTTTCTGGGATCACTAAGTGTGGAGTTATAAATTGGTGTATGGAGAAATCATGATAAATAAATCATGAATTCCAAGCCACTCTCTTTCTTAAACTATAACGTTCTATTCAGATTTTGGATGGATTGTAGTCTGGATGTATGCTGTACTTAAGTATCAGCATAACTTGCTGGGKTTTTTTTCAATGCTTTATATTTTTAATGAATGTACTTGTTAGTCACTGGGTCTTCTTTTCACTCAAAGCTGTTTTTATTCAGTAGAGTCTTAATCTGGTGCCAAACTGGGCAAGATTAAATATAAAGGCTTAAAAGAATTTTGTTTGGCTCACTGGCAATGTCATAAATATGCTGACTTTGTTTCCTTACTTGGATCTGCACTCTGGCAATGAGTGGTTCTTTTGGCTTTGACGGTGGCATTCATTAGCGTGGCTAAAAGGTGAGCTGTTAGCTGGCTTAGKGGTGACAAAATGGATTAGTGGAGTTATTTAGAGAAGGAATAGGAATCTGCAGACTAGTACAGCAAATTGGTGGCTCAATCGACTCAAGTTTGAAGAGCATAATAAAGGACTATGAGGTTTGTACTCCGGGAGAATCCCTGCATGAATGAACAGATCATCTTCCTAACAAAAATGGTCATTATTACTAAATTCTACTGTTACAGTTCTTTTCCAGAATCTTCCAACTTCCAATTTGTCT
Organism: Eudromia elegans; assembly: GCA_003342815.1. NCBI lineage: Eukaryota > Metazoa > Chordata > Aves > Tinamiformes > Tinamidae > Eudromia > Eudromia elegans. Next base: position 5,351,376 of record PTEX01000006.1, read on the forward strand.
GTCAAATAGTTATATGTATTTAATGTAAGTTAATTTGTGCTACTTCCTTGTACAGGAATTTCTAGTTGCTGTTGGACTAAAAGGAGCTACCCTTCAGCACAGAGTACTGCCTTCAGGTTTAAGCTGGCATGAACAGGTTAGATTACTACTACAGTTTTCTCAACTGCATCTTTAATATCAGTCTCATTGCTTTAACGCTTGCTTTATATATCCAGCTTACCTTTGAAAAAAAAATATTGGTGTTAGCCTTTGACTTATCCTACTCTGTTCTTGTAAGTGTATGTTTTTTTTTTTTTCTTTTCCCTTCTTTTCTCTAGAATAGCACCGCTAGACTACTGATCTTTTTCTCAAATTTGGATTTGTGTATGCATTTGTTGCAGTTCACCTCATGAGCCTATATCTTTGCCAGTGCACCGTGAGGAAGTTTAAAAATTGGAGTTCACATAGCCTCCGTAGACTAATGCTTAGTATTTTCTTGCTCTTTATTCAAGTACTTAGAGAACCCTTAAAACTTAAGGGCTTAAAACTTACAGGCTGCAAGCCCTGTAATTCAAGCTGTCTTGTTACAATATATATGGTATATATTTTACATGTATTCTTATAGTGTGTTTATGTGGAACTGTACTGTAGGAACCTAGTGTTTTAGACTCGGATGGGTCACTTCTCTCTTCTCTGCATGCTGCTTTTATGTCTTCTTGTAGCCTGCTTTGTGTTGTATTGCTGTTGCAGGTGAATTTTATCTCAAACTGTGTTGAGAACCTTGCTTGAAATTTGTTTGGGTACCTCTTTTGAGGGGAGGGACCAGAGATGGGAAGAAATATTAGTCAAAGGTTAGATAGATAGAGGAGTGAATTGAAGAAACAGTGTTGGTGTGTACTATGCTTGGAAAAAAATGTTTAAAGACAAACTTTTATCTTTTGYACTGTAACTGAGTTGAGAGAAGTTTAATGATTCTCAGAGTAAATCCTTATTCCCCCTTTATGTTTTCTTTATACAAAATAAGCAACTGATAGACAAGGGAGATATTCCTAATGCTACCATAACAACAGCAAAGAACACTGAATGAGAGTTTGTTTGTAAAATGCTATAGAAATAGATTGAGAGGAGTTGGATAACCAGCCACTTAGGGTTTTGTGGCTGGGTTCTTTCCATATTTTTCTAATATGCTGTTTGGCTCTCTTTTTTTTTTTTTTTTTTCACTATTTACTTGCAGTGCTTTCCTGTACTTAAATAGTTGGGAGCACCTTTAAATATCTACCAATTAAGCATTTTGATGCTAAAGACTTTCTTTTCTTTTATAATTGCTTTATAAATTAACACACGTTGAAAGACTATAATAACATGTTTGTATCTTTTAGATTTTGTATTTTCTGAATATTTCCGATGAGCCTGTTTTGGGATATAATCCTCCTGCTACAGTTACAACTTTTCATGTCCATCTGTGGAGTTGTGCTCTTGATTACAGGTAAATAAAATCTGAGCATATATCACTTGRTACTGCAACCATATATTTATTCTTTAGGAATGCTTTTAGAAATGCTTCATCATATTGTAAATTACAAATTCTAAATTTGTATTGTAAATACAAATAAGTTGTAAATCATATTTAAATACCATTTATTTAGGCTTTTTTGAAAAATATTTGACATAAGTTGCTTACAATTTAAGATATTTAAAGTAGGATAAGCGCTGTTGAAGGGTTGGGGAATTCTAGGTAGGAATGTCTAAGACATTGTGGTGCTGAAATATGCACAAAATACACATATTCTTTTTATACTTTATTATTATTTTTTCTCTCCCCTGATCTTGCTTGTTTTTAGACCCTTATATTTGCCAGTCAGATCTCTACTTACAGTTGAAACTTTCAGCATTTCCAGCAGTGTTGCAGTAGATAAATCCTCTTCTACTCTCAGGTACAATTTTGAGTGTTTGTGAAGCATGGAAGCTCCTGTAAAACTTGTAATGCCTGTCTGCCTTTTTACTTTAGAAAGAAAACACATAAACAAATCTGTTTGACTCTGAAATGTACTTTTTTTATGTGTAACCCTTCTGTTTTATTAGGGTAAATTATTATTATTGCTGCTAAAAGCAAACCAAATAATAATAACTAGAAACTCTGAAACCTTTAATACAGTTGTAWGATGTGCTGTTAGAGGATATCTATATTATATTAAGATAGTATTTTAAATAAGTATTTAATGTTTTCTTAAAACTAAGAGTTGCTAAGAACTTTAATATGGTCATGTGAACTGGAAGCAAATGTCTCTTATTTTTAGTCCGGTGGTTCTATATATCAAAAACCTTATTAATTTCCCAAATAAGGACCAAATGAATATATTAAATACAAATGAAATTACTTAGTTATTATAGTTGAGTTGCTTAGATCCATACTCTACAATTATCTTATGGATTTTGGAATTATGGAAGGTTTTAATTTTTTGAAATATATTTAAATATGGAGCAAATAAGTATTGTTATGTTCCCAATAGATTTAAAATATATTGAATATTCTGCACACACAAGCACACCTTTTTTGTTTTTCCCCTCATAAGTTTGTTAAATATTGTCAGTATTGTCTGTTTTGCTTGGTAAGTTGTGCAGTGTTTCCCTTTCTGTTTATTATTGTTGTTATTGTATTCCCCTTTAAGGATAATTTTAGACGAAGCTGCTTTGCATCTGTCTGACAAGTGCAATACTGTTATGGTGAACCTTCATAGAGGTAAGGATCTTTCAGATATAACTGTGATCTGTTGTTGAATTTTTGATACAGCATAGAGAAAGAAAATTGTGAGAATATTCAGTGTGTCTAAGTGTATACGCGTGTGTGTGTGTATATATATAAAGCTTATTAAAGAAAATAATAAGTGGCAAGTTGAAGTGTTGCAGTTTTGATTTGTAGATGCAGCACTGTGTTGTAGAACAGAAACCACAGTCCTTTATGTTTTCACTACAACTGCATGTTGGGTATTTAGGAAAAAAAAGTTCAATTTTGAAAATGTTGAGTGTAGATGGAGAAATCTCCATAGAAAAGACATCTCTTAAAATGAATTCTAAATAGTTTAACTTGGGGAATGTTGTATAGGATGGAAAGGGAATACCCTTTTCAGAAAGATACCGACTGTTTTGCTGTCATTCGTGTAGTTACAACTTTAGGAGTAAGGAACTTGAACCCATATTTAACAATTATATTTTAGAAAAAATTAAACTCTGTTGTGACAAATGTATGTTTTGCTTAGATAGAAGATCTTTAATGAAGAAGAGTGCAAAGATGTACCTATATTGTTTAAATAGGATAGAGGGGAAATATAAATTGCTCATGGCACTGAGTCACTGAGTATTTTGTACAGTGTGGAARTGTCTAAGTGGCCTTTCAGCTGAAGCATTCCTAGGATGCTTAGTCATTAGCTTTTGTGTTAACACTTGCTGTGTTTCTCTAACTTACATGGATAGGACGAAGATAAATGTATTAAAGATTCCCCCGTACTGATGATGACCATGAGAGAACCATGAACATGAGTAGTTCTGATATAGAAAAAAATATAGAAATATAAATATTGATCCTAAAGCCCTTTTTCTCCCCCTTTTTCCATAACCCAAAAAGTAAAGTAAGCATTATTTTTGAAGTACTTACCCTTTTTTTTTTTTTTTTTTTTTTTTTTTATATATTACTCTTTGACCTTCAGATTATGTTCGTGTTATGGATATGGGACTGCTGGAACTAACCATAACAACAGTAAAATCTGGTTTTGATGGAGAAAGAGTAAGTATCTTTAATCAGAATTAAAATATAATGTAAAATATTCATGGCAGAATTATTATTGGAAAATTATTATGTTTAGTGGGGAGGAGGGTTCAGTTTACCTATACTTTTTTTTTAACTCTCTTTTGACTAGTTTAATTTAAAAGTATCTAGGTATAAGTTGTTATTTATATAGAACCTCATTGTTTTAAACATATTCCTGTTTTGTTATTGGTTCTATCTAGACTAAACCACGTTTTGAGCTGCACTGTTCCAGTGATATTATCCATATTCGTACCTGCTCTGATTCATGTGCTGCACTAATGAATCTTATACAATATGTTGCAAGTTATGGAGATTTACATCCACCTGCAAAGACGGAGATGAAATCTGGAGTCGGCAAGTCAAAAACAAAGGTATAAAATGGCAAAGTACCGTCAAATTAATTGCACATTTCTTAGTAATATGTTTTAGCTTTGATGTCCAGATTCTATTTCCAAGTAATACGAGAACTGCAAATAAGTGAACTGATTGCGTACAGTTTAAAAATATAATTGAGTGTAAATTATTAACAATTTTTTTGCCTTGATTAGTACATGGTGTTTAGAATATTTTGTGTTCTTTACTTGTTGTGCTTCATTCTTATATGAATACTCTGTGAATCTGAATAAACTGAACTGTAATGTTTTAAGCTAATTTATAGATCATGTAGAACACAGTTTTGAGTGAATTTGTTATTTTTAAAGTTAGAGTATTATTCCTTGCGCTTTAATGGTTGTGAAACAAGCCATTCTAGCAAATTCATGTTCAGCATAAGGCAGTGGTCTTTAAGATGTAACTATGTRTAATTCTTATATAGGCAGATACCTTAAGCCAGCCAACTTCCCAAGGACCAGTCCTTGCTGAATCAGAGCAACAGATTTTACGGGATTTGATGAGTGATGCTATGGAGGAGGTTGAGCCACATCAGACTGCTTCTCCCATGAAGCCAGAGTCTAATGGTAAGGCTCCTCTGGAGAGATAAGTGCCTTAAAAAGGGAGTACTTTATWTAGTTAAATACTAAGTATGAATATCTGATGATAATGTTGATACTATAGATGAGAAAGAAAGCACTGCAAAATTATATATATATGACCAGAATTTTAAATTTACACATATACACATATACAGTGGGAAAGGATGTTGACTTTAGCTTCTGTCAATAATCAAAATTTTCAAAGAGTAAGTCACCATCAAGGTGTAAATTGATAGAGCATATTGCAGTGTGGAGGAGTTACTGCATGTGAAGGCAATCAGGAGAATGGAACATTTTAACTAAGTCACAGAAATAATTTAATTTGTAAATAATGATCATAGAATCATAGAATCATAGAATGGCTAGGGTTGGAAGGGACCTGTAGAGGTCATCTAGTCCAACCCCCCTGCACACGCAGGGTCCCCTAGAGCATGTGGCACAGGGTGAWGTCCMGGCRGGTTTTGAAGATCTCCAGAGAAGGAGACTCCACCACCTCTCTGGGCAGCCTGTTCCAGKGCTCTGTCACCCTCACYGTTAAGAAATTCTTCCTCAAGTTCCTGTGGAACTTTTGGTGCCTCAATTTTTGGCCATTTCCCCTAGTTCTATCACTGGCCACCACTGAGAAGAGGCCAGCCCCCTCCTCCTCACTCCCTGTCTTGAGATATTTATATACATTGATCAGATCCCCTCTCAGTCTTCTCTTCTSCAGGCTGAAGAGGCCCAGCTCTCTCAGCCTTTCCTCATAGGGCAGATGTTCCAGGCCCCTAATCATCTTTGTGGCCCTGCGCTGGACTCTCTCTAGCAGCTCCACATCCCTCCTGCACTGGGGAGCCCAGAACTGCACACAGTATGATAATCTCACAGTAATGATAATCTCAGTATGATAATCACACAGTAATGATAATCTCCGTTTTTTGATGTGTAGTCTCTTTCCAATGGTGGAAGATGTAGTGTTGAATGTTATAGGTATTGTGGTCTTACTGCATGAATGAGAAGCTTCAAAACAAAAGGCCGTTTTATACTTGTGGCATATTTTTTGTTAGTTCGTCTCTTTTGTAATTGCCTTCAATCATACAGTAGATACAGTTTTGAAAACTATACTTCATAGGTATTGATTCAGCATATAATAAGCATATTTTCTTTATGATGTGATTAATTTTAGGTAATGTGTTCATTTAGGAATTCTGTTATTTTCATATTTGATAAAGATATTTTTTCACTTTTTTTTCCCCTTCCCTGCAGGAGTTTTGGATGGCAGCTCCCAAACTCGAGAGCCGTCTTGTTCAGATCTCTTCCTGTTTCCAGATGAAAGTGGAAATGCTTCACAAGAGTCAAGTCCCACTTACTCTTCCTTCACTCATCACCTCTTAAGTGAGGCAGTGGGAGATGTTCCTGCTGAAAGTGATGATTTCTGCATTCTTTTTGCACCCAAAGTTTCTGTTATTGTAAGAGTCTTCTATAATTATTGTGATACCCATATACAAACTGAATTAGAGAAAAGCTTATGCAAGATGTGCATAAGTTAGATCATCATTTTTGTTTTGGTTACTAAGCGATATTCTTAGTAATAGGCAAAATAAGAGAAAAATAATCTTTCTATTTGCAAAGTATTTCAGCTATTGTTACTGTTAAACATGACTACAGATATTTTGCAATATATATACAGATATTTTACAACATATACATATTTTTCAATCTGTGCATTACGTAATTATGCAGATGACTGATATGACTTATTTTAGAGTATGCTAGCATTTTTTTCTATATTTTATTCATGGTTTAATATTCTCATTTTGAAGTGTAGTAATGGCACAGTTATAAAAGTTTGCAAGCAGATATGGTGTTTGTAAAAATAATAGCTTTGCATGTATTTTAATCTTTCATTCATTTCATATAGTCTGAGCTTTCATTTCATTTATGGACCTGAGCTCAGGCAAAGCTCAGAGGAAAGCTTAAGTGTTGCTTTACACCACCATATCTCCACTGTACGAAAACCTTTAGAGACAAATTAGAGACATTTATGGGCAAATTCTTCGGAAGTAGTAAATATTTATGTTCTTAATAGTATCTTCTCCTAATAGACACATGCAGGGCTGTATGCCTAATGAGAAGCCAATATTTGCCTGGTTATCATTGCACTTATCTACTTCTAGAATGCTAATATGGTGACTCTAGCTCTACCAGGTTATATTCCCATTTTTCGCAGTTCAGATGATTTTTTTCAACTTCTTTTCAGTTTCTAGTTTAGTTGATGTTAACTTACCTTTAGCTTACTTTATAAGAATCATTCCTTAACTAAGAACAAGTGTTGTCTCTATGTTGTATTAATTTCATAAGACAGTACAGAATAGTTTTCATGTTGAATTGCACATCTGAATACAGATTTTAACTTCTCATTTTTTTTTTCTCACTACTAGTCAAAAGAGGAAGAACCAGTAGTAAAGGTATTGGTGGATGATCCAATTATCATAAAGGATGATCATTTCAGCCAACCTGTTAAAAAGGCAGATACAAGCAAAGCTCCCCTTCACTTTCCTGTTCCTTTGGTACGATATGTTGTGAAGGAAATCTCTCTTATTTGGCATCTTTATGGTGGAAAAGATTTTGGGACTGCACCACCAACATCTCCAGCTAAAAGTTTCATGTGAGTGTTTTAGATCAGAATGTGTAAGATACCTAGTTTTCCCTTGGCTTTAAGCTTGGTGACATTGACCTAGTTATTCTTTCTTCTGTCCATCTGTCCCTCTCAACAAGGAATGTTCCGTTGAGTTTAGTTCTAGATACCATCGTATATTTTTCCATTTCCTAACCAGAACGAACAGAAGCAGTTTTGGTGTTTTGGGGTGTTCGGTGTTTTTTTTCTTTTTACCAATATAATGCTAAACCAAAAACATGCATACTTTTATGGTTAGAATTACAAATAAGCTGACTTGAAATTTTAGGAAACATTTAGGAAAATGTAGCTTTTTTTCTGTGTTTTCCTCCCAACAGTAGTCCCCATAGTTCTCCTTCTCATACTCCAACAAGACATGGACGGAGTACAGCGTGTGGGGGAAGAGGAAGAAATCCAGACTTCCTAATGGAAATTCAGTTAAGCAAGGTGAATAACAGAAAGCCTTCAGCCTTGACTCTTTATTTTTGAATAGTTTTTATGTATCAGTTTGATATCAGCTTTCCTTTAGAACTTAGGAGGCCTTCTTTCATTAGTTATGTACATTTAGATGTACTTTCTTTCATGGTGAGATAGTTAATTTAGAATTAATTTTTTGGATTTTTTTTTTTTTCTTGACCATGTCTTACAGCTGCTCTTCCATTTTCTTCTAACTAGTTCTACTTGTAATTGATAAATCAGTTACAAAATAAAATGGTTTAGGAAAATAACTGGCTTGTATATTTGTTGAGACATCCAGCTGATAACTGGATATTAAGTAATACCCAGTAATTTCACAATATCATCACTTTTAAGGTTTCTGATAATATTTAGTTTCTTTTGGGCATGATTATGTAGCTGTTGTTTTTCTAATCCCATGCTTAGATCTGGCAACCAGTCTTCATATTTAAAGGAGTAGTAATATAATCTTTTTAAAATGAAATTTTCTCAATCACTTCTATAAACATAAAAGGAATTGCATAAAGAAACCCCTTTTTATATCCTGTGTGTACTTTAAGAGCTTAAAATTTAACCCATGTGAAAAATCCATAGTAATGCACTATTTCCTGAGATATTAGTCTCTGTCCAGATGAGGTCACTGTTCTGTTTGCTGTGTGTGCTCTATTCCCTTACACTGCTGCTGACAATGCCATAGAAGTTACTAAGAGAGGGAATGATACATAGGTAACCACAAGTCTCTGACTGGAACTGAGAATWGCATCAAGAGATGAGGAAAGTGGGAGAATTTAGAGTTAGAATTAAAGTAAAGGATTAGAATTTCTTTGAGCTAATGTAATAAGGGAAAGGAAAAGGAAAATTGCAAGTAGCAATATGAGAAGGTTATTCATTAGAGAACAGAAATGTTACTTTCCTAAGAAAGGATTCAAGAATTGCTGGATTCCCTGGTGCAAGCTTCAACATCGTGCAAGAAAGAAGAAAAGTTGTAACTGAATTGAGAGGAAAAAGCAGAGCCATGAATGAATGAATGAAAAGTAAAACTCATTCCTTACTTCACACTGACTTGTTCTAGCTTAAATTTCAGTCTCACAGTATGAGTATGACCACAAAATGGGGGCATATGGGTTTGGTGTGCAAAAATCTGATCGTTTTTTTTACTCCTGTAAACTTAAGTCCATGTATATATATAAAATTTATATATATACACATGTATATAAATATACACATATATATACACACATGTATGTGTGTGTATACACACATACATGTGTGTATATATATGTGTGTGTGTATATATATATATATATATGTATTTATAAGTGTCTTATTAAAGCTCGTTTGTTGCTAGAGCTGATCACACTTCTCTTTAATAAAGGTGAAATTCCAGCATGAGGTGTACCCCTCGGGTGGGCCAGCAAGTGAATCCAGCCTGTTGGAGCAGCCGGTGTCACGTCAGGTTTTTATTGTTCAAGACCTSGAGATCAGAGATCGCTTGGCTACATCACAAATGAATAAATTTCTCTATCTCTACTGTAGTAAGGAGATGCCCAGAAAATCGCATTCAAACATGGTACAGTTATGAAATGTGTTAATTTACTAATATCTATTGTAGCTGAACATTAAAACTGAGAGTTGTATACATGTTTTGATCTTGCAAATTAAGGAAAAAGGTATTTTTTTTTTTTTTAAAAAAGGTATATGTACAGGAATACTTTGCTAACATTCTGGTTTTGGTGTGGAACACATCTATTTGTATGTGTATGCTTCAACTTTTCAATAGAAATGTAGTCCTCAAGTAGACAAATGTCATACTAGCTCTATAAAAATATAGTGATTTTACTGTTTAGATTTTTTTATTTCTATGAACTTCTTATAACTTCTATAAAAATTACTTCTATTCAACACTAGCTTTGTAATTGGCGATTGGGATTCTATTAGCAGGACAAAGGGGTTGCAATAAATGTTTGTCCTAGGGAGTGGTCTGAGAAGAGAAATTGTGGATGTTGCTATTTTTTATTTAATTTGCCAATGTTCTTCAGCTAACAGTTAAAGTACTGCATGTCCGGCCAGAGTCTGGCAGATCCCCACAGGAATGTTGTTTACGTGTTTCACTGATGCCACTTCGCCTCAACATTGACCAGGTTAGTTATGGCAATACAAAACAAAATGTAATTTTGGAGTGTTGTTTTCTTTTTCTTTTCTTTTTGGGTTTTTTTTTTTTTTGGGGGGGTGGGGGTAAGGAGAGAGTGTTTTTTAGGCTTGATTTGTGATCAGCCACACATCTCTTTAGAGCTCAGTTTGCTTATGTTTCTTTATGCCAATGTTAGAACTTAGCTTGTTCTCCCACTATTGCAGTGAAAGAAAAGAAACGTGTTGCTTCAGCATACAAAAATACATTGCACAAAGTGCTTCCTAAAGAAATAAAGTAACATAATTTCTCCATGTATTTATATTTAAAGTGCAGTTATTATTCTTTGTAGAGACATATCTTATTTATTTTCTGCAAAGAGATGCATTTTTCAAAAGCATAATTAGGAGCGCTAGGCCTACTTCCTGTTTCCTACAACAAATACTAGATATCAACTTTTCACTGTTATGTGTTTCTCTGTATGGCTTGTAGTAATTTTGTACAGAATAGTAGCATGGAAATAATGCCACCTTGTGACAAAATATGTTCCCTCTTTATAACTTTTCTAAATTCTTTGAATTTTGAACCATAAAAAGAAGTAGCCTTTTTAACTTCTGCAAAATTAACCACTCTTTTCTTATAAGTGCAGGGCTGCATGCACTTATGTTAGAAATTCTTGTTAGCGCTTCTTAAACTGTTTGTGTATCAGATGGAACCTAAAAAGGAAAAAGAAACCAAGACATCATTAGTCATAGGATGAAAAAGGCAACAGTGTGATGCATCTGTAAAAAAATGAAAATGGGATTTGGCAGACAAGGCATTAAGTAGTGGCAGTGAAGTGTTAATAACCGTTAGGGGAACACTGGATCTTATCTGGAGATCTTATCTGGAATGATTTGTCGGCATTGGCAGTATCAGTACATGAGTAGAAACTCACTTTGAATACCTTTTGTTTGGAAGTTAGGAGTGAGTTTATTAGGACTCACTCCTAGGAGTGAGCCATTAAAACACTAGGCCAAATAAGAGCAGAGATGAAGGAAAAAGCAAGCTGAAGTTTTAAAACAGCTCAGTAGCTTATGATTCAGATCCTGTTTAGTAGGGAGCAATAACCAACGTCTTCTTTCTAGGTTCAGTCATTCCTAAATGACCTTTGYCTTTATTAGAGGATAAAAAAGGGTCAAAATAAATACTTTTAGATTTATATCTCTATAGAAATATAAGACCTGGAATTGAGAGTAATATTTTTAGAGAGTTGATGATGTTTCTTTTTTAAGCTGATKATCTTATGTTTGTCTTTAGGATGCCTTGTTTTTTCTGAAGGATTTTTTCACTAGTCTCTCTACAGAAGTTGAGCTTTTAGTGACTCCAGATCCTGAAGGTATGACAGGATAATAGAAAAGAGCTTCGTTCTCTTTTATGTATGTGCATGTGTGTAAGTGTGCATGTGTGTAAGTGCACATGTCTGAATCTCATGTGTGTTTATAAAAGCAACTGGTGATCAGAATTCAACATTAATGRTCTATTTGTTAGAGCAGTGAAATTTTGAAAATGTTTTATGGTTTTGTATCTTACTGATACTGTCAAGAACTTGAAGAACACCTGAAATTCAGGTGTACTGTGTGGTGGGTTTCTTTTTTACTAAAATTAGAGGTTATCTCATAAGAAGTTCTGAAAAACTTGCAGAATGTGAGCATAGAGGGTAACAGAGCCCTGGAACCGGCTGTCCAGAGAGGCTGTGGAGTCTCCTTCTCTGGAGATTTTCCAAACCCACTTGGATGCCACCCTGTGCCACGTGCTCCGGATGTCCCTGCTGGAGCAGGGGGTTGGACTAGATGATCTCTAGAGGTCCCTGCYAGCCTCAACCATTCTGGGATTCTGTGAATATTGTACTAGGAGCTATAATTAGAACAAAAGCATTATTTGCAGCCTTTTTGCATACAAGGATATCTTTGTCTTATTGCTTTAAGTATAATGCMTAGAGAAGGAATATACCTCAAGTTTATAAGCAGGCGGCACAATATATGTAATWTCTTAAAGCAGCGCGTTCATTCAGCTGCACTATTTATTTTTCAAGCAAACTATATTGAAAASTGTGTGTCTCTACTAATTGTATCTGTGAATTTGTTAGCAGCTGTACTTTAACTGCTCTACTTTAACTGTTGAGAGAGCATCCTGAAATGAAGTACTTTGCAATGCTCTTGTTAAAATAAAATGGATTKTTTATGCTGATGCATAATTAGAACTGGCAGTTTTTTGTTGAACTTCAGAATATTTCATGCAGGTTTTTAAGTAAAAAACCTGCATGAAATGCTTTTTACCATAAATCACAAATTAAGCTGCTTGTAATAATATCTAATGATAATTAAAATATTGTCATACTCAGAGAATGTTACTGGTAGTCCTGGTGGTAATTCGTATTAGTTAGCATTAGAACTTAATAATACTAAGACAATTTTTGTAATCACTATGAAAGATATCAGGCAGTTTATTGTGTATAACTTTTTTCTTTTCTTAGTTAAGAAATCTGCTGCTACTGAAGTTACCTGCAGTTTGCCCAGACGTGTCAGCAGCCTTAAGGACCCAAGTCCAGTCATTTCTTTTTCGTCACACAAGCAAACAAATGAAAATGGTAGCATTGATTCTATGGATGTGATTAATGTAGATAGTCACTGTTTCTTACAAGATATGACATCATACAGTGATCAACCAATATTTTTCAGGTAAGTTTAGTTTAAAGATTTCCAGAGAAGTGTAGCTATTCTGCAGAATGCTTTAAGAAAGTGTCCTGATAAGCCATTCAGAAYTTGGACAAGATGTGTCTTTTATTTACTGATTATGGAAAGCAAATATGTCTTCCAGTGCCATGAACAAGTAACTAATGAATTTATTAACTTTTGTACATTATTAAGCACAAAAAGATAAAATGAAATACAGGTTCTCCTATCTACAGAATAAGTATGATGTTTTACAAATAAATAAAAAGAGCAGTATTTGTACTGTGGATCTGAAAGTCTAAATTAAATCTAATTTATAACCAGGAATGAAAGATATGAACAAAAATGATATCATGGAAAAGTTATGAGTTTTAAATATGTTTTGAATATAGTTCTGACCAAAAAGTGATTGTAGCGATTGCATCTTCCTATGCAGAAGTTTTTCCTCATATATCAACTGAAGCTTTAGTAAGCACTGCAAAACCAAGCAGTGAAAGAATTATTGTGATTTTATTTTATCACATATACCACTAGCAGAATTGTTCAATAAGTTCCCATTGCAGGGCTAAATTTTCAGCCTTTATCTTTAATTAAAAAAGAAGTGAATTTCATGAAAAGAAACGGAAGGTGTTCATCCACCAGAACAGCACTACTTTTGCAGGACAGCTACACTTACAGATGCTATCTCTGATTTGAATTTGGTGAACCAAGCAAAACTCAATTTGTTCTTGTGTTTTTGAACACTTGCTCGAATGTACGTAAGCACTAGTACTAACTGTCTAGAGGAAATGTGGTTTCCGAAAAGGGTATGGGAGGATAGGAAACCATTAATTTATTTGTGAAAGGATCCGTTTATTTCCTGCTTATATTCCTCACAGTAAATTTCTTTTTGTATATTTCAGAGAATTTCGGTTTACATCTGAAGTTCCAATTCGGCTTGATTACCATGGCAAACACGTGTCCATGGATCAGGTTTGTTTATAATGCTGATACTGTAGAGGAAAAAATACATGTATTTTTCCCATTGCTTGGGAGATATGTTCTCTGCTCATTATTGATGTACCCCTTGGAAATGTAGGACTTTTGTTTCTTAAGCTTCGAGTAAAATTTAGTATTGTTTCTCTCTCAGTTCGAAACCTGGAACAGATCTTCCAGATATAATTAATCTGTACTGAAAATGAGGCTTAAAAGTCATTTTCATCAACTCGGTGACTTGTTGGCAGTGTATTCACCCAACTGTAACGTCTCAGAGGATGATATTACTGCCTGATACTTTAATTAGGTGTTTCATCTTTTGGCGTTAATGCTAAGATAAAGCATTTCCTTTGTTTCTTTTTCTGTTCCCTTCCCCTGCCGTGCAACAATATAGATGCTTCAGAATCTGATGCGGATTTAAAAAGAAAATCTCCTCTTTTATTTTTAATATGGATTAGTTACTAAATATGGTTTGCAGAGCAGATAGCACATATTCTGTTTGCACAATAAATTTTATAACCTCTTAAGGCACAAGAGTGTGAAAATATGGATAACTAGAGGTGGGAACTCCTTGAATTGACATTGCTGCCAGAGAAATTGTAACATGAAATAGCAGCTACATCATACTTCTGAAGAGCCTTCTTGTACCAAAAGATTTATCTGAGTAGCCAAATAACTTGCATTTTGTCTTTTGCAAATTTTCAGGTCCCTTGATTCATAGGGCCATAATTAGTTTCACTTAGGAGTCTGAGGGGGGATCAGTTTAGATAAAAATGCATGCAGAAGATTTGGATGATAAAATTATTTCTCATTACAGACTGCCCAGAGCATATAAGCTCTTCTCATAATGCAATATTTCATTTACAGGGGACATTAGCTGGGATTCTCATTGGACTTGCTCAATTAAACTGCTCAGAATTAAAGTTGAAAAGACTTTGTTATAGACACGGGTAAGTTTATCAAATAGTAGAATAGCATCACTACTGTGGATTGGAMTGGTAGATGGTGAATATTGCAAGCAAAATGCAAAATCTCTCATTAGATACACTTAAAAAATTCAAGATGCTGTCTAATATTTTTTGCAAACAGTATGTCATTTTGACTAGGTCTGTTTTAGTTTATGAGCATAGTTCTTTGGATATGGAAAAAATGGAATCAAGAAATGTCTCTGAATATATAGAGTTCAAGAAAATAAGTGTGTTTTCAGTATTTATATGTGCTAATTCTGGTGCTAAACTCTTAATTTTAGTTGTATGGTTGTTTCCTGTGAAATTGTATGCCAGCGTGCACTCTTAAAATTTCTTTCATGAGGCATGTAAACATGAAATAGTTGTATTAGTCAAGAGCAGTGGAATATCACACTCAAACAGCTTCCCCCTTGCTTGAATGACTTTTTTGATTTAAGTGAATAATTAATTTTTTTTTTTTAAATGTTGATCACTTTATTTCAGTTTGTTAGGTGTGGATAAATTGTTCTCTTATGCCATCGGTGAATGGATTAATGATATTAAAAAGAACCAGCTACCAGGAATTTTGGGAGGAGTAGGGCCAATGCATTCCCTAGTGCAGCTGGGTAAGTTAATTCTTGTTCCTATAGAGATATTTGTGGCATTGATTTTAAAAAAATTGACAGTGTCAGCTGTCATTTTTACTTTTTCTCAGGGCATAATCTAAATCAAAAGAACTTGCTAATGGCATTTTGGGTTCTTTTACAGTCCAAGGCCTGAAGGATTTGGTGTGGTTACCAATAGAGCAGTACCGAAAGGATGGTCGTATTGTGAGGGGCTTTCAAAGAGGAGCTGCCTCTTTTGGTACTTCCACTGCAATGGCAGCATTGGAGCTCACAAACAGAATGGTTCAAACTATACAGGTGTGTAGTATATTGCTTCTAGAAGTGGATATAAAATGTGAACTTTCAATAGTAATTTTTATTAAGATATATATCTATTATCTATCTCAACGCTACAAACTTGAAAGTTCTGTGTAAAGAATGCTATACAAATAGTAAAGCAGAGATTCTCACYGCATTTCTGTGAGCTGAGACTTGTGGTATGAAAAGCAATGTCTGGAACACTGTGTTTAAAATCTTGCCCAAAATTCCAACTTTTTTTTTTCCCACTTAATTATCACTGCTTTGATTAAAATATGTTTTTTATCATTAGAGATATTTTTCATTTAGTTGAACATTAAAATGTCCTGGAGAAAAAAGTCACTGATATGAAAGGAGTTCTTGGCTCATTTGTATTTTCTAGTAATAGATTCTGAAAATTTTCTGATAAGATTTGCTTATCTGTGCTTAAAAGCAATAGTAAACATGATGATAACACTAGAAGTCCATAAAACTTTCTGGTTTTAATCCTAATGTAATCTTGTTTTAAAAACCTTACAGCTTTGTATTATTTAAAGCAAAATACCTAACGAAAATAAAGTTTTACCACCTAATTTTGCAAACACTCTATGTGCTTAAGTTTGAACAAATATGGTCAGAAATGGTAATGGTGTTCATGTGAGTGGTATTCTGTATTTCCTTATTTGTAAGAAATTGTACTATTGTTTAAATGTTRTTATTTTTTGTTGTTGTTTTATCTTGAGTTTTTTGTACCGGTCAGAGGGTGCCTTTGAAGTATTAGCACTTATGGGGTGGGGGAAGTCATCAAGACCTACTGCGTCTGTAATTTCTTTCATTATGAAACTTGCTGTATAGCTACAGTTGTGCTGAATGTGGAAGTTCTTGTGCAGAGGTTCAAACTGATATATATGAGTATACTTTTATTTCAATTATGTCACCCTATTCATAGTTTAGAAATAAGATCTGATACTGTAGTAGAACTGCTGTTATTTTGTGTCTGCTGTCTGTCTTTAGGCAGCTGCAGAGACTGCATATGACATGGTATCTCCAGGGCCAACTTTTATTGAATCCAAAAAGATCAAACGATTCCCTCGACATCGCTTAGCTCATCAACCAGTAGACCTAAGGGAAGGTGTGGCCAAAGCATATAGTGTAGTAAAAGAGGTGAGTGGAAATATTGTTCTTTAATAAACTTAAGTTACATCCCTTAAGGAAGCAATTAAAATGTCAAGTGTTAGCTTAAGCTACGAAATTTTTAGTACCAAATGAAGATGGGTGTAGTTTTTAACGATGACTGTCTTCATCAGTAACCTTAAAACAACTGAAAGCTTGTGTGGAAAAATCCAAGGAGCAGAAATCAACCAAGTTCCTGCGTAGATGAGAATGAATGGACTTCAGTGTTTTTCAGTAGTAGTATATGGTGATATCAGGTATCCAGAAGTTTAGCAGTATATGAGTTTACTGTAATTTTGAATTATTTGAAAAACTGACTCCTTAGTTACTGCTATATTTTGAGGTTGTTAGAGCTTTTGAGGTTGTTAGAGAAGTGTAATTCTAATGTTAAACAGTGCAAGCTGTGTCTTTACCTTGAAARTGCATTAAAAGAATGCTAACTTGTGTGTGTATTGTACATTCAGTATTTTTAGTTAGCTGCACCTGGGAAGTTAGAGCTCAGCTGGGGAGTCTTCACTGAACTTCAGTGAACTCGCACCTTTTTCCCTTGCTCATAAGGAGTGCTGGCAGAAATTACATGAATTTTTCTTTTTTGTAAGTTCTTGAAAGTGTTGTTTTAGGCTTCATTAGACATACTGATTTAGATTTTTCCCATTATACTTGTACATTACAGATGCAAATTACACAGGCTGTTACTGCAGAGCAGTTTAAGTTGCCATTTAAAGGAGAGGTTGTTTTCGCTGCTTCTCTGTGACTAATTTCTGTTAATTTTTCAAAGGGGATTACGGACACAGCCCATACCATCTATGAAACTGCTGCTCGTGAGCACGAAAACAGAGGAGTAACAGGCGCAGTAGGAGGAGTCCTCCGCCAAATTCCACCAACTGTGGTGAAGCCTTTYATTGTTGCAACAGAGGCAACCTCAAATGTTTTAGGTGGAATGAGAAACCAGATAAGGCCAGATGTACGTCAAGAAGAATCTCAGAAATGGCGCCTGGGGGAAGACTAACGTTATAGATATGGCTCAGCAGGCAGGTAGCAAGTTTGGAAATGCAGACAGTCATGTCCTGTTGGCAGCTTTTGATGGAGCTCACTTTGTTTTGTTATGCTCATCTCAGGAACAAACGAGGTTTTCAACTAGTTAATAGCAAAATATCCAACCAAAAATATTTATGAAGTGAAAAGCAAATTGGTACTTGCTTCTGCTGTGTGTTACCAATACATTTGGTAGATAGTGCCAAACTTAGCAAAGCATGCGCTGCCAACTCAGAGACATGCTTGCTCCRTTCCATTTACCATATTTTTCATGGTAGAGTTAACATCTGAAGCAGTAGCCTGTATGGTGAAATTAAGTATAATTTAAAGAGATTTTTGTCAGCATAGTTAAAGAACTGCCTTTATTAAAGGGCTTGATAGAAGCTCTTCATTGAGAAAAACAAGGAAAACTTTCATTTTGGACATGAGTTAATGAAGGCTGTGTAATATGAAAGCAGATAATATGGTTTAGTGATCATAAGCATTGCTTTTACTGTGGCATTTACAAGGAGGGCAAGCTTGATAACCATTCAGAATTTAAATCCAGTGTTGAATCACTATGAAGAGAATTTGTTCCTAAAAATTCCTACTTTTTTGGGTCTTTGAAGAACCTGAATGTTGCAGAAATGTTCTGTTGTGTTGCACTTTAAAGGATATGGCCTGTATATTGTGCTTTTTTTATAGTGTGAATAAAATGTAATGTGCATTATCCTTTATGTGGCTTAGAAGTTTACACAAATTACCGAAAAGAGCATCATTTGATGAAGATTCTACAGAAGGAAGAATAAATTCATTTAAATTGGTCATTATAAGTAAAAACACTTTTGTCTTCAGTTACATTGATAACTATGCGGAAAATCACTATTCCTCAGAAAATTACCAATTGCCTACTAATGTAACCAAAATTTCTTTCTAAGAATGAGGAATTTTAAGTAAAAAGAATTATTTCATAATTTCATAGTTAGAAGTCTATAAAGACTATATTTTAATAATCTGTTTTTATTTAGAGATCATATTGTGGCAAAGTGTTTTTCATGCTGCTATGACAACAGAAAATATTTGTGATTTAAATTTTGTATTATCAGACCTTGAGTATTTGGAGTCATTTAATTTGGGATGAGGATGGATGAGAGAATGTAAAAAGGGAAAAAAAAAATCAAAGTTGATACTGGCATTACTTTCAGTGAAATTTGTGACCAGGATCTCCTCAGAGCTCTATTAAGCAAATGACATTACACCATTTCTGGGCAATGAAGGGCACTAGCTATACCATGAGTTACTTTATTCTTAAACTTTCTTTCCTTGTACCAGCAAAATCTGGAGGACAAAAATTAAGGACTGTTCTGTAGGATTTTTTTTCTATTCATTTCAGATCCAAAGACTTTAAAAGAGTTTTGGTGACTGSCTGAAACATGAATTTGTACTACTCCTGTGCTTGTAGTAAAGAAAGCCTTTCAAATACACTATGTCCAGATCTCTACTACAAAGAAGGATAGTGGATGCTTTTAATCTGCCTTAAATCTCCTGGGATCACAAGGGGGTAGGGTTTTTTATTTACATACCTGCTGGCATCAGAAGCTTCCCTGACTGATATTGCAGGACAAACAGGAGCACRTGGAGACAGAGTTGCTGCCAGCTCGTCCTGATACTGGAGCAGCTATTGCTGGATACCACAGAATCTAGCTCGAGGGTAAATGAATGATTTGAAAGCCTCCCCTCTGCTGCAGTCCAGTATGATATTTTTCATAAAACAAAATTCCAGTTTTACAAACCAGTCCTTTTATTGGTGACACATGGCCCTACAAGGTTTATTTTCATTCCCTGAAATCATCTTAGTTGTGGCATATTAAAGAACTGCCTATCTCAGTTAAGCATAGTGTTGCAAGCAGAAGGAGATGTCATTCAGGGAAAAAAAAACCTGCAGCTTTAATAAGATGGAAAATTCTCTGATTTAAGACTGTTTTCTGCAGCTCACACTTTTCTTCCAGTAATTATTTCTTAACATTAAGAGACAAAAGATGAGCATTTCAGAAAGGAGCGAGTTCCAGGCTTGTAACTTGACGCTTCCTGAGTGCTTTCTCAAGAAGCAGTGATGAGCCAATGCAAGTAAGTAGTCATGCATCATCTTCATTTGCCACAAGCACTGCATCATTTCAACTGGCCCAGTCTGTCCAGTTGTTGGAGTATATTGTAATAGCATAAGTCTGCCTATTTAATTCCTATATGAACCTTTTTTGGCACCATTGAAAAGAAGAGGCAGTTCAGTGTTCATTTTCTGTTTTGTCATGATGTGATTGTACAGCAATGCTGTTAGAAAGTATTTTTGTATGAAGGTATGTTGTCAAGGTAAAACATTTTTGTAGACTGTCCTTCGGAGTCAACAAGACAAAACTGTACAAATCATTAAACTTCACTTTTCACTATTTAAATCCTTGCATTTACTTCTTGCACTTTATTGAACCTGTTCAGTGAAACTGACTTTAATTTTTTTAACACTTTATTTTTACAAGCAGTTTCTTAATTTTTTGGACACAACCTTTGCATTGTTTTTTCAAGTGTAGCACCATCTTGCACTGTTTGAAACTATTTTTGTTTTTGAAAAAAACACTTTTACAGTAGCACCTTGTTTTTAAGTGTCATGTACAGAACAGTTTGTTTTAAATCAAGAAGTATATATGGTATATGAAAAGAGGATTGATCAATTTTTCTGGTCAATATTGTGAGAGTTTTGAGGTACTTAACAAAACAGAATGAGATTAGACATATTATGGATGAATGCAAAAATCTCTGTTGAGAAGTCTACAGACATGCTGCTGTCGGTCTCTTAGCATGAGAGCTGCAAAATGATTGTTGTACTTGAATTTTCCACTGAAATCAACTGTTACAGGTGTGAGAACATTTAATAATTTTAGTGTGTGTAAAAAGGCACAGCCCACATTTACCATGCTAATTCTGAAATGTTGAATTGACCAATGCTGCTACTACTACTACTTCTTAGCCCAATACTCTCCAGATAGAGGGCACCAGCACTGTCATCTGGCATTTTCTTGGGCATTATGAGACTTCAGATATTATAGTGACGAGTGCCCTGGAAGTACCTGAAAAGATACAGTCATCTCTCAAAACCAAAACAAAAAAGCCCCGTTTGAGAAAAATCTCACTAGTGACTGAGAGCAACACATCATCACTTCCATTCAAAGGCAGCTTCCATTTTCTTTTAAATAGCTGTTGACAGCTCCTAAATAGCATGACTTCTTAGCAACGCAGTGTATTCTGTATTTGCCTGATGATTAGCTTTAGGTCAGTCACCAGTGGGTTGTACGTGCTTAATGGATGTGTCTCTTTTGGYTTATTTTCTCATTAAATGGCTAGTTGCCATTTACCACTGTTAACTTTCACTTACAGTTGTTCAATTTAGTTGCCAAGAAGGGTTTAATGGTTTTTTTTTTTATTTTGTGATGAAGAAGCAAAATTCCATTGTTACTGAACATGATCCRTATACCTGCAAATGTGATTAATTTTATTGGAAGTGTACGTGTTTGTAAAACAGTGAAATTTAGCAGTCATTGTAGAATAGAAGAATACATACTTCTAAATATCCAAAATCTCACAGCAATATAAGCATTTGCAGAAAAGATGTGGGTATTTAACTTAGTTTGGATCCATATTGCACATAGTCTCCAGGCCTCATGTTTTAAGCTTATGACAACTGTTTTAAGTTGCTCTACATGCTGAATCTTGTTTACAATTAAAAAAAAAAAAGACATTAAAAATTAAGTACCTAGATACTAATCATGCATTTATACAGGATTTCTTAAAAGTAGGGTAGCTCAAATGGAAGAACAGCTCTTTGTGTACATGTTTGTGTAAATTTTTTACATTTTTGCAGTTAAAGTAGTTTTGTGGTATTGTTTGTACATAGTTTGCCAGTGTAAAGACTATAATCTTATGAAACAATAGAAACCACTGTTGAAGGGAATTGACGATTTCAACTTGAGTTATTTTGCTTAACAGTTCTTGTCCCCTCAATATGTGCTTGAGAATTATTTTTAGACCATAATTTATATGGCACCAAACATGTATATTTTAGCTTATTACATTGCTGAAAAGCTTCAATGCAAGTAAGGTTGTCCTGTTAAAAATGTTTAATGGAAAAAAAAAAAACCCTGCAAATTTGTAACAATACATGAATAAATACCTTAATCCCTTCCCTGAGTTGGTTTTTCTCTACCTCAGAATTCTAGTCCAGACCCCAGAAATAGCAGAAGTTATTGGTACCTGCCTGACTGTGCAGCTGTACCTGCAACGTGAAGCAGAAGGTTCTATATTTGAAAGAAACAAAAGTAGAAAAAGAGCTTTTAAAGAATTTTATGAATTAGATGTGTCTGAAATAACTTACGCCCACGTAAATCTTACAAGCCACATGATGCTTAGCAAACTRTTCTGACAAATGGCAGCTCYTGCATTTAAGATGGAGGCTGACTTWYCCTTTTTTAACAAGAAGGATCTTCTTAGTAAGACCTCATACGAATTAGCTTCCAGTTAAATTGTATGGGTTTAAAAACACCTCAATTTTATCTTAGTTTACTGAAGTTCTCTATTACCAGAATGAGAGAGGACAATAGGGTTKKKTTTTTTTTCCTATTTTCAAGCAAGGTGAATAAGTTTATTCTCAACTTTTCTAAACACTGCTCTTGAAAGTGAGCAAGGATGTWTTAACATATTTTCAGAGAAAATATGAACCACAGATGAGGAATTGGGCACTGCTAGAAATCAGTTACTGATCGTCACAAAGCATGACAAACTGGAAATCAGTTCACTTGTTCGGGGTGCTTTCCTTCCTGGATTGAGAGTGACGAGCTTACAGGTTCCTCCGCTTTGCAGTCTGAGCTTCACAGGCGTTTGGGTCCCAGCTGTCACTTTTAAGGAAGTGATTCTGTAAAAACTACTCCTAGGCATGTCTGCTTTTTATTACTATGATTATTATTATTATTATTATTATTATTATTATTATTAGCCTGTCATAATTCAAGCTTGTGTCCCACCGCAGGTTCTCTCACACTGTCAGAATACCAGGCCTCATTTTGCTCGGATGAGCTCTAGGGCGTTCATACACGATGGAGCTAGCTGGAATTGCAACCCAAGGAAAATGTCAAAGATCATCTATTTCCCTTCTTGATAGCAAGGCAGGTTCCTGATGTCTCCAGGTTAGTCTCGAGAGCAGATTCGTGGCTGRTGACACTCCGACTAACAGAGTTTACAGGAAGCCACCAGTGCGACATCAGCCCGGAGCAACGTTAGCTGCTTGCCAAGACTCCGATCCAAACGGAGAAGGACACCAGCTGAAGTGCCTCTTTCATATCAAGTGCTTTCATAGCACTTGCTTTCCTGTTATTTTTATAATAATAACCTTTCAGATCTGATATTAACTGATATTTAGCTTCCAGTTCACTTTTCTAAGAGTTTTAAATAGTCTAGTGTTACAGATTATAAACAGCTGCATGAGACTTCCCAGAGGGGCTGTGACCGTGAGGAAGTTTAGCAGTAGCAGAACTAACGCCATGCTCTTCATTCAGACACTTCAATGCCCAGGAGTGCAGGGCCTCAAGTGCATGTGTAGTTTGCTGCAGCCCCTGAGGCATCACTGCATTACCCTGGCACCAGCGTGCGCTTACATTAACATTAAAATGGACATAGATGAGAGCCCCTCGTGAGCTTAGCTTTCCCAAGACTTTCCAGTGAGCTTAGCTGGGGTTTACGTACTGTATTAGTGCCTTTAGAAACGAAACATCATCAAGCAGGTTCTGATATGGCATGGCATGAAGTGGTGTGGTATAGTATGGTATGTTCCACACTGTGGGACAGGTACTTCCTAATGTGTCTGGAAAACTGGTTATGCTTTCAGAAATTAGTGCAAGTGACTTGGATCTTACTTTGTGCCTCAATTTCCCCAAGTATACAGTAAGGATAATGACTGTATTCTATAGRATGACACTCTGGTATCTAGAATTTATCCAAAATATTTGTTTTTAAAATATCTATGAATTCTAGACATCAGAGTGTCTTCCTAATAGAAAGCAGTTTCATTATCCGTATTGTAGGGTTGGGGAAATCAAGGCACAAAGRAGGACTGTACGTTTTAGTGCAGTCCTTAAGCTCCATTGCAGCTGTCCTGCCTGACCAGCAGAGACCCGCAGGTGCCGGTCGCCCGGCTAAAGAGGACACTGAGCAGTGAAAGGAGAAGTGGTGCAGGCTGTCTGTCCTATGAGAATGTTTATGCTGATGCTGGTATGGCTAAGATGATGGCGTAGGCAAAGGCACTGCTAGGTGTATGTTTGCATAKGGCCAGTACTTCACAGAACCGGATCTGTTCCAGCTGGTGGAAAACCAGGTAGACTATGGAGCCAACTGATTCGTATGTGTGGTAAGTGTGTGCAAAYACTCGGTGCTGTAGAGAGCAAGGTGATAGAAATGCAAAAATGCAATATGAGAGGATGGAAAAAGTAGGGCTGAGTTGCATAAACAGGTTCTTTACGCAGAYGCAAGGTATTAGGCAATACAGTTCCTGGTATCATTTATCTTTTCAGCAATGTTTAGCAGATCTGGAATGTATCTTGGCATTCTTCAATAAAACCAAATACTTCAAAATTATTGTGGTATGTACCTATAGAGTCTGCTGCAAGAGCATAATTTTGATCTCTTAAAAGAGCTTATCTTAAGGCCTTCAACCCTGCTCCAGTTCCATTTTTTGTTGGCCTTTCAGAGCTGTTTAGTATCTTGTCATGCTGTTGACTCCTCCTGTTTTATTTTTTCCATGTCACTTCTGCCGCTGAGCACTTATTTTCCTCTCTCAGAAGAGTCAGCAGGCCAAATTCAGCGGGTGTAAAGGGGGGAGGGCAATTATACTGATTTCATCGGAGGCAAACCCTTCTTCTTGGTAGCTGAATTTTACTCACACCAGCCAGAGCACTGCTTTGTGTTTTTACTGTTCCTCTTTCCTAAGAGCAGTAACTCAATACCATGTAGCTCCTTTTTTATTTCTTCAGACCAGAGGTGATGCCCCTTCAAGTAAATCCTGCATTAACGCAATGCAGTTTGACAATTCTTTCAAAAAAATGACCTCTAAGTTTGAGAAGACCCATTGACATGGAAGTATAAACTGGGCCCTGTCTCTTTGAAATATCCCATGGACGCTGCAGAAATGACAGAAGGCAATTACAAAGGAGCACGTCCCACTACATTAACAGTTAATGGCTTTACATCATTGCCTTAAGCCTCTTGTATCACTTAATGTGAAGATCCACAGTGACATTAAAAGAAAGGATTTTCAAATKCCATTTTCATCATAACCATTTTTGTTTCCTGTCCTCAGCCTGAATTTTTACTGATGCTGCTTTCTATTAAGTGTGAAGCCTTAAGAATAGTTTTTAATAGCAATTTAGGAACATGCAGAAAAGGACAGTAGGGATAATAAATAAAGATGAGCAATATTTTTATTTCTGCTATGCCCGAGCTTTGCTGATAAGCAACTACTCTTCCGTCTGTATTACTTGATCAATACAAGTTTCGCCAGGGCAGTTGCTGGGATTTAAGCTTGCCATACAAATTAAAAACTAGGAGAGGTAGATTTTCCAAATTAAATACGGAAGACTTGGAAAAAAGGGTTGCATTTTAATGCATTTTAAGAGTAGAAATTCACATAGGTCCAGTGGATCTGYTCATGTGTCTTTAAATGTATCATAAGTGTATCATAAGTATTACTCATCCGGTGATTCACAGAGCCTGTTTTTGACTTCAGAAAAACTCTACTCTTGCTATACAGACCTCAGATGATGGCAAGTCTGTCCATATCTCCACAMGAGGCAAGTACCTTAACTGAATTCCGATTACGCAGCTTCCTGCTCTCGGATTTGAAGCAACCTCCTCCTTACTGGATTGCCTCCTGTCCTTTTTTGAAGACAGGGCACCTCATTTCAGTCCCTTGTGATGCAAGTTGGGAAGGCCTGAACTGACCTTCCAGGAAAGCTGAGCAGCGCTGCAGCTCAGTAACCTCATCTTCACCACAGCACCCTTGTCCAAGGGAACATTTCCTCTTGTGGTCCTTCTGAGTTTTGATACGACTGCTGCATTGCACACATAAAATAAACAGCCTGGTTTTAGCCTGCTAACAYATGAGGTGATGCTAGAGATCTGGTTTTGCACTGGTGTCCCTGCTGGGGACACGGCTGCCCTGCCACGTATTGGCACTAGAAGGTGCTATGGATCTTCTCCTCCTCCTCCTCAGTTGCTAGAAAGCTCTAGGAGYGTACAGCAGGGAAGAGGGATTGCTGACCCTACAGCAAGGGTAAAGTGAGAGTTTGAGCAGAACCGAAGTAGGAGACTCCTTCAAATCCCTTCTACTCAAAAACTTAAGAACCTGACTCGAATAAGGCAAAATACTGGGAGTGGGTGACAAAATATCCTTGATTTCCAAGTGGACTCATGTGTGACTGAACCTGTTGCCTTTGCTGCAAGCTGCTTCTTTCCTCAGATCACTTTTCTGTCTATGATCAAGTTCAGTGTATTTGATTTCAAGCAGGAAGAATTTACAATCACAAGATATTAAAAAATCCAAAATTCCTCTAGCAACTGGTTTCAGAAGGGGTCGGTTGCCACTAGAAGGTAAAAATGTAAGTTKAAATTTATTCTCAGAATCTCTCTTGTCTACCTAAAAACCCTGCATCTTATATACCTGAAACTTCATCTCACAGATCTATAAAAACTATGTGTACATGTAAGCTSAGGCCCAGGACACACAAGGTGCTGGACAAATCATGAACTATTTTTGATGCTAAGTGTTGCTTTAGGTATTACCATATGTATTTWTAGCTGGGCAATATTTACAGTAAAGCTACGGTAACATTAAAACATGGGCAGAGCTTTTCTCAGTTTGCTTTACKAAACGMGATTTAACTTAGCTGATGCATTTTGTGTTCTATAATTATTTCTATATACAKATTATGTATTTCTATATACATGTTATTTCTACACACAAATAATATTTCTATATATTTCTATTTCTATATATATTTCAAGCTTTTAGCATCCCTAAGACTTAAGTTTGAGTAATCTTGCATAATGGTTACACTCAGCAGAAAATTAAAGGGAAGTCAAAGTAATGTGCCTGCTGAAATGTTTTTCCTAGTAAAGGAGTATATGCTTAAGTATGTGAGTACTTGATTGAAAAGAGAGTTCAAAATCTATGCAAACGGATAAAATTTACAAAATTATGTATGAYAACTAACGACACGTTCTAGGTCACACCCTGCTTAAAGAAACAAGGGGATTATGCATCTTCTCAGACTTTTTCAAAAGACACTCTCAGATCTTATTCATCAGCCTGCTAACAGATGAGTTGTTACAGTGTATTCCTAAATTGATTACGATTATCACAGGCAGCAAAAGTAAGGTGTGAGAGAGCAAAACCATATTGCTAGTGATCCTAGCAGGAGTTAAACATTTTCAACCCTAGTTCTTCCAGAAAAAGCAGTAATTCACTTCTACCAGGAGAGGCTGCTCAGCAACTGCTTCTTGGYCAAGAGGGGATGATAAGAGCTGAAGTTTGGCATAAGAAAGCCTCTTTAGGTATGTTTTGTGGTCCTTATATTCAGCCACATGCCAGGTAATGATCTGCACTGAGGCTCGTGGCAAAAGAGTAGATCGGAAACAGATGTAAATTGGTTGTCAASCTGATCAGATTGCAGACAACTGTTGGTGTATCTGAAAACAACGATATTTAGTTACATTTGTATTGGAAAAAACTCCTAGGCAAATGCCTTCTCCAGGCAGCACTTGAACGCRAGTTTTATACCTATTTTTAAAGAGTTTTGACCAAATTGTGCGAGAAATCTGTAGAATACATTACCAGAAGCTCTCCAGTTGCAGATGAATRCCCAATGCCCCTTTTTCTGCCTCTTCTGTGTGCTACTTGTGCAAGACTAATTCATTGAAACAGTCYTAGCATCTCTGCTCCAAATATCAAAAGAAAAAGAAGGGTGTAATGAGTGCCTCCAGCCAAGATTTTACATATCTTACAGGACCTCCAGTGCAGGGTTACAGAGCCAGCAGTAGTTCAAAAACCCTAAAAAGGAAATACCCCAGTCAATCTRGGGTGCAAAACCTCTGTGTATACTCTCCTGCTATGACTCCTCTAGCCCAATTTCTTGCTTATATCTGCTGAGTTAACTGAGAAGTGTTCATGGGGACAGTCAGGGAGGGGTGCCCCCTTGCTGCAGAGACACAACCATCTTGGATGAGGTCTCCTAGGTCCTGGTTTTTTCCACCTCCTCCCAGGTCCTGTGTGGCGCAGGCAGCTACTTTGGGCTCCCTTTGAGGTATCTGGTTAACTAAGCCAGGGCACACTGGGAGACTAGGAAAGCTGGTTTGGGGTAGGCACTGTGGGCAGCTTCTCATGGCCTGGGCACCTGTGGGGGAGCAAGGGTAGGGGATTGAGAATCAGTCATGATTTTTGGCACTTGAAGAGCCAAGCGATGACATTTGTCTTAGTTGTGGTTCAGTTCTACCGTTCTTTGTACCCTGTTGTAATTATACCCCACAACACAAATAATTCTTCAGTAACAGTCACCTCTGCTATGTCCCTGGGTGACCTTCAGCCCTGTGCCTCTGTAGTGGGGCCCTTCCCATGTAAAGAGATAGGAGCCACAGGGACCATGAGGGCTCCTGTCTGGAGCTGAGGACGGGAAGCATCCTGCTGCAAGTAGGTTGAATCCAGAAGGGAGAGTGCCATCTAATTTTGAGGATAACTGTCTTGGAATGGACAAAATTTGTGACAGAACACGAAACTGCATCAAGGGTGCTAAAACACCAGAAAAAAATAACAGTAATAACCCCAAGCTCTGAATATGTGTTGGTTTAATGGTTGCTGTTCTTCCTCACCCAAAATGACTGAGTAGTTTCGACCACCCAAACTATCAACCTTATGAATGCTCTCCTGAGAGGAGATGATTTTGATTTACACTGACAGAGCATATAAGGTAGAGGAGTTCTGGTTGTCCACATGCCATAAGTTATAAATGAGACAGTTCTGTTCATTCACTACCTTTAATGGGTGCAAAGTAGAACAACACACTAGAAACAAAAAAAAAGAAAAAAGAATCCTTCTACTTGTGCCACCTGGGATGTGTTCCTGGCTGGTTTCAAAATTACACGGCATACAATGTGTGTCAGTCCTTGACTTAATAGAAAAATGATGTAGCCTCCATCCTTTTATGCTTCTGTGATTTTTGTTTTCTACATCTCTACAGACTCACAGAACGGTTGAGGTTGGAAGGGACCTCTGGAGACCGTCTAGTCCAACCCCCTGCTCTAGCAGGGACCCCTAGAGCACGGGGCACAGGGTGGCATCCAGGCGGGTTTGGAAGATCTCCAGAGAAGGAGACTTCACAACCCCTCTGGGCAGCCTGTTCCAGGCTCCGTCACCCTCACAGGAAAGAAGTTCTTCCTCACATAGAGATGGACCTTCCTGTGTCAATCCTTTTGTTTATGAGCCCATGTTCTGAGAGTGTTATGAAATAATGACATTCTGTCCCTGCCAAAGAGAACGTTCCCAGTTCCCTTCAGCTACTGAGGTGAAATAAAGGCTTTTATGCACAACAGTTTACCTCTCCAGTTCCAAAAGGTGCTTTAGCCTTGGTGACACATGTAAAACCTTCCAAGTCCGTTAAATGTGAGGTCAGTCCTCAGATTCTGGCCATCCAACTGTACTGGATCAGCATTTAGACCAGGACTTTCAACCCATGCAATGCCACGTGGATGTAAAAGTAGACATGATGGCAGGAGCATCTCCTGTGCACACTGGTGTCACACAGAAGTTAGTCAGATGGCTTCTACTATGCTCTGTCTAGCAGAGAGTGAAAATGATTGCCAAGGCAGTTTCATACCAAGTAAATCAATTTCTTGCATCAATCTTGCAATGTTGAGTTTGGCAGAGTTTATGATATTGGAATAATTTGCCTGTGTGTGCATACCCACTTCTAAAAGACATTTTGGAGAATTTGTCAGCAGCTTGCAGTGGATATGGAGGAGAATGTCCCCCCTTAGGCATTGTTTTGTCACTGATTCACGGTGTTTAATCTCAGAGCTCCTGCTCCATGGTTTAGAGCCTGCTCCATGGTTTATTTCTTTATTCATGTAAATATAAACAATTCTGAAGACATAACTTTTTTCATCATCAGACTTGCTTTGGAATCGTTCTGAGGTAGTTTTAGATAGGTGGGAGTCATGTTTGCTATAAGTCTGTCTGTTGTTCTTACCCAGGAGATACGATAGCTAAAACCTTGGGGAGTGATGAGTAGGTCAGTTTGATCTTTTTTTTGGTGTAAAAACCCTGCAGGGAAGGCAGTAACTGTGTTTTAAAAAGTGGACTGGAAGGTTTAAGAGTAACCAAGCAACAAATACATATTAAAAGTGTAGCACAGAGAGGACAAGGCAGCAAAAATTCTTCAATTAATATCCAGGCTAAGTGTTTCATGATCTCTTCACTCACATAAGTGTAAAACCAGAAGAGCCTCTCTACAGAAAAGGGATCCATAGTGTTGAAGATTGCCTCTGTAGCCTTGTAGTCTTACATCTTGTGTGTCTGTAGTTAGAGATGAGTCTTTAGGGGGCTGTCCCTGGAGAAGGTATTTAATGGAAAATAACACTTGAGAAGAAATGCTGTTGTGCTGTTACTTTGCTCTTTGGTGCATTCGTGCTTCTGCCAGGAATGCTTTAAAAATGATATGATATTCAGCCCCAGGCTCATTCTGTAACAGAGCAAGAGCTCCCCAAATGGTGCAAAACACATTCCAGATAAGGGACTTGAGCAAAGCTGTTTGCCGCTATCTGAGGATCTGGTCCAGTTTTCTTGAATGTGTGTTTTCTTGTGTGTCCTACCCACAAATGAGGTGAGCAAAATTAAAACAATTGTATTGGCTGGAGAATATATTAACAACAAGAAAAAACTGGCAAGCAGTTCATTTCCTCACATCAACATTTATGCACCACTGTTATTTATGGCCATTGCTTTGCAGTCTAATTGTTTGGGTCCTTAAACTTCTGTTGCTAAAATCTCACAGACATTGCAATTCTGGCACCCCGCTGGCAGAATCACTCAATCCTTGTCAGGACCAAATTTTTGCCATAGAACACCAGACCTCAATTACAGGGAATGGCTCATAAAAAAAAAAAAAAAAGAGAAAGCAAGAAAGGAGAGCCCCAGGAGAGGGCTCCTCTACCTGCTTGCTCCCTGCTTAGAACAGAAGTTGAGGATGTGGCAGACATTCCCATCTCTCCTCCTCCACCTGGGATGGAGCAGAAACAGAGCTCTCCATGTCCTAGGACAGTACCTGCACGACACACCTGTACTCCGTTTGGGCATGTGCCTTTCTCAGCTTTTGTCAATTGAAAGTGCTCTTTGTGGTATAACTAAAAATTCTACACGTCCCTTGGCTTCACCTTCTGCCTTGATGTCAGGGCCGGATATGCTTATTTGTAGCTATTTTTCTTTTTTACTTTTTCCTCTCTGCCTGGGTCCCATAGCATAGATAAGAGCTGGTTAACTGCAAACTTTATCCTTTGGTGCACTGTTTGGAAGCAATCTGCATGCAGCTACAGAACTGTTGGGATAATGAAATCTCACATTACTAACACTGCATTTGGAAGTGTATTTCCTTCATCTTTTAGCTGTGAATAGGGAGAAAACACTCTGAAATATTTAAATTAAGCAATCTGAAGCATTTGGTTTACACAAAATATGCACTTAGCAAAAGTCATGCTAAACAGGTTAGGTCACTGCAGAATTCTGCATAAATATCCTTAGGCGCCTGTTCAGATGCTGATTAGGCCTTCTTACCTCCTTGTCTCCCGGCAGCAGCATTTTTGCACATGTATCTTCAGGAAGGACAGCAATCCTTTTTAGTTACTATGTGAGCTTGTGTATGTCCTTAGTAGTTGTCAGTCTCCCTGGCTCCTGTCTCATGCACACTCACACACTCTTTCTGCTTCTCTCTGCCTCATCTCTGGAGGCCTCAGATGCACATCTCGTACATATAATACATGCTTTCTGCTGAGGTTCATTCGTGGTACACTAATGTCATCCCTGAAGCAGCGCAAACGTTGCTAGTGAATGATGTGTATTCCTCCTTTTCCAAGAAGTTGACACCATTGTCACTTCACCCTTGGGAAGGCAATAATATCCTTAGTTACTTGGAATTCATTCAAGCCACCTTGCCTTGGTTTGTTGAATTTCAGCACAATGTTGAACAATATTATGCTGTCACAGAGCAGTATCATACTGACCAGCACATCCGTGGAAAGAAATGGGCATGAAATATCCAGAACTGCATAAGCGAAAATAAAATCACAAGATTTCTGATAAATATTAGCAAAGTTTACCCACACTGAATCAGCACCGTATGATCCTCCATTAACCCTTTCCTAAGGAAGAACTGGGGTGTTCCCAGCAAGTGAGAAGAGAGTCTTGGCTCACATAAACAGTACATGTATTTTAAGCTGCACTTGCTGATACACCTACCATACTCAAAATCCAGAAGGCATAAATCCAGACATATCTGGAATGATATGCCATTGTGTCTGTTTTGCATCGGGAGTAAATCTAACATCACAGATATGCCAGCCTGACTGCACAGGCTTCATGACATTAATCAGCCCATATAACGTGACTCCAATGCATCACATGCTTGTTGCCTTTGATGTGTGGTGGCCATTTCTTGAAGATTTGCAGACATCTGCAAATATTAGGTAAGTCTACAGGGCAGCATATCACAGAATCATAGAATCACAKAACRGTTTAGGTTGGAAGGGACCTCTGGAGATCATCYAGTCCAACCCCCCTGCTCCAGCAGGGACACCCAGAGCACGGGGCACAGGGTGGCAYCCAGGYGGGTTTGGAAGATCTCCAGAGAAGGAGACTCCGCAGCCTCTTTGGGCAGCCTGTGCCAGGACAGTCACCCTCACAGGAAAGAAGTTCTTYCTCATATGGATATGGACCTTCCTGTGTTTCAACTTATGCTCATTACCCCTTGTCCTGTCACGAGCCACCACATATGATAGGCAAAACACTAACCTACTTTTTAAAGAGTTAATAAGTGACTTGCTATGAGTGCATTGTGCCTTGAATTGCAGACTCATGCTATGAATTTTTATTTCTGTGTTTTAGAGCTCTGTTCTCTACTCATGAGGGATGCCAGAAGATTTTCAAAAGCAGTGAGAGAGTTAAAGAATATGGCAATAYAGATGTTTTCATCTATAGAGGTGCAGGTGTTAAACTGCCTGGCTTGCTAGGCCAAGTTCTCCAGAACAATTGAAATAACCAAAATAGATTAGAACAGGAAAGGAACAGCAATGCGGAGAGAAAAGGAGGAGCGGGAGCTTTCCTTCTACTATTAAAGAAGAATATGTTCACAATGCTTCCCTAGGGTGCTTCTGTGCAGCCCCAGCAACTGCCTCTGTACTTTAACCCTTACATTTCAGCAAAACTTTCTTAGACTTGCCTTCAATCCCTTTCCAAGCCAAAGAAGAGATGAGTGAGCACATGGAGTTTGCTTACTACTCTGAAAAGGACTAACAGGTTAAGAGGCATCTGTTCCTTCAATATCCTTTCCTAATGCATGTTCTCAAGGACAGTGAAATTGTTCAATGCTTGGAATTGGTCAGAGAGTCTCAGCTTCATGTGGTCATTACTGACCTTTGTTTCTCCTTCAGATGCATTAACCTTAATGGTGTGTTCCATATGTAATTTCTTGTTRGTTCCTTCACTGAGATAGTCAGCTCTAGTGATGGTTTTCGTCAGCAGGTGTATAGCTTGGGACCTGGCTTGCCTAGGGTGTTGCGGTGTATTTTACTAATAGTATCTCATTTCAGTTGGTAGAATTGCTGCCATGATATGCAGTGTGTTGTAATTTGTATGAAGTTGCGCAAAGAATTGGGATTGGAGAACGTGTGTCAGCAGTGCTGCACCAGTTGAGTCAGTGAACATGAGCTACACTGGGCAGCACTGCTCTTTAGCAGGATTGTGCAGGAGGGAGACACGGTGTACGGCTCCCACAGTCTCCACAGGAAAAGCTCAGGTGGTCGTGKACACAGAAAGGTGTTAGCTTGTCAGCCCACATAGGCCATGGATAGGAGTCAGTGCTCCTCAAGGAGATTTCTGCAGCAGTGATCCAGCCTTCATCATCTATTACAYGCCTATGTAATTTTAACTGTATATTTTATGACTATTAATTCYAAAAGGGTAGAGAAATTAGTCTTTCCTTGAGGCTTTACCAGTCATTTTCAGTAGTAATCGTTCCTCTTTCTCTGCTCAGAGAAGGCCATCTGATGTGAGGATCTAAATGCTAGATGTGAGTATCACAAAAATGTTGTGTCCAAATGTGTATGGAGCACTGTAAACACCATTAGTCTTTCTGAGACATGCTTGGCAAAGAGCATTGTACATAGCAGCAAGCAGAATGTGAGATATGGCCTCTTCTCGAAACAGAAGGGAGATGGATTTGAACAACGCCCCTAAAAAAACATAAATAATTTAATAGCTGAGGATAGCAGCTGCTGGTAAAACCATGCTGTGGGCTCCCCGGGACACCATGCAGTGCTGTGTTTATTTTTCTTAGTTGTGCATAGGGGAGAGGTCTCCCCCGGCTAGGCGTGTGCTGCTGCAGTAACCGACTTTGCATGARAGCTCCAAATTAATGAATCTCCCTGCCTGCTGACTCAGGATAGAGGAGGATAGAGCAAAGCACTGCTCTGTCAAGGTGGTCAGGCGGAGGAAGCTGGGCCAGGCGAGGCATGGAGGCAGAGCAGCTTCGGGGACCCCTCTAACCCAGGAAAGCTCGCAAATATTTTTGGCAGCAAAACTTTGTCTACAAAACAAGAGAGGTCAGAGTGTTTCCTAAGTTGGGGAGGATAAATGAAAGCAGGGATGGGGCCCTCTTGGATGATGCCTTGGCCAACAGTGAAAATTATCAATTGAAACCCCTTGTAGCAGAGTTGCAGCACCAGCCATTCTTTAGCCCGTTGAAATACAAATCRTTTGGTAGAATAGAGAACAGTTAAAACAAATGGTAGAATAGAGAACAATTAAAACAAAATATGTTCAGCCTACAGATATCAGATCTKTAAAAAACAGCTCTGTTTTTCAAGTGAAATGCCTGTCTAGAAACAGAGTTCACACAACTGTAATCAAACCAATAAATCTTCGTATTGCTGAGTATAAGGCTGTAATTGAAGTCAATAACATTAGAAATTACTGAAAGCAAATCTGCTACAAGAAAAATGTCATAACTTTACTGAAATGTGGATGTGGATGGAGGAGGAATGAATGTGCCAGATTATATAGACAGTAATTTGATGTATCTGAAATCTCATGAATTAGAAGATGTCTAAAAGAGCACTATAATTTTGCTCCATATTCTTTTAGAAGAAGAAATGGATAATTAAAAAATCACTAAAAGGCATCATACTTTTAGCTCTGTCTTTATATACATCCTTAAAGAAATTATACTGTAAAATAATGCAATTAAATCAGCAAAATCTAATGGTACAAAGCAAGCATGTGTAGCAACCTCCGGTATCTGCACAACCTTTACACTWCCCTCAATGTGTCTGTGATGCGATGGCCATTTTTAACTACATGACTGTATATAATTATGACCACACAGTCTTTTTCCTTCTCTCCCTTCCAGTGCTCTGACTGAAAACATCTCCAGTTTTCTGACTCTTGTCATTTATTTCCTTAGCTTTTTTTCACAAAGCAGGCAGTGCTTGGCCTAGTGTCAGATACTGCAGCGATGCTGATGCATGATTTTCCCGCTACCACCAACCAAGACAAGACTCACCRAGCTGGCACAACCTTCCTTTTACAATATACACATGGTTTCTCAGACACTGAACTGCACRTTTTTGATCTCTGTCACCTCTGTTGCCAGTAACAACTGAAACAAAACACAGTTCTGTGAAACTAAGATTTCTGTTCTCTGACCAAGGGAATCAGGACATCCGTTTATGCCCCACACACCTATGTGATGGTCCCAGAAGTCTTTGAAAGTTAATTGGAAGAACTGTTAGTTGTTCCATTTGCCCTGTATGCAATCTGATACCTATTCTCCTTGAAATGAGAATTTCTAAAACACTTGGAAAATGTGTCTAGATTCAAAAATTGTTATAGCAAAACCTTTCATGAAAATCTAAAAATTACTCCAGTTAGAAAGACTAAAACATTCTAAAACATGAATACTTCTGTTGCTTTTTTCTAAGACAAACTGTTGTTTTTGCTGGCAGCTCTGACAACAGGCATTCCTATTTTTCGACACAGATGACAGTAACCTACTGTTATRCATTAAGTTTGTCACTAACACTCAGTAAATGTTAATAACCTTCCTCTAAGTGGGACTTGTGGCATCTGTGCTGTTACATCTTTTTCTTCATACCAAATAAAGCTCAGCGTCTTGCTGTCTTCTTTCTTCCTCATAGATGTGCAGAAAATATTACCTCATATACCAGTAACCTTAGACAAAAAAAGMTATTTCTCAGTGTCATTCTGGGTGTCCTGACAGACCCTTATTATGTTTGCTAAAAGGAAGATGTCTTGACCAGTCTGTGACATGTGTGTGACATGTGTCTTGTACAGGTGGCTCCTGGCTCGCACTTCTCTGCAGGGCCACTCCTGCTGTGGGCTGTCATGTGCCAAATGTGTCTGGCTGTGCRTGATGCTCCTGAAAAATGAGGGCGGGGAGAGAGGAGCCCTGGACTGGAAGGACYGGAGAGGGACTGGATCAGGAGCCCTGCTGAAAGACATTGAGCCCTGCCATCATCTGCCACTGCCACCWCTGACCAGGTATTGTCTT
Organism: Eudromia elegans; assembly: GCA_003342815.1. Classification (NCBI taxonomy): domain Eukaryota; kingdom Metazoa; phylum Chordata; class Aves; order Tinamiformes; family Tinamidae; genus Eudromia; species Eudromia elegans. The sequence continues at coordinate 5,388,013 of PTEX01000006.1, forward strand.
CCATGACATGACCAGATGCAATCTTGTCCCATGCATGGGAGCAGAATATATTGGACTGGAAAAGGAAATGCTTCACTAAAATGAGGGGACATGGTCTGATATAAAATCAAACAGGTTTAATTTGGCAATAAGTAGACAAAGATCCCAGTGCATGAAGGAGCTATGTTGCACATCAGTATCCCCAAAGCTTGGGACAGTATCTGAAAATAGCTTCCAAACCCTTCATGTCTCATCAGAATAAACAGGATGGGCTGCACAGAATGCCTGGAAGTGAAATAGAGCTGGGAGGGAGCAGAGCAAGGCAGGAAGAGCAGTGCAGGTCCAAAATCACACATCTAATTTTATTTTACTGAAACCAGGCCCTTGGTTTATGTGCTTGCTATATGGATTAGTAGTACTTCAGAGTGATTAGTARTACTTCTGTGCAGCCATGTGCTGTTCAGAGCACTTGCTATTATTTAGATAATGTTCTCACATTTATTTAGATAATAAAGTAAGGATACTTGAAGGATATCTGATTTTTGTTATAGAATGAAAGACAGGAGGATTAGAGATAAGTTTTTAATTYTAAAGTAACTCGTTTTGTGACCCACTGTTCCAAGTAATTATTTTCACAGTAAAACCTATGAAAACCTTTATTTTTCACTAATATTTCTAATATTTCACTAACAAATGCAAACCTATAAATGCCTTGCAGCCATCCACTGATGATTCTGCACAAAGCAGTTTTCCCTCTGTTGCAGATCTCTGTGTTTAGCCAATGCAGTGTCACTTTGCAGCCCTTCATAGCCAAGTGTCTGAAGCAAGACAGGAGACAAAACTGTGTTGAACAYCACCACTTCATCTGACAAATAATTCTGGCTCTTTCAGTGCCTTTCTGTTTTTCTATAGCAATGCATAAAATATAAGGATATCAGCAGAGACTTAATTCCCATCAAATGGGTTTTTACTCGTTGTCTGACTAACGCTTGCAACGTCAGAGAGATTTTATGTGCATGCTGTATGTGATTCGCATTATGAATTACTGGCATCCATAGCAGGAAGCTGGTATCCACCCAGCAGATAAGAGTTAAACAAAGTTGGCAAGAGGCCTCATTCAGAGGCTCAGTGTTTCTTGCAATTCTTGAAGGACTGACTAATGTCTTGTAGTGGAGACAGGGATGTTCTGCCTGTAGCATTTACTGCAACTAGACACATATATACTTTAAAAGCAGGAAGTTTTGGATTCAACAATTCCTTTTTATAGAGTTTAATTATATAATTTAACACTGCATTACGGCACAATTCAGTTATTGTATCAGTGACAACAGCATAACCAGAGTGGTCTGTGCAGGCAGGATTCTTCTGCTATGCCTGAAGTTGAGGAGCAGGCTCTAAAGATCATCTTTGCCATTCACCCAAGGCAGTACAAGGCATTGCCACCCATGGATTGTYCCCAAGAGGCAACTGTTTTGGCCACAGATATGCTTGTAATTCATGTGAAAGTTGCAGAAGGGTCAAATTCTGGCTTTTTTGAGCAGATGGAGAGTGAACTCATCCAGCATGATTGCATCTTTTTTTTTTTTTTTTTTCAAAAGCAACAAAACAAGAAAAGAAAAGAGGAAAAGAGGAGGTGGTCACTCCTGTCCTAGAGCAGAGATTTGCCAACATTTTTTCACTATGAAGGTGTATTTGCAATACAGTGTGTTCTGGAGGTAATAAGAAGAGTGCATGTCACTCCGGCTACATGSCCGTTCTCCACCACAAAGAAACATACTAGTTGTGAGGAATCTCTGTTGTCCGAGGTCTTGGAAAAGAGGAGGGAAGTTCTTCATCAAGCCCAGTAGGCTGGAACTGTACTTGGGATTTGACTCCCAGGCAAGTGTGAAGTAACAGGCTTAGTAATGAGCATCAGCTGCTGTAAATCCCTATAAGACATCAGCTAAAACAGCAGAGTAAATGAACTAAATAAGCTGGCATGCTCTTCAGATGGGCTTGTTTTGCCCTCAAGCTTCAAATTCCTATAGAATAAAATCAACTATTTTTGCATGGTCCAGCCTTGCAGCATGTGTTTCTAGCTATTTTCCATATGTCCTGGGTTGATGGAGCAAGATTTTGTTGGATGGGGATCTATTCTTCTGACCTCCTTCTGCTTCCAAACCCTGCCTCATGCTTCTCTGAAGAAGCTGACTCCTTTGCTAATGACCAGTGGTGGTCAGGTATCCTTCTGTGCAACAAGGAGAGGAGGATCTTCAGTCCTGTATTTCAGCTGATGGTATTATTCTTCCTGATTACTATTACTTTAAAATCTCTTCTAATCCTTTCAGTTGTGACTGTTAGCCTCATTTTTCTCCATGCTACCTCATTGCAGTAAGTTCTTCAGTTTAATTATCTATTGTTGCAAAGATTTCTTTCTGAGAATTTATGATGTGACAAATGGACCTGCTCTTATCAATACTATTATTTGTATTTAATAATGTACAAGACAAAATGACTTAATTTCTTGAAGATACTGTTTGATTTATAAAAGTACATTTCTCTTCCACGTAATAAAGAGTCACACAAAAGTGCCTCAAAAGTGATTAAGCTTCAATGTTGGAAATCCAAAGCTTAGTCATATAAAACTGCATTTTAACTCATGTATAAAGGAGGATAAACTGAGATTGCAGGGACAGCCTTAGGTCAAACATTGCTTGGCCCTTGAATGCTTGATTTGGCAACTTCTAGGTTCTATTGGTGAAGTTAGTGTATGAGTGCTGATTTTTTTTTTTTTTCAAAGTCTCCAAAGTCTCATCCTGAGGCATCTGCCTTTCCTTCCCTCTTTCACAATCTTCTGTCTTCCTTGCCCAGCAGGTCCCAGCTCTTTCCTAGTTCCCTGTCAAAGCCATTTTCCCCTCCTACACACACACATCAGTTCCTATTCCCTATCTTGGCCAGGCCCTGCCTCCTCTCGTCCCTCAGCTTTTTCTTTTGATCACTTGGTCCTCTCTGCACTTCCACCTTCTCCTGTCCTGGAAGGTGTTTGAGCAAAAACACTGGGAGTCACAGTCTCCCTTTCCTCCAGTCCCTCTTCTTCCTCTGTTTCTTGGCTCCCTGTTCCTATTCCAGTGTTTTTSTCTTCATTCTTCTCTCTTAAGTACCACCCACAGCTCCTTTCTGTGAGGTCCATTGCAGCTTCTGTCTTTGGCTCCTTTCCAACAATGCAGTGTCCTTTGCTGTGCTAGTGCAGCACCAAYGAGCTCCTTAGGACCATGAGCAAGCAAGCTGCCTGATGTTCAGGGTCTTCAGCCCAAAGCCACCCACAGGCAGAGAAATGGGTCCTGCTATCTCTGCCCGGGTTACTTGTGCAGCCCTGTCCTAGGCAACTGTGGCAGTTCTGAGCATCTCTGTGGGGGTGGAAGCATCAAGATGCTGAAAGCTCCAGCGGGTCTGTACTGAGGCCAGACTGTTTTCTTCTGTCTGAGAATCTCCAGTTGATTTGCTATGGTTTTTGCAGGGATGACAAACAACTCTCCTCCCATGAAAATGACTTTGTTTGTTTTTTAAAGTAGRATGTTGTATGATTACTGCCTCTGTAGTTCAAATTTGATAAAGCTGAAGCAGCTTATCAAAAAGTTTTGAAYACATGCACAGGATATAACTTATTGATATGTATTTCAATGAATTCTAAATACAATTTTATTAATCTACTATTAGGACTGTTTTATAAACTAAGACTGCAGAGTGTTAGCCATAGTCTAAAGAGAGGCAGTCCTAGCCCTAGAGAATTTACGACTAAAGCATAAAACATASTTCATTAGCTCATTGCAGGTGGGTGAGGAGAGGTTAAATTACAACCTGCAAGCTTTCAGTATGTTGGGATCTCATCTACAAAAGTTTGATACTGCAGCAGAATGCTTTATTCATAAGAACCTCCCAGTGTGCATGGGGAGGGTGAGGAGTAGAATGAGAGAACGTAGACAGGGTGCTTGTTGCCCATGGGCGGCGGAGCCTTGCRGTATTGGTTGACTTGCAATCCGAGCTGATGTTTCGGTGCTGAATGAAAGATGATGGGCAAAGAACCCTGACAATGCAAACAAGGAATTTATTAACTACAAGAAATAGTCAGTGAAGGGATGCATATCAAAGCTGAAAATCCCTCTGTGCTGAGGCAGGATCTACTCTGCCTACATCACTCCTGAWAGTGCTTGCCTAATGTGGTCTCAGAGGTCACCACAACGAGGTTCTGGATCCTACCCTAGGCAATTTATCGTGCCCAGTGTCCCTTGCTACCATTCAAGTTCATTCCCTCTTGTCATATATACCTGGAAGGCACAAGTAGCTTGGCACTGTTGGGTTGCATTCCACTTCTGATCAACTTTTCTGCTTAACTGCTATTAGTTTATCACTCAGCATCCTGTATCTGTGGAAGAGATTATTTCTGCTTAAATTTTGAATTTCACATTTGTTGTAAACTGCATTTACTCTCTATTTCTCTATATTAATACAGTCCAAACAGTCCATAATGAGAGAAGRTGATAAATTTTTTACTTTATGGATGAAAAATGTTTCTTGTTGTTTTCCAGTAAACACACTGATTTGTGATGCCCTGTTAAGTATTGTTTAAAGCCGTACTCTACAGACATTTTTTTCTGATGGTTGTGACATGTATGAAATGCAAACAATGCTTTAATGAAAGCCCTTTTCACATTCCCACTAAAGTAAATGAGAGGCTTTCTCTTGACTTCACTGGCTATTAGCTTATGCCCTGAATGCATCACATCGTTCAAGAAGTGTTTCTCCATTCAGTCAGAGAAAGACAAGATGTTTTTCCCATTTAAGGTCCCTGTGCATGGTGGGAAAATGGCATTTCTGTTTATACTTTTTTTTTCCTTTTCCCCCATGATTTCAGCTTTTGCTCTTTTTCAGAATATATCTCTATTTGGGAGTATTTTGATTAATGGTTTCAGTTGGGGACGTATTGAAAAAAATCTAGTGCGCAACACACTAACTAAAATAGTCCAGAATCCTGTTTTTGATCTCAGATGATTCACTGGGCTTCACATAGTGTTGTGATTGCTAATGGCCTGACCTTTATTTGAAAAAAAAAAATGAAGCTGGCACAAAAGGAGTGAAAAGAATACACTTGTGAATGATTCCTTGTCCCTGATCCCGTACTCATCCTTCAACCCAGCATAGTAGGGAGGTAGACTTTTAACTCTTCAAACRTTTCCATTGCTCAGAAATGCCATGRCASTTGTTAAGGATGAACACCAMGCCTGTTGSAATGGRAGYTGAATGAGCAAACTTTAGTAATGAAAAAAGATTAATTGCGTAATGAGCATAGAAATAATAAAAAGAATTATGAAAGAATAAAAGGAATATGTTACACATATAGTGTAAGACTGAATGGGCTTTATATTATCTAATTAAATAAACAGTTATAAATATGATGWGCTTGTATGCCCCTTTCYACACTCAGTGTGTTTCTGAGTGAACAGACATTTTGTCTTTAAATTGACACTGTAAATATGTCCCCTTTTAATTTTGTATTGTCTTTATATGCATTGACTTTTACTGGTACRGGAACAGATCTCAGTTATCTTAAATCTTTTCTATAACTATAGTTATGATGGATAAGTTTTCCTCCTCTCCTGTCTGATATATTGTTATATCCTCATTATTATTGCCACTAATACTAACAGAGTTTATATTATAGAAGCAATAAGGTTGTTTAATKATAGAACTATGATGTGTTTAATTATAGAACTATAGATGTGGGCTTTTACCCAAAGGAACTGAAAAACTAAGTGAAAAAGACAGCAGAGCCAATGAACACACACAAAAAGGAACAGGTCGATGGTAAAATGGTTATGCAGTTTATTAATTTTGACTTATAAGAGTATCAATTTTTATAAATGTGGGATTTGCCTTAAATGAAAAATGAATCAAAATAATAATTCTTTGAATATTCCATATACTTCAGTAATACAACAATTTGTTAATAATACTGTTAAGAGTATCTGGAGCTGTTCTGATCTTATATTTGCCCTTAAATACACATACCACAATTCTATAGAGAGGGTTATCAGTGATACAGTAGCTGTCATCATAGACACGATGCAGTAGAATGCTTCACCGGTTTACAGATTTCTGTAATAAACCATAAAATAAACCATACCTCTGATACCTTGCCAAAGAGGGKTTTTTTTTTCCAAGTCACTGAAAATCGATGAGGTTAGATCATTTGCTACGACATTCCAGTATTACGCATTTGGATGGGTAGCATGGAAAAATAAAAGCAAACTGAAGGACAAATAAGCAGTCCAGTTATATTTGAATAAATAATTGGCTTAGTCTGAATGCCATATCAGYGTAATTTATAGTCCTTTTAATGCCATTTAAAGTAAGCTGTAAATCAAAATTAACATGGTACACAGAATCATTAGGTTAAGCTCCTCCTGACTGGGAGGATGAAATATGAAATGGTGACTTTTCTTTTAATGATTCCCAGATCAAAGAAAACCTACAGGGAACAAATTGTGAAAAAACTTGCAAAGCTTTTTGCCTGAAATATTTCCCAACAAAAACATAAACCACAGGGTTAATGCAGCTGTTGGTGATAGCCAGGGCAGAGGTAAATTGCTGGCCAAAGTTGAGCAGCTCTTCCCAGACACAGCCTTTGACCACTTCCATCTGGAATAATATATCAAGAAATGTAAAAAGATGGTAAGGAGTCCAGCACAAAAGAAACATCAGAACCACTATGAGGATCAGCCTGGTAGCCCTGGTGTCTCTGTGGTCCCTGCAGCTCTTTGTCCTGAGTGCTCTTTGTTCTCTTCTGTTTTCTCTTAGGGAGTGAATGATACAGAAATTAAGTAAGATGATTGCCGTGGATGGCAGTGCAAATCCCAGTACGTTGAACACCAGACGCTCAGCTGTTACCCATGATGAAGTGGGGAAGTCTAAAGTGCATGCTGAGACATTCCACTGGGGATAGTGTTTCACAGTCCGAAAGGCAAAGGTTGGGATGCTGACAAGTAGTCCAAAGAGCCAGATGAGCATGCAGATCCCTTTGGCTAGAGGTTTGCTTCGTATCCCTCTGTTGCTCAAGGTGTGAACAAAAGTCAGGTAGCGGTCCAAGCTCACTGCCACGAGCAGGTAGATGCTGGTGTACATGTTTAGGCTGATGGCTGCATTGGTGCTACGGCAAAGGAAAGTACCAAACGGCCAGTTAAATTCATTCCAGATGTTTGCTGCCCAGAACGGGAGGCACATGAGGAAGATTAGGTCAGCAACAGCTAAGTTAATAAGGTAGATTTCAGCTATCTTCAGGGAGCCCTTGTAGAATGAATAAATGAAGAGAACAAGTACATTTCCCAACATACCGATAACACAGATGATGTCTATGTATATGGGTAGTATACAGTGTACAATTTTCCACCAGTCTTCTAGCTCTGGGCAAATAATTGAGGCACTCTCATTTTCACTGTGGTTTGAGGAGGGACTGTACAGTAGAGGACTTTCAGCCATTTTCTTTATTCTGAAATGAACAGACCTCTTTGAAATAACAAATTCTAGATTGTGCAATTCTAAAAGATGTCTCCTATCAATGTTATCCTATCACCAAACACCAAACCTATTTTAATAGGCTAGATCTATCCATGATTCATGCATACAAAGGTCAGAACTGTTCATTTTATTGGCAAAAATGAAACTTCCTTTACATCCCATGAAATTTCCTCCCTTTGATGTCATTGTTTAAAGTGGCACAGAGGAAGGTAAGTGCCAATTCAGCCTGAGTTGATGGGTATTTCTCTGCCAGGCTAATGACAGAAACAGATATAGTGGAATTTCAGCTCCCTGAGAACAGTGGGAGTCACGCTGGTCACACAAAGCAAGCTCAGCACCCTTCCCTGCCCTTTCTCTTACTCTTATTTTCTGGGCTGAGTATATATTTAGCAGGATGATGCCACTTTTCCTATGGATGGGAGTGCTGCTCATTCTGTGCATGCATCATTTGTTTGGTTAACTTCACATTCTATTGCTCTCTGTCAGTTCCTCTTTTCCCAATCTGTGGRGTCAAAATTACTGTTAGATTAGACAGCTCATTGCCCTCAGATGTCATTTATTGCAGAAATAAAACACCCTCCCCTGCCTGTGACTCCTCTTAAAAGTAAGCATGCAACTGAGCTGAAAGGAAGCCCTTGCAGGTCTAAATTCACATCACACGTCTCCCATCTGTGCTGAGGAAGCTCTTGTTCAAAAAACCTGATCTGAATTCAGCTGGAGAGAGGCAGCCCCAGACTCCACAGCATTTAGGCCTTCATAGCAATGGCAACATCTTTATTTCTATCAGGTGGCTACGTGTGAACTTGTGCAGTAATGAAAGCATTGGTAAAACTTTATTCCCTTATGAAATTCCATTCAGTTACCAGYGAGTTGCCTCCTAGTACCACCTTAGGCTCCTGGCACTCTCATGCATGGCCCCAGTACCCAGCTCTAAGCTGTTACGGTATTTTCCTAGTCTTGGACCTGTTATGGCAGGCAAGCCATTACTGATCCCMTGGTGACATTTAGCATTTCAGTGTTTCATATGCAAGTGCAACATGTTGATCGTAAAAAAGGACGCCCTTGGAAAAAGCAGCGTGTTGCAATCAGTCAGCCTGGATGTTGACTTCCTGCTACAGCTATTTAAATCTGCTCTTTCAGCTCCTGTATTTTTCCACCATGGAGACAACCCAGGATAGTGTTTCTGACGAAAACATTTAGGGCTATTTTTCATCCCTTTAGCTTATATGTGCTGTGATACCTGTGTCCGAATAGCTTGCCTTCCCTAGGGTAATGTACTTAACTTTGTGAGGTCTTTAGGAATTAGAGAAAGCAGCATCAAACTTCCTGCCATTTTCATAACTAACACATAGATCTTTTTTTCGTCACTGTAGAATTCAGTGGAGAGCAAAGTTTTYGCTGAGTTTACAAACTCAAGCTGGGTGCCTTGTCAGGAACTGGGTTACAATTCAAGTTTACACAGCTCTGTGGCCTTTAACATGTTCCCTGTCAACAGTTTGAATATTACCTAGTTCATTGAGGGCCTCATGCARTCTAAGAGAACCTTGGAGGATTTAAAACTGCAGAGGAGAAAATGAAAATCTCCGCTCAGCCCCAGAGATGCCATTTATGAGAAGGCAGGAATCTAACCCTTGTCATAGTGGGAGGTTGGCTACGGTGTGATACCAGTTGAAGAAAATTTCTCACACTAAGAAGTTCTTATAATCCTTGTCCATTTTCAGATCACTTCTTGGTATCAGATCGTGCCAGTCATTTTGTGCACCTTATGTGGTCTGTGTGCTGGAGCCACAAACGCATTCATCATGGGCTAACATAAAAACTTCAGGAACATTTGTCTCCAATACAATTTAGATTTTACCAATGGTAATTCTAACTTCCCATTCACTCAGTAATTGCAAGTAGAGTTTATGCTACTGGAAAAGGCTTTTCAAAAGTGTATTAATCAGTGTCAGCACTACCACAAGCCACAATAGTTTTTAAACTTAGTGCTCCAGATGCCTCCTTGGCAGTGAATGCAATAAATATCCAATTGCTTAGYTCCCTTCTGCTCCAAAGATCGGGTTTTTTTGAAAGTATTTTTAAGTATTTAGTGCTAATGGACAATTAGCGACGCAAATAGTTTKCAGTTGATGTACTTAGCATATTCTAGTCTTTTTTTTTTCCAAATAATGATGCTTCTTATGCCTACTTTGAACTCAATTCTAGTAAGCTTGCATGTACAATGAGTCTATTATCATTAATACTATTAATGCATAATTCCCAATCAGGAACAGGTGTTTTAGAAACACTAAGTAAATATCCTCTGATCTCTGGGAACAATCTTAAAAGCAAAAAGTGCCTTGAAAAAGAAATCTTTGTAATCAGATACGATTCAATTATGATATGTTTGAATATGCTGGTCATCTGATTATATAACACAGAAATATGGAGAAATTTAATAAATTGAATCATAGCTTAATTATTTCAATGTTTAATCAATAATATAATGCAGTGATATTTTTGCACATATAGAAAATGAATCCTGAGATTCAAAGTCAGTTGCACAGTGAAAGAGATATTCTGAGCATAGAAACTGTGCGTATGAGAACTGAGAACACATTTTTTCATATATAGAAATTACATGAAAGATTTTAATAAAAGTAAGATATTAAAAACAGATAGACGTACCTATTCTTTGTCCTTCCTGGAGTTTAGGTGAAAATTCAAATTCAGAAACAGCTAGTAAAGAGCAAAACAGTAGTTAGTGATGGAATTAAATACGCATCCTGAGGAACAACTTTCTGAGAGCTGTCTGAGTGTTTTCTTGGCCATGCATGATGTTATACTTTGGAAGAAAGCCCCAGAACAGTCCCTTTTCTTTTTTTTTCCTTACTTTTACAAACGTCAGCTGTAGTAACTTCCAAAGCATGTGAAATATTTCACTCTTGGAGTGAAGTTATATAAACCATATACCGTATCAGTCCCCGTCACATGGCCATTAATTAGAGGTCTCCAGGACAGGTCCTTGGCAGTTCTAAGTTCCTTTGTGTGGTTAACTAACATCTGAAGCACTGACGAATTCACACAGCCCTGAACCACCCTCCCAGGGCCTAGGCACGCAAAGCCAAACGTGTGAATTAGTTTTCTGCTCAAAATTTCTTTCTCAAAATAGGTACTTGGAAAGGGCTGATGAAACTTAGACCCATTAAAACCAGCCTTTCTATCAACTTTGATGGCCTTTGCGCCCTGCTGCTGCTCTCCTGTGTTTGTCTCTCTCTTTACATTACTCCTCAGTGTTTCACAGTGTTGGCTATTGTCTCTCAGACTTTGAAATCCAAATCTCTCCTAAGTAGATATGCATAACCTGYAGGCCTTCTCATCTATTTGTTAAAGAAATTATTCAGGGCCTGGAATGTAATTTACTTATATTAAGCTTTCTTCATGTCAGATACTTAGTCAATGAATTCTCATTCCACAATGCCCATTCTTGCTTGACAAGTGAGTTGAAATGAAAAACCATGCYTGACTTCACTCTGATACCTTATTATGAACTTCACTAGCAGCATGATAAGTACTGTTATCCCAAGATTCATTTCTTTTTTTGAAAAGTTTCCAAGTTAGGTCAATGCTGGTTGCATTAATGGCAAGACTGACACAAACTTGAAATGCTGTTCTGACGGAACACCCTTGCTTTTGATCAAAATCAAAAAGGCCAATTTGAAGATTTAAAATGTATGTACACTTTAAAAAAATKATATTACACATTTTAAATTCCTTTAACATTTATTCATTTTGTTAAATAACCAAAGCATTATTAAAARCACCCCTCAAATGAAAAATGATTATTTTTTATTTCTAAGATTTCTGAAAATGTCACAAATCTTTTCTTCGATGATGACATGAAACATGCTACGAACTGCATGTGTCCTGAGAAATCTCAATAACTGAGACAGGATCARTTTCCAAACATTGCAGCCCACGCTGTGACTCACTTGGTTAAGAGCAGTGCAACAGATTTTCGTCACAGACTTTCCCTATCTTCCTCTCTGCTTACACTAGTTCATTTCTTGGCCTTTTTTTTCATAAAAAACAATTTGAACAGTAAGAAGATGTCTGGAATTCAGCCCTGCATAGACATAAAATCTCTAAGAGCCGCCAACATCCACATTTATTCATATTTTCTGAATTCATTCCTAACAAACTAATCCTGGTGGCATCACAGTGCAGTAATAATCAAGCCTTACTAACTACATTTTCTGGAGGCAGAAACAGAAAAATATAGAGGATGGCAGTATAGCCCAGAAACCCACAATGTTTCTGACTTGTCCACAGACCYCCTGACTCATTAAGAGCAACATTGTCCAGTCCACACCAAACACAATTCCATTGTTTCAGCTCAATTTCCCATGGCACAACAAGAAGGGAAAGAAATTATCTGCACCAGTTGCATTTCAATTCAGTCATTCCAATGTGAAAGGTTACCTGCTAAAGAAGAAATACCAACTTTCATTTGTTAAAATTGTTTATTTTCTATTGTAAATATTTACCGTATAGCAAAATAACGTGTCTCTATATATTTACATAATTTAAATTAATATCATATTCTTGGTGTGTCATAAAACTTTAATATTTTACTCCTCAGTACCAAAAACTCAACATTTCTTTCATTGTCTGAACAACTGCCATATGTAATCCYTTTCATTTGAAGGCTGAGTGAACAGCATTCTCATGTATAAGGCAATATTGGTAACACTGGAGGTAACAAAAAGCTGTGATGTATTTTATTTTTAAGCATCTTGGGAAATGTATAGAATGATCAAAAAGTATTTATGACAGAATTATACTGGATGATCAAAAAAAATCTATAGAAACTGACTATAAATCATCTACAGTCACCTAAATCTCGTAGTTTTCATAGTAAATTTTCAGACTTTTYGAGTATTTTCTTGGGGTTTTTTTTAGATTTAATACAACTTTACCATACACTTACTGATCCATCCAGGCTCTGATGGATAAAGCCCACTCGTAGTAGCTGTCATATTTTAATTATGCCATCAAACTCTATTTCTCTAGGGAATTTTGTATCTCTAGCTTTCAGTGCCTTGAAAAGAAAGGAAAGGCTGTTAATTTCAGTACTTGTTAGTTCATCTCTAAGCTAGGTTTAGAACAAGAGTCCTATGGGTAAAGCTGCATATTGACAATTTGGTTCACTATCAGTTATCTTCTGTGTAGAAACAAATAAGATCGTAAATCCAGGCTAATGTGGGAAGAGGTATTTTATAATATCACTCAGATTAATTCTACAGAGAAAACAGCCAATAAGAGAGTATAAAGAGGCTACACTTACATACTCTGAACATTCAAAACTATTATCATCAGTTAGATTTCTAAGGCAGATAGATGATGCTTTCCTTCATATACTCATTTTCTTCTTCTTGTGAGATTATACCGGTTGTGCTGAGCATTTATGTTTCCATTAAGTAGCATTACAAGCACTAATTATAGTTTATGCCTATTAAAAGAAGAGATCTCTGAGCTGGAGTGCATGTATGTTGTAAGCAACATTCACTCACTCAAGGGCAGCTCTTCATAATAAGTGCAGCRACTTTGCAGAAGGAGTAAAACCAAGAGGAAGCACCTTTCCTTCCACTGCTTTCACTAAGTTATATTCCATGCATAAAAGCTGACACAACCCTCTGCTTGCAGAGGCAGGGTAGTTACAAAAAGGCTCAGTTTGTCAATCAAATAAAATTGTTCTGGGTGACTGACCAGGGAAAGGAAATGGCATGGAAGATGGCAACTCCTAAAAATCAGTTTGAATAATATTCTTATAAGATTTCCAGAAACTTATTTAAATATGAGTCCCTCCTATTGAAAATGTAGTCATACAAACTGTATGGGTACCATGAGTAGTCATACAATCCTGACAGTAGCTTCTATCCTGGGACTCATTTCAAAGACCTGTATGTACATCCAGGCACTTACATTCATTAGAAATACAAACATTTCAAACAATGATACCGGCTAATACAATTCACTCATAAAAATATACATATACCACAGTGTATGTTGTGACCATGACAAACACACAATAGCATCAGAAGTAGTTATCTAAATTGAGTTTGCATTAAGATCCAACCACTGTTTCCCCACAAATGACGAATGCTACTGCACATTTATGCTGAGGACCCTTGGCACATGGGTATTAGTAGAGGCTCACATGTTAGAAGTTTTATTTTATCTTTTTCTCTGTAAAGAACAAAGTGCGCTATCGTGGTAATGGGGAAACAGACTTTTTCCTTGGGCATTCACTGGAAATAGAAGTTCTTAGAGTGTCCAGGGAGTTTTCCATCTTCACAGACTGTGATTTTCTGCACCTCTTTGGGAACAAGTCCTTATAGAACTCCATGGCCTTCTTTTGGAAGTGCTTCCCTACAATAACATACAGGACCGGGTTCAAGCAGCTGTTGCTAAAGGCACAGTACGTCGCTACCTGGGTCACTATTTCATTGATGTCTTCGAGGCATTCGAAAGTATCTGTTAGGTAAGAGACCGTGTCAATTACAGTGCTGATCTGGAATGGAAGCCAGCAAATAATAAACAGAAAAAGCACAGCAAGGACCAGTATAGTGGCTCTCTTCTCCGTCTGGATTAACTTGAGTTTCTGTAACTCGTTACTTCGTAAGGCTTTGATGATTTCAATGGTGCAATAGGTAACTACACAGAGCGGGATCACAAAGCCCACAATGTTAAGCAGGCAGTTGTTCACAGGGTGCCAGTAGATGGCTGGATAGTCAAGAGAACAGGCCGTGATATTGTATTCTTCGAAATACCGTAGATTTCGGAACATTATGGTAGGAGAACATATGAGCAACGCACACATCCACACTATGAAGCTATTCCATTTGGCGCAGACAGTTCGTCGCATCCGTCCGAGAGACATTGTTTTCACCAAGGCCAGATAGCGGTCGATGCTTACGAGTGTCAGAAAATAAATGCTAGAATAAAAGTTCATGTAACTAACTGTGTTGACAGCTTTACAGAGGAAGAGGCCAAAAGGCCATTGAAACTTATTAGAAATATTAATRGCCCAGAAAGGCAAAACACAGACTAACATTAGGTCAGCAAGAGCCATGTTTGCTAAGTAAATTTCAGCCACTGTGCAGTGACTCTTGTGGAAACACAGGACGCTGAGGACAAATCCATTTTCTATTGCTCCGAGAATGAATATAAACCAGAGGAATCCAGGCTGAAATGTGTAGAGCCAGTTCCATGCATCTGAATCTATGCATCCAGATCCATTCGTTTGATACAGTCCTGAAGCATTGTGGAAATCTGCCAGATTCACTTTGAGCTCCTGGGTGGTCATAACGTTGTAAAGTTGAGTAGTATTTTCTGTTGCAATGGAACCCATTTCTGTGCAGAGGGAAAAAAAAGGTGAAATGAGATTGCTACATTTGGCTGATTGCTGCAGGGGAGATGGTAAGAAAAGTTGACACAAAAAGTGTGACTTTGAACAGATTTTGCGATTGCATGACTTGCCGTCTCGTAGAGATTCTCTGTGCTTGCCGAGGGTTAACAGAGTGAACTATTATGGGCTGTGTGGGCCAAACTCAAGGAGCAAGACAGAGGGCTGAAGAAACGACACTGTCTATATTATAAACAAAACTGAAACTGGAAGAGAGAACATTTTTGGCCTTTATTCCCTAGAATCAAGCATTTTGTTTTTCATCTTTGAACAGTTTGGCTATTTTCTTATCTTGTGTATCAACAATCCTAGTCTCCTAAAGGTCTTCTGTAACCTTTGAGCCTCTGTTGCTACTTGTAAGGTGATAGGTTTGGGGCATTTCACMTTGTCTTGTAAAGCAAGGATTTGATGGAATTCAGTGCTATTTCCTCCTCATGCAGAACTACCTATTTTTTCCAAAATATTACGACTATCAAGAGTCATTCATTTTACAGCTCTAGTTTGCACTGAGAAGCAAGCACCTGTATTTGCTGAAGATGCTGCAGAAGCAAGATCATGATTTGCAAGCAGGCTTTTGCAATTTGCAGGCTTTTGTATTTGCAGGCTTTCTTTGCTTGCAATTTACAACCTTTCTTGACGACTCATTGAAATCACCTGTTTACTTCTGAATACAGATTCACATTACATCTCTTTCTTCAGGCAAGTCACCGGGGAAATGAGAGGTGCAACCTTGGTAAGGGCACTTATTTTTAATAARCTCCATAGAGGGTGGGCTGGTAAARATGATGAYCATCATGTAAGCAAGGAMYCCTCTTGCAGTCAGGTTGCAGTGGGTTAATTTATTTGTGGGCTAATTAACACAATCTGAAAACCTGATGCTAAACTGTAAGTTACTGGATGGATCAGAACCTCTTAAGAGTCTTTCAGGAAGCTATAGAAGGGCATAAATGTTAGGTATGTGCTTAAGYGTTATTAAGGTGAAACGGAAGGTGAGTGTCCAGCTTCAGGCTGTTGTCTCTAAAAGGTTAATTGTGGTTGCTGCTGCTGAGTTTGTGAGGTGAAGTGTGCTGAGAATACAAGCACACATCAAGTACAAGTACAAATACAAGCACAAGCTTGTCTGATAGATCTGTGTATACAGCTGTTTGGACTAAGTGAGAGGAAATACTGTTTGTCTTTTTTGGGAGGTTTTAAAATATTACTGTTTATATTATGCTTTGATTTGAAGACTTTTGGATGTATTTTTAATCAAGACATTTGTCTGATCCAGCTGGTAAACTGGCAGTAAAAGGGGACGTATTTGTTATTCCTGGAAGGATAAAACTCTCATTTGTATTCTGATTACTACATTTGCTATTGAGACATGGTGATACTGGGTAYGTAAACAGATATTTGGTTGTTGGATGCAGAACTGCTGATAAATGATGGTCATATTTTGTGTATTTAGTAYTCATTAAGCATGTAGTGCTTGGGAATCAAAGGCAAAGATCAAGATCATTTTGTACTAAGCACAATAAAGGCAATTACAAGGGAGGCTGTACCTGTTCTATAGAATTTGTAACATACATGTCAGGCAGGATAGGMCAACTGAATAAAATGGGCCAGTGGGACTGAAAATGGGGATAGATAATCATAGATTTCCAGAATGGTTGAGGTTGGACCTCCTAGAGATCATCTAGTCCAACCTCCCTGCTCCAACTGAGATTCCTAGAGCATGTGGCACAGCCAACTTAAAAATTAATTAATAAGCATAAACAAAATGTCACAAGGACAAAACAGCATAAAACAAAATGTCAGCAATAGTTCTTCATAATTTAAGCAGTCAAAGCACGGTATTGATTGCCTCTGCTCTTTCCATTAGGCCACATTGTGAGAGTTTAATGCAACTTTATTCTTCACAAGGTCATATTGGAAGTATTTTACCACCTTCTTATCTTTTATTATCCTCCAGATGTGGACCACACTGCAAATGGCTGTTTAAAATCTCTTTCTGTGTCTTACTGGCCCTGTCTGCTGTAAATACACATAGGAAGCAATACACTGACAGATGACCAAAAAAAGGACATCTGAGAATAAAAGTTCTATAGGGAATGCAATGAACAGAAGAAGTTTGTTCTGCTGGTAGCAAGCTATGAATTAGCAGCAAGGCTTAAAATTCCATTATTTTATGCTTTGGGGTTGGAATTAGGTACCTTTTTAATAAGCCACCACTAGTAATTCACAGAGTGGTCATAAAGATCATGAAATAGTTGGCAATTTCTATGCCTTTTCCTCACAATTGTGCCTAGTAGAAAAACAAAAGCCATACACGGAAACTAGTTCAGAAAATAGCCAGTGATTTATGGATTTTTTCCTACAATTCATCAATTTTAGATTATTATTTTAGAATGGAAAACCCTAGAAAGACAATGCTTTAGAATATATATATGGAGAGTGTGCAGGGCTGCAGTCAGGATGGGAGCTGGTCCGGGGATGGTGATCGCAGCGTCTTCCTGCCTTGCCCTTGCTCTAGCTTTTCTTTSTGCATTGGCAGAAATGTGCCTGTGAATAAGAGGTAGTGCACTATGGAGTGTTCCCTGAGCACTCCACGCAATGTATATAAATGCATAAAAATGCTATGCTTGGTGCTGCTCTCAGCAGCAAACTCATTTAGGCCGTGCCCTTATGGAATAAATACGGCTTACACAGACATGATACAGAAAAGACAGCGAGGTGACCCGCTTACACGTGCTCTGTAAACACTTTCTGTGCAGTGCGAGGCAGGCCCAGCGTGTAAAGCCAGGCTCCTAAGGAGTCTGTGTGACATTTCTATTTGGATACCACCCACCGAGACAATCCGTCAGGACTGTTTCTGAAGGAGAGGCGACTCTCTTGAAGAATGAATTCCCTGGCAATCACTTCTGCAATTAGTTACCTCCTCCTTCCCCTGGACACCAAAACCTTGGCAGTCATCCTCTTTTCTCTAGTTCYAAAATACATTTTTATGTCCTAATGTTGGGCGTAAAAGGCAGAGTGTGGGTGGCAGGAGCTGCCTGGTGGCCTGTGTGGGAGGCAGCCATGACCTGCTTGAGCAGGGTGGTTGGATTAGATGATCTCCGGAGGTCCCTTCCAGCCTCCACCCTGTTGTGATTCTGGGAGTGCTGCTGGGCCACGTATTTCTGACTAGGAAAGTTGAATTAGGAAACAAACCTCCGTCCTCACAAAACCCAAAGGCGTCTTTAGGTTTATAGGTACAGCCGTCATGCCTGTGGTCCTTAGCACCTCTCCTAGCATGCTGGGGCCCCGGAATTCCCCAGCTGATGCAGTCTGTTGCCAAATCTCGCAGCAGAGCTCGGGAGGAGGGTGACGTTGTGCCTGCCCACACGGAGCCACGGAGTGCAGCGCAGGGAGCCCCGGGCATCCGCTGACTGCGGTCATGTACGGCAGCACTGTGCAGAGAAAAACACCCATCTTCTTGGGTACAGTTAAGTGCATTTGTATAGCTTTTTCCCCTGGCAGCGATAATTAGCCAGTGTCAGGCTTTGGGTCATGGAGCTAATGCGGGCGGCCAATAAGCTGCTGCTGGCGGTATGAAGGAAGAATTAGCTCCCTTTAAATCCTTCAGATTTAAATCCTTCACATTTAATTCCCTTTAAGAAATATTTGGATTCCTCTCCCTCAACCTCTGAAAAACAGAAATGATTTTTCCCCTCATCAGAAACCCTGATGCCCTGTTCAAAGACTTTATGGTTCAACAGCAAGATATATCCACACACTTCTGTTTGGGAGCTATAAGTTGCTCTAGATCTTATTTAACTGCATCAGCATAAGTAGTAGAGAACAACTTTTTAATGAAAAAAAATATTTTTACTACTATTCTGATTTTGTTCACTTAATGAAACAACATCTGAATATTCTTTGCATAAATGACTGCTTCTTAGCTTTCAGATAAATGAAAGAAGAGATCTATCTGTAAGAGAACTTTACCAGAGGTAAAAGAGGTTTAGACAGACTAATCAATTTATTCCTCTCACTATTTAAAATGCCAGACACGCCAGGACATGGTTGTGCTGCCAGCATATCACTAAGGCCTCCAGAGTCATTACACTGAAACTATTAGAGTTACAATCATCTTTGTGTTTTTATAGGATACATCTGATTTCCCTTTCTCCCTGAGTGAATTTAATTCTGCATTCATTGGTTACATGCACTCAGCTCAGAGGAATGGCATTTATTCAAAATGAAATGGCATCATCTGGGCAACAGCACATGGACAAATGCTATTGTGGAAGCTACTCCTGCCTCCAGGTTGTTTGTATTTGCTGAACTAAAAAGGAAAATCCTAATCATTACTCAATGTCAGGGTTCATGCAGGCCGCTTGAGGTAAGTTTTTATAATCTCCCTTCCCCTGCCAGGAAATTAAAAACTTCATGAGATTGCATGGGGTCCATTTTTGCCTCTTCTGTTCCCCTAAACAACTATCCCTTGCTCTGCCATATGCTGAAATCAATTGTTCATTGCCTATCTTGTGGTAGTGTCTGAGAGCCTGGTGCCTGGACCTGAACAGCATTTCAGTGACGATTTTCATCGATGAGAAATTATTTTCATCATTTCAGGCTTTATAACAAGAAGCTAGCAGTACAGGTTTAAAACAGGCTGAAAACAAAGCTAGTGCCTGCCTAGGGAGCAGGTGCTTTAAGGCACGGAGCCACAAGCATGCCCGGGAAAGCAGAGGTATCAATAAGCAAGGAGTGAGGCAATTCCAGTCATAAATTAACCTGAAAGCTGCTCTCTCAGTGCATTAGGCAGCCTGACAAAAGTAAAGATGTGAACGATGCTCTCTTGTGATTGTGCGCAAGTCCCCAAAGTGTTGGCAGTGTGCAGCAAAGGTGACTGTAACCTAAGCAAAGTGACCTTCCTGCCAGAAATAGGAACAGACCCTAGCTCTGGTTTTGCAGGGCTTCTTGTCAATCCTGCTGCCAAATGCTGGGTGTTGAAGGTGGAGGAGCAGAAAAGGTAGTAGCATTAAGAGGTTTTCAGGTGAGCGGCTGCACGTTGCAAGGGGCACTGCCTGCCTCGCTGCTGACACAACAGGCTTTAGAAATGGTGTGTCGTTAAAACACAGATCAGCTGCAGAAATAAATAACAACCCTGGTGATTCCTGTTAGTCTAGCAACCTTGCTTGTTTTGGGCTAATATAAAAAACTACAGTAAATGAAACGACAGAGGCTGTCAAAGCCATGAGAAGAAAAAAAGGATCTACCTGACAGCGCTGCTGTGGGTGACATGAGAAATAACCCAACTTTAAAAGCTGCTGTTGGTAAGGGTATTTCTGTGCAGCCCTGTGCAAGCAAGTCTCTCCCTGCGGACTCTATGCACATATGGCACATACGGCTCTGCCTGCTCAGRGGCATGCAATGTGGTACTGGGTAACTCAAGAAATTGTTAAGAGGCTAAAGAACGTCCCTTAAATTGCCTCATTTGTGACCATTTGACAAGTGTTTGTTGATCAAGGAGAGGTTTGTTTAATTTGGAGATGAAGCATAACAGCTTAGGAGATTTGGACTCCAGGATGTGTGTGTGTGTGTGTGTCGGGGGAAAGGAAGCTGGTTTTGTTTTTCATTGAGTATGAACAGAATAATCTCAATGGACTTCTTTAACTCCACCCTTAGATGGCTAGCAGGATGGATGCCCAGGTGACAGGTTATCACGCTARACACTGTGGTCATCAGGAGCCCAATGGCTTGCTGCAAGACTCAGGTCATCTTCTGCACTGGACTCTTGTTTTTAGGATTTGGTGTCAGCAAAAATTCACGCAAGATGTCTTTATAAATGCTGCTCCTTCTCTATAAGGCTTATTTTCAGAGCTTTTATTTCACCCTGCTTTTCTTTAAAACATTTTCTTCTTGAAAAAAAAGCACCTTTGTCATCTGTTCCCATTGTATCCTGTTTTCAGGATCCAAAACTGAGTATCCTGTTTTCATCTAGTCCAAGTTCAGTGGAATTGTTTGTACTCCTCTCATTACCTTTAGAAGGAGTCTGATTTGTATCTTTTTCTGACTMGGAATTAAAAGCAAAAGGTAGCATTATGTGGGTCTTGTGACAACTCTAAAATGTGCTCTGAAAATTACCCAGAATATCATTTTAGTCTGGTTTTACTTAGTGGGTATTAATTATTTTTAAGAGCTAGAGGAATATGTGAAACATTTGCTAAATATTTCTTAAATTTCTTCTTTCATTTCTCTATTCAAAAAAACTTTTTTTTTTTTTTAACTTTGCTGTGATCACAAGGAATATTTCTTTACTTTTTACTGAAACTTTAATTTTCAATTTGTGTAATAAATCTCTCCCTGGTCAGTGGATGCTTACTGTGGTAGTGCTAGCTCGAGCAGTTCCTGTTCTTCATTCCCCCTTTGCTGTTGCTTTCCTCTCTGCGGCTGCCCGAGCAATTACTCTGTTCAAACTCATGAGGCTTCACGTTCAACCAGATCCACGAACTTGACTGGGATAAAAATAACCTTGCAAAAACAAACAAACAAACAAAACCAGGTTATTTTAAACCCAAATCAGTTCCTTAATTTGTCAAAAAAGGAGGTAAGAAAGAAAAGATACAGTTGCTACCTCTTAAAAGTGAGGTTTTAGAGACCCTTCTGGATGTAATCCCATGGAATGACAATCTTAAAYGATGATTGCCGCAGTAACTTACTTCAATTATGTTTCGGAAAATGGAAAAACAATCGTTCTGGTGAAGAGGTTATTGTGATTATGATGAGTCTAAGGTGAGAACAGGCTACTAAATGTTCCTGTGGGCAGAAAGGCCACTCAATTCTGATAGTATCTATTGCAATCACCCAAAGAAAGATGTGGAAAGAGCACTAACCCGCTTAGGCGCAACCTTGCATAGCACACAAATCCCAAAACAAAATCCGTGGAGGACTCAATTTACACTTTCCAGTACTATACATTTCCTGTAAAAGCCACAGTGAACTTGGTGTGTTTTCTCTCAAAGCTGTTTATGTATCCTGCCAAGAACCATGGCATTTTTTTCTGATAAAAGGTATTATCTAAGCAAAGTAATTATAGCAGAGATGGGAAAGAGAAGAACAGAACTGCTGAACTGCCAAGAGAGCTGGTGAGAGGAATAAAGAGCTGGACCACGTGGAAATAGGGAAGATAATAAAATTGTACATGTGAAAATACCAGTCTCATTATGAACACTGAAAATTTAGGTTTAGTCCAGATGTGGTGGTGTTTGGTTCATTGTCCATGTTCGTTTTCTGATTTGATGACAACAGCAAATGGCTACAAATTGTTCTACTAAAAATGAAGGTCACCAAAGCTTCATATTGTGACCTTTCTGAAAGAGCAGGGGGTTTCAGTTCAGCAATTCTATTTCATCTGAACTAGGAAATAGTAGCTTTTAGTAGTAGTAATAGTAGTAGTTTTATAGTAGTAGTAGTTTTATAGTAGTAATAGTAGTTTTAATATTTGGGGGAGAATTTTCAAATTTCTCCAGCTACTAAACTGCTGTCAAGCAATTTGAACTAAAAATAAAACAGAGTTCCTTGATGTTTGGTTCTCATAAACTTTATCATTTTTAAAGGTGGGAGAGAAAGAGCATCCAGATAATGGTATTCCATATAATAATTGTGCATCAGCCTCCAAAACAGGGACTTTGTCACAGTTTCTGTCTCAGATGCCAGAGTGGAGTTAGAGCCCAGCCTTCAGTTCTTTGCTTGCACCCTTGGTGGTTTTAAAGATTCAGCTGGATTAAGCCCTGAGCGACCAGGTCTGATCCCCTGCTAACTAACCCCACATTGAGCAGATAGTTGGAGGGACATGCTGAGGTCTCTTCAAACCTGAGATATCCTAAAATCCTTAATTTGTGCTTCTCATGCTAAGAATTCAAATGTTCAGTTGGATCCATGGGAAAAAAAAAATCAAAGAAATTAGAATTGGGCCCTGAGTAACAAGGAAACTCCCATCACTGAGTTTCCCTGGTAAATTACCAGAAATGTTACTGAAAGCACCGTGGGAAATGGACTTTGCCCAAATCATATTTTCATGTGTCAGGACACAACACTGGCTCATCCAAATCATAGAAATAAATGGAAGAAAGTTGACTTGTGTTAGCTGCGATTTTCAGCGGGGGGCAGGAGGGAACCTGAGTGTCAATAGAGCAGAGTCTGCACAGCGAGCGGCCGAGAGGCAAGTGCCGGCACCTCAGATGTGTGGGGTTCTGTGTTCTCGGAGCCATGTTTAAAAGATATGTATTTTTATAGTRTAAAAATATGTGCTATTCCATTTACCTTTATAAACAGTTATCTGTTACCTTCAGTTTTCTGTTTAGGTAGTCAGAAAAGAAAGAAAAGCCCAGAGAGATACAGAGAGAGAAAAAGCTCTGGAAGACTTAGGCAGAGAGATTAATTCACCAAAGCAGGAGGGACATACAGAAAATTAATTAGAAACCTAAGTGGCTATTGGACARCTTGCTCACATGTAGCAATTCAGCAGAAATCCTAATGGGGTGGTATTTAGTGGATGTTTAAGGAGCAGAGAAAAAAAAATATAATTAGCAGCCAGGTGTTTGAAAGGTTTGAATATGGGTACTTTGGAAACTTCAGGGTATTTCAGATGTCTGCATGGGACTGAGACACAATTCCGGACCTCCGTGAGAGGCCATCTTCAGCATCTTCAGTAAAGCCAGACACTCCTGGATGTCTGAAACACTCACAAGACACTTCTGGGGCATCTCTGTTCCTTGACATTTAGCATTAAGGTAAACAGCATAACTCCACTGTGAAACTAGCAAATCTTTGGGTGTAATAGAGCCTTGCAGGGACTATAAAAGGGAGCATTGTAGTTATAAAATGAAATACAGAAGTATATCAAAGGAAGATACATAAAAAATTCCACTGTGAATGAGAGACACTTAAAACAGTCCAGGTTTTAAGACTTGAAAAGAGTCCACTCTACTGATTTATTCCAGAAGAAAGGGTWGAAATATAATCTTCTGCTTATGAAGTATTTGAATATCAGAAAAGCCTTGGGTCACTATTTGAAATTTAATACGAGTCTGATGTAGTGTTCAATGGAGTTTACAGCTTAGTTGGTGTAGTGGTGTTTTTAAGGAAAATTCTGTTTCTTGCCTCTYGGGAGAATGAGAATGCTCTGTAAAGATCTGGTGTCTTGGCAACAGTTAAAGCAGGAGAGCTAAAGGCAAAAGTTTTCAGTTTTCCTGTTTTGTGTTTTTTCTCACAAACGGTATTAGCTATAAGCAAAACAGGGAAAAAATGTTTAAAAAAAAAAAAAAGTAACACACATTCATTTTAAAATCTGCATGTCCATAGCACCTTCCTTCTCTTTCGGTGAATGTGCCATTCTCCAAGGTTGACTCAAAGCCCATCCTTATTTTAGCCTTTCAAAACTATCTCAAAAGCAATATAAGCTGGGAATATTCATTGAGAAATAACTTTTTTTCTTCACTGAAASATTTTCCTCCCTTCTCTAAAATATGGAGGAGAGAAAACAATTATTTAGTTAGAAATATACTGCTYTGATGAACTATCATTCCTATTGTAATATTTATAAATGTGATGCATTACAGTATGGTTCACTAGCAGTAATTTCACAGGGAGTAATTTAGAAATGTGAGTGGATTCAGCCTCTCAGATCTCTTGTTCTTGTGGAAAAAAAAAATCTCTGATGAGCTCTTATGAGTCTACATGATTTATTTCCAGTTCATGATGAGCAAAAGAGGGAGTTTTATAGCTTGGAAATGACTGGCAAGGCTTTGTAAAGATTAGTCATTGTCCTGTTGTATATTAGCATATAGAGCTGTTCTTTGTTGCAGTGTAACCCTTCTTGTAAGGGAATTTTGAAACTCAAAAATACTGCAGAAAAGGACTACCATTRTTGATAACTGAATAAGAATGTTCTTGCAGAGAGCGAATACATCAGGGTTTCATTAAAATAAAAATGGACCTAAGCTACAGATGAAAGTATATGCAAATTAATAGACAARAATCCTTTGAATGCACTTCTAGGTCTGTTTTGAGGCACACTGTGGCAATAGAGAGTCTGGGCAAAAGAATGAAGTATTAGGATAAATCCATCTTCCCCCTCCATGATTATCTGTTCCTAAAACCTGAAAGTGTTTGGCARTAAAACTACATGAGATCAGACATGGTGGAACCATGAAGAGCTGACAATATGATACACAGATGTCCTGTACGTGGTGATGTGTTACAGCAACAGTTGYCTGTGTTTAAACTTAGACATGARTAACTGTTTTTGTGTTTTGTTTACCTGAAGTTTTCCTTCTTGCTAATATGGTGCAACTTTTCACTTCTCTTTCAAATACAATGAGTTAGCAAACACAGTAGAAGAATATTTTGTACGTGTTCAGCAACCTTTACCATTGTATTTTGTGATCATAGAAAGAAGATAAATTCAAGAACTGACAAACTATTCTGATGCACTTCTGTCCTTCCTTTCCCATCAGATGTTTCCAGGCATGTTCAAATGCCTTTGAGAAGTTTTAAGCTGATCTGATTTTTTCCATGCCCAGCTTTCTCAGGATGGTATATGCTTGGAAAGGAATGAGGTATAGGAAGCTCTTAACTCTAAGTGTTAGTCAAGCATGAGCCAGATTTGTTTACCTCTTTGCAGGCACTGGGGAGGTGAGAACCCTCTTGCTAAATTTGTGCTCTAACTTCGAGTGGGATCTAGAACTCGGGTGATCCATGTATCAGGATAGTAAGAAGCCACAAAGTCACTGAATAATGTGGGTGAAGACTATTTCTCTCAACGAAGCCACTTCAAACTGTGAGTACTTACATAGTATTCACACAGAGTGTGAAGCAGTGGCATGAATCGGATTCTTCCATTTGCAAAAATATTGAAAGTTATTAGGCTTCCAATGTCCATCTTTCACCTCTCYTCTCTCTTGTAGTGCATACTGAGTTGTTGCAATGTTCAAGTCAGAGAAGCAAAGAAGGTTGGAAGGGAGAGTTGGAGAACAGCTGATCTGATCCAACCCCCTGCTTAAACTGGGTCGCCTACAGCAGGTTGCCCAGGGTCATGTCCAGATGGATTTTTAATATCTCCAAGGACAGAGACTCTTCAAACTCTCTAGGCAACCTCAGCTGTGCACTAGCACAGTAGRGAGTTGTTTTCTTATGGTCAGGTGGATCATCCTGGGTTGCAATTTGTGTGCATTGTCTCTTGTCCTGTCACTGGACAGAGAGTCCAGTTTCCAGGATTACTTGCTCCGTCCCAGGTTTTGAGCTGAGGTTGCCTGGCCTGTAGGAAATCTTGAGCTTAGGATTCATCTCTCTGCTGCCAGGGATGATTTCTGTTCTTTGGTTTCCTGCTCACTCGTTCTTCATATGCCATCTACAATGATTTTTTTTATTATTTACATACTTGGTAAGGTGCAGAATAGAGGGTTGAATTTTGTAGGGAGCATCAACCTTGTCTCCTCCATTCTCAAATTCTTGAGCATCTTTGAAGGCAGTGCTAGCTTGTKTCAATAATATGACTGGGAAAGCTGCTACACTTTGCTAGGCTGGTGTTTTAAACAATGCCAATGAGACACATCACAAAGTGCACTGGTTTAGGATTCCCATTCAGCCCTGCTTTGAGGTTGCATGGCTCCCTTTCTCAAAGGCGCAGGCACTAGGCGCAGAGGAGTTGATTTCGGTGTGAGGAGTAGGGGAGCACTGATGAAGTTTGCCATGAATAATTTAATATCTTTATTACAGGGAACAATAGGAATATCCTATTATATATTAATAATTAGAGCAACAAATGTGGAATAGTAAGAGGAAAAATAATGTAAGGTTTGAAGCAATTATATTCTCCAAGAAGGCARCTCATGTTTCTTTATTTGCCTTGCTGTAGTAGAACTCTGTGGTAGTAGAGTTGTTCAGCAGTATACAAAACTTCACTTGAAAAGAAACCACTTGTGTTTCTTAACGTCACCCTTTAAGCACACCAGACTCGTTCAGTTCAGTGTAGCCACTCCTTTCTCTTAGCTGAAATACAGCCCTGCTCCCTGGGCAGCAGCTTTGCTGTTCTCATGAYGAGGCAGAATGTAAAGGTCTAATGGCGAAAGAGCATTTGCAGTGCTGCTCTCTTTGTGTATTAAATACTTTATGGAGAGACTGCCTTTCAGATGAACTGGCTCTGTGCCCTGAAAGCACTTTGCTTGTCTCACCTTGGAAGCATTGTAGCAGCCATTTAGAGAAAGGGTAGGGATTTGCCATCTCTGCCACCTCCAACCACTGTCACGCTTGCACTGCTATCAGGAGTGACTTAAAAAACACAGCATTTGCTTCACATTTTCACCACTGACTTTTGCAAGTGTGGATTTATGAAAAAACCCTGAAAGTCCCTAATAACAAAAACTGGAAACTCATGGTATGTATGGCTGACTGGTTGCTGTGACTAAAATCTAATAGGCATTTCCTTGATAGATACCTCTTTTCACCAGTTTTTGTAATATAGGTAACTGATTCTTTTACTCCAGAGTTGGTTCAGGCTCTTTTGCACAGTATAGTAACATAAAGAATTTTCAAAACTGYAATACTGTCCCCAACTACAAATACTCATCCCCACCCGCCACTGAAAATGTCTCAGCCACAGCTACTTTTCCCATTACTCAGCTGTACACTGATGGCTCCGTGCARGCAGAGGCTTCCTGCGTGAAGGGAGACTTCTGAGGGCATCACAGGCRTGTGTCCTCTCTATAAAATAGTAATAATGCCTTACATTCCCCTAATGCCTTCCACCAAAGCGGGTGTACAGCCAACTTCACTGGGTAGTGGTGCATTACTGGGCACAAATACCACATTAKTGGGCTCTGACAGCAGAATAGGCTACAAATTAGGATTAGCTCTATAATGTTCATTTCAAATTACTTCATTAATTTTACAGAGGTAGAATTTAGAGAAGATAGAATTTATCCAGGATATTCAGGTTATCATCTCTACTACATGGGATCTTTAAGAGAGTCTTAAACATCAGCTGCATACCCATCCCCAAATATACATCAAGCTATAAGCTAGAATTTCAGCTTCCACAAAAGCCTGGCTTTTCTTGTGGAATCCCCGGTGAATGATCTTCAGCATTACAGGTTGGTATCATGGAAGGCAGTACAAGCACAAGATACTTATTGCTTAATTAGGAAGTGGTCTTTACTAAAGAGGTTCGGTGCTTTTATTTTTTGATTTCATATTCTCTTGAGTGCTCCTAAATGCAGGGTTTAACAGYGCAACCACTGGTGAACTCTTTTGTTAGGAAGAGGCCTAGACTGGAATTCATTTGGCTTCTTCAATGATAAACTTCAGAATGCTATTTTTCATTGCCCTTCTTAGCTTTATAACTTAGGCTAATAACCATAACAGCCTGTTTTACTGTTCCACGAACAGCTGGGACAGTCATTTCATATTATTTTCATGGCTTTGCTCCTGATTTAGCCAACATAGTAAGCATTTGCAATGGGAAAGAGGTCAGTTTTCAGAAAACAGAATTAAAAATTACTACAGTCTATACATTGGAGAGGATAGCTCCCTACTCTCAAAAAACAGATAATRTATATCTGTTTGAAATCATGTGCTTGTGAGTAATTAAAGTGAACTTCAGATTGCGTTGCTATTACTTTGATAGCCACAGTAGGTAATGGATATACTGCACTCAAGTTTTACTTATGAAATGACAAGATTTTTTCAAAAAGATTTGGGCAATTTGAAAGGTTTTAAAGATGTGATTTCTGATCCTGAACAGCTTGGTATGAAACCAAGATTCAAGTCCTTGATTCACTCTTGCTCTGTCTGACCAACTAAATAGTTACCTTTACAAAGAGGAGCAGCTCCAGAAAAGAGAGAATGAAAGACAGCGACTTTCTACAGCTTATCCCTCAGTCACTTGCTTAAGGAGGAAAATACCTGGTTCAAAATCCCTATTCTGTGATACCCATTCCCACTCAGAATTCTTTTGTACATGAGTTCTGTGTTTATTCCTGATGGGAATTATATATTATATATTTTATATTATATATTATATTATATATTTTTACCTTTTTTTTTTTTTTTTTTTTTTTTTAGAAACACTGTCTTCTGACCAGCCGTGATAATTTTGCCCTGATACTGTGAGTTAATCAGGTCCCCTTTGAACTTTGTGCCATGGCTTTTATAATGATAGTAGAACATAAAGCGCTCTGCAGCATTGCATGCGACAGTTTTCTGTAGGAGGCAGAAAGGCTTGTGGCAGAGTGTCAGGACAGGAACAAGCGAGGGGAAAATGAGCAGACATGAGTTCTGGAACAGAACAGAAACACTGGGAAAGAAAGCAAATAGAGGAGAAATGCTGCTGCTGGGAAGGAGAGAAGGAAGGCRGGAAGGCAGGAAGGAAGGAAAAGGTTTAACTTAAAGGATACAAAACAAAGAATGTATAAGGATCCCAGTCTGAGTTAGGAATATACCAAAGTTATGAACATTTTGTCTGCATTTTTCATTCAGGTAACTATAAAGAATAGGTCTTTAACACAGTTTTAATATTTATTTTATTTAGTTTCAAAGCAGTCCAAARTTTTAAATGTTTGAATCTGATATTTAAAGTCAAGCCTTTCTTTAATGTTTTAGTTATCTGACCAGAATTCGTTCATTCTAACCCAAAATTATGAATATATTTAATTCCTCTTTAAAACAGACAAAAACACATGATGGAAACTGCTTATGCAGTAATTCACATGTGGTACATGATGCAAAGTATAGCACAACAACATTTCAAATGTCTTTTGCTCTACAGTTATGAGCTCATGGTTCAAATTACAATTTGTAGGCTACATCTGTGTGGAAGAAAAGAGATTGCTGTCTTTTTGAATTTGAAAAAAGATCTTATGTTTTTAAAACATTGCAGAAAACCCCTACAGATGACAGGTTCCATTTTGTTAATTCTCTCTTCCTTTTAATTCTGGGAGATACTTCTTTTGCTGGGCCATCTGGTGGGGATTTCTTGGCTATAAAGTGACTCGTCTAATGAAAAAGAATGTCTCCTCCTAGAAATGATGTGAGTAGGTGTGAGCACACAGTTATCTTATGCAACATGCCTGGACATACTCCTTTTTTTTTAACGCATATGTTATGAATTGAAATCTTTTGTGAACAATATGTCAGCCATTCAGGAGGCACCTTTATGTTTGATTCATTTAACAGTTTGAAGTAGTATCACTTTGAAACAAACTCATAATTCATCCATTAAAAAAAAAATCAGGGCTGTTTGGAAAGTACTTAATTTTTAAACCACTGCTAGACCAGCTTAATTACTTGACTCTTTTACTTACTATAAATCTCTACAAGGAATGAAGGCCTTTGAGAAGATAACTGCTTTTGCTTGTTTATTTGCCCATGAGGCAGATCCTCATGTCCCAGATCCTCATGACTTGCGAATTTCAGCATTGACTAGAATTAAACCAACAAACAAGAAACAAATAACAAAAAACTTATTTTTCTAAGCAAAGGAGAAGAAATAAACAAAGCATTCTTGATCCTAATAAATGGAGACATCAGAAATGTCTGATGAAAATTATCTTTGATCTCTTCGTAGAAGTAAAAATGTGGAGATCAGAAAGTAAGTGGTAGATAGTAGAGGAGGTGGAAGCCCCCTCTTGGATCACTCTATCTCAGAGAGTGATGTGATAACAGGTAGGACAGGTCTGAATGTGTAGCATGCATGTACAGTTGAACATGTATTTTACTTCTCAAAATGCAGAATCTTTGCCTGTGTCCATATATGTGTGTATTGAGAGAGAGGGAAGAATTTCTACAAAGGAAACATTTCCTGGTCGCTTCTAGTGCCACGAATGGTGTGCTTGCCATTTTGTTGCACACTCTGGGGGAAAGTGGTTCGTGTAGGAACGGTGTAAAAGCAGGCTTCAGTGACATAGCATTCTGTATCCTGATTTCACAGCTAGGAAAACAAGCATTTTGCAGGTCCTATCTCTGGTTCCTGAACCAGGATTCAAGCTAGAAAGGGGACGTGGCTACCCTACATGATCTGTAAACAGATTACCAGCAAGCAAATTACTCATCTCTAAGACACATTTGTMAAACCTCATCTGTTCTAAGTTATTRCTCTGCTGATGTTGATGGCATTGTGACCACTCACTTCAGCTGAGGATTCATCCTGTGTGGTTAATTCTATCACGTTATATTTCTCTTCGGCTGCTAGGCTTGCTTTTTGACCCAGTCTACCAGTYAGGACCTGGATTACAGCTCTGCAGGGTTACCAAACTGTCTGTGTTATGCTGCTGACCAGMGGTTTCAGTGAGGCTCCATGGCAGAAGCCCAGTTAATACAGAAAGTGCAGCATATAGCAGGAGATAGGGCAAGACCACTGGAGAAGGAGATGAGAGGTGCTTATGGAGCTAATCAAAACCTGAGTGATGTGCAGCAATGTTTGTCTTCCCACTTCTTTTTTTAAGGATCAGATCCTGCTGTTGAATTGCAAAGGCTTTTCAGTTACTTTTACATAAAAATTCTCAGAAGATGAAACACTTTTTATTTACTTTCTCTGTAGGTAGTTTATCAGGAAGTGACTGGGCTGYTGTTTTGCTGCATGTGTTGTGGGAAAGAGCGATCAAATCACTCTTCTGGAAGGTAACCTGCTGCCCATGCTTTGTGCCCCATGGCTGTCCAGTGAATTAGTTAGCTGATAGGAAATTACACGAGCATTGCCAAGAAAAGGAGGAGCACCTGCGGAGACACAAGTCCCCATGCCCCCAATGTGTTCCATCTGCCAAGGCAGAAAAGCTGCAGAAAGAAAACCACCTACAGCTAGGTCTGCCTCTTGACACACGGGTACAGTTGGGTTAGTGTCAAAGAGACCTCGATGTCTATCTGTAGCTTGTTCCCTCTTTTGCAGAGTTTACCTGTAGTCTCAGATAAAGTGATCKGGAGAACCTGTTTTCTGTGCTTTGGCAGCTCTGGTCTCTGGAATTAATCGTAACCTGAGGCCTGCCTTTATTTGAATCACTGTCACCATGTTTGTTTACTTAACGTGCAGAGCTCATTACGGGTGCGTCCGCAAACCTCAGTGATCAGACCTGCTTGGAGAGATCGCCAAAACAAGGGCAACCCTGTAAGATCCAATTGAGTTAGCATATGGTGGTAAGAGAGTAAACAGCACAGCAGAGGAAGTAAGAAAAATCTGTCACTCCGAGGGAATGCAGCCTGGCCCATATGAGCAGCCTTTCTCATGCAGCAGCTCTGCTTTCAGCCTTTCAGCAGGCAGTGTTACTGCTGTGTTTGTTTGGTCTGTATCTCACCAGCTTCTGTTCYCCAGTATTTAACTCCTCAGTTCTTTGGCATTTACAGTGGGGTATCGGACCATGAACTGGACCCCTCAGCCCCAGGGTACTACTGTTACTGCTAAGCAAGTGATRTGTGACCACTGTGAGGGTCACTAGTGGGTAAAGGAGACTTTGTCTTCATCTGTGTGAAGGCGGCAGCAGCAGCAGAGGCTGAGTTTGCAGTACCCCTTCTGGGTTGCTTCCATCCTCCTCGTTTTCCCACTGCAGTTATCTGAGGGCTGTCTCAGTACAAGGCTGCTCTCCCCTGCCTCCATTCCTGGCCATTAGTTCTTGCAGTTTCCTTTACGTGGGTTTTTACCTGGCCTCACAGGAAGCTAGATCAGGGAGTTTAGATCTCTGAACTGCATCTGCACAAGTGTCAAAGTCAGGGAGGGAGAAGATAAAATACAGTCAAGGACCAGTGAGGTGAGGCATGGTTCACTTGGGAAGTGCTTAGACTGGCCAGAATTTGGTGAGAACCTCTACACTGCATGTTTTTCTTTTCTCTTTTTGACAGGTTAGTTGCTTTCTAGGTTGGTGGCATTTCAAGCTTAGACATGAAAAGCCACGGAGACAGTAAGAGGCAGCGAGCAGTGAGTGCTGGTGTGGCTGCAGCCCCAGCAGGGTGTCTCGCTGCCTTCTGATCTACCCAAAGGCGGTGAGCTGGTAAACGTGCTGCTCTCCTTTGCTTACSCTGCGCTGGCAGAGTGAGTGCAGGCAGCCTGCGTGGCTGCATTAACCAGACAGCTGCACACGCTCTTAACCCACTTGCCCATTTGCTTCTTTGTGATGCTATATTATTAAAAACTCCTGGCCTAGGAAAGGGGGAACATCTGCGTGGAGCAGCCTGGAAGCTGGGTACAGCTGAGATCATAAGCTGGTCTCCGTGGACAAACTCCATCACTTCTCAGTGCAGGGTTCACCACGGATATTCTCATAGCTGTGCGGTGTGTCTCTTGGTCTAACAAGATGAAACCCTGTGAGGCAACACCAGTTGAAATATTGCTCTRCTCCTCCCAGCCCGCCCCTGCCATGTGTTACCACTTTTGCATCATAGCAACATCTTTCCTGGGGCCACAACAGCTATTTGTTTGGCCACTCTGTTCATTAACTACTTGCAGCAGAGTTTCTTTCCACATTACAGTCAACCTTTCCCTTATCTGCAACACAGAGCACAGGCGCACAGGTAATGTCAGCAAGAGAGTGAGGAGAGAAGGGCAAGCAGAGGAAGAGCARCAGTATTGTAAACACTTACTGTCACTAAAGACTTTGCTCTAGGAACTCACAGCCTGGTGAAGTGTGGGGTCTAGCAGGGAGTGGCTGAAGTGGTTATCTCCCAGCACTTGTCTTTACTCCTCTGGGGTGAATCTGAGTGTGCTTTTGTATTTGGTTACCGAGAGGGCATTTTTTTTTTGACATCTCTCTCGTTCTCTATACTTTTGGATGTTTTCCTTCATTTTTTCAAGGCTGTTCTTTCCTGCTGCTTGCATATACCRTACTTTTTACACACATAAGAGATAAAAAGTTTTATTTCTGCCTGGCTGATACATAACTCTAAACAAGCACTAGATCTTTTTCTTAGCCAAACTTTTATAACCAGAGTAACTCTAGGTTATCAGGCTGTAACTCAAGATCAAATCCTGCAGTAAAGTCCTGGGGCACTGACACAACCACAGCTATCTGCAGCTAGTTTATTGTCTCGGCTTTGGCCCTCCGCAAGGAATCCCTCTTGGAATATGCTGGTCTTGCCTAGTATACTCAGTTAAATCCTATGGGATTTTAACATACTCTGATATACGATGAAAGCAGTGAGATTTGTGTTCCTAAGTGCCTTCCAACCCTTTCCACTAAAAAGAGACCATTAGAAACTGATTATTCTTAAGCRATGTAATTTAGAGTATCCATAGACAGTGTCCTAAAACTTTTCCTAAATTCCTCCTGTCTTCTGTCTGAGAAAACACTGCAAGCATTACACAGCTCTGAGATTTTTAAAGGCTGTATCACAGTGGTGTGATGAGATCCTTAATTCAGGAAGCTCTAACTCATGAAGAAATACATTATGTTAGTTGGATWGTTAGTTACAAAATGTTCAGGTAACTCTGACTAATTCTTTCAGTCCTGTTCTGGCATGTATGGGACTCACTGGAAAAGCTGACAGAGTTCTTCTGGACATGTCTCTGATTTTGATATTTCAAAGACATATTTAGGTACAATCATCTCTGCTCTTTGCGTTTGTGTTATTCATTCCTAACAACTGCGGAAAAAAAATGTGTTTCAAAGTCTATGAATGATTCTTAGGTGCTTTCCTTTCTCTCTATTCTTGCACATTTTCAGAGAGCAACAGAAAATACAGAAATCGTGACTGATGTTACCCAATATCCTGATACTTCATCTGAGAGATTCTACTCTAGAAACGTGTATCTTTCTAGACATCTGTCTTCTATCTTGTTTAAGCATGTGCAGCTCTTCAAGATGATCTTAGGAAGTTGTGTATGTAAGATTGCTTACAACATATTAAAAACAAGGATTCTAATGAGCACTTTTCATGTAGGCTGCTTTTTATTATTATGATAATAAATAATTATGAAAAATATTATGATAATAAATAATAATAACTTTTTATTATTATKATAAGACTGCTGCTTAGTATACTGAGTAATACAACTTGTAGAGCATATATTTCAGCCTTTACCAATCKAGTTCTAAGCACTTCTTTATTTTTATCAACATCTTATTAGTGTGGTCCTGTTGCTAACTGTCCTTTTTCATTTGCATACAGATGTTAGAAGGGAACTGACAGTGATGTTTAAAGGCCACATGAAACTTTTGTTAGTAAGATAAAACTTTAAAGGCTTCATCTGTGTCGTTTCATCCGTACAGACAAGACAGGTTAGAAGTATAAGGTATACATATAAACACGTTTCTTGCCCCACAAAGTTTACAGTCGAAATAATAGGCTCAGAGAAAATGAGACATACTCYGACGTACAGGAAGAAATTGCTTCTGGTTTTTTTTCCACTACTTGAAATGTAATTTCTGAATTGAAAMCAAAGTTAACTGTTTGCACTTTCAGTTCTTTTGTGAGATAAAGGAAAGGGGTGCGATGGGAGAGTTTAAGAGATCCTGACAGATCAGATCATGACCTYGATAGCCACTACACTCAGGGTGGGGGGGAAGTCGTTGCAGGAGAGGAAAAGCCTCCTRTCTTTGGCGTGTTGGATACTTTGAAATAAATTGTATTTCTGCTAATGCCACACCTCTTCAAAACCTGCCAAATTACAAAATTACATTGGCAGCAATTATTCTATTTGTTTTTATTCCTGAAACATTCWTAACATC
Organism: Eudromia elegans; assembly: GCA_003342815.1. Lineage (NCBI taxonomy): Eukaryota > Metazoa > Chordata > Aves > Tinamiformes > Tinamidae > Eudromia > Eudromia elegans. Next base: position 5,423,662 of record PTEX01000006.1, read on the forward strand.
AGCTCTTTTATAAGAGAATGAGGAACATTAGAATTCAAGAAGTTGTTGGGGGTTTTTTTTCCCAAAAAGGAAGCTGTACTGCATATAAATAATGAGAAGTTTTCCTATTAAAGAAATACAGAAACACATACCTTGATTGCAAACGCGCCGCAGAGCAGGTACAAAKGAGTGAAGCGCAGTGCTTGCCCGTGAGCAGCCAAGCCCTGTCTGTTGTGTGAATGAGCCCAACTTCTGCTTTTCTGCCCCTCCCTGAAGAGAACAGACTCATCCCCCTTTGATGACATCATATTCCTGGATTTCTCTCTCACAATACTTTATTTCAAAAACAAAGTTTGTCTGCTGTATCCAGGAAAATCACTGATGTTTCACTGTGGGTGATAAACAATACAAATCAAGCTAAAATATCGATGTGCCACAGTATGTATATAAACAATCATGTATGTCTGCACAAGAGGCTTCAGCAATGTATYCATGCACTCACACAGAACCTTGATTTTTTTTTTATAGTTGTAAGACACTGTAAAAAGTTAGTTGGTTCACCCGCTTATGGTGCTTGGATCTTTAAAACAGGGAAAATCAAATACCTTGTTTGCCATCTTAAATACTSTTTCTAATGTGAGAAATTTGCTGTTTGTATTTTTGCAAGCCAGACAGTGTTACTCTTCCTTGGCAGAAGTCTCTGTCCACTCAGCCTGCTGAGAACTAGCACAAGTTTCARGTAAAACTTAAATAAGGCCAAAGTTTCTCCAACTGGATAGCTGTACAAARCAGAATTATACACAAAGAACAGAGCCATTTTTTACACCACAAYAACTTCCTTTCTTTTTTCCTGGATTTGAGAAAATAAAAAGCAGAAAACTCACACTGTTTTTCTTCTAATATTTATGCAATTAAATCTGAAATGACAGCCRTGGTTGCAGCATCCCACACAATGGATACATTTGCGTTCAAATGGGAAGCAGAGAGCAGACTTTCCTCTCCGATACACTCTCAAAATACTAATTCTGAAAATAAAAAATGCAAGAAAACATTTGGAGCGATTTTTGTTATATATAGAAGTTATATTTGTGTTGTATTTGTCTATATMGTGATCAGTCATGTCTACCAGAAAAAAAATACTTGGCCTCTGGTGTCTGTTGCTCCTTCAACTGTGGCTCTAGAGCAACGTTTTCTCTTTCAGCTTTTCCAATAAGCATAACTAATTTGCTTTCCAATCATTTCCTCCCCTTTTTTTTCTGAAGCTATTGTAGTAGCTTGTCAGTGCCTTTCTTTACTGCTATACTGCTACTAGTCAAATCAGTGCTCTCATTGCTTCTTTATTTTTCTTTCCTAAAATTCTTCTCTACCTGAATAAMACCTAATATGTTGGAAACATTTTAGAACTCTTCTGGGACTTCTTTCATGYTTGAACATGGATCTAGTTAACACAATTTTGCAAATACCTTACAGGAAAATTCTGCTTTAATTTTTAAATATCTTTTACTCATTTGTAGTATGGTGATACGATCCAGCTCTAGTGAGATCTACTCAGTTAAACCTGAGGAAAAAACCTTCTCAAAAAGCAGTTGAGGAAGGTTTGCAGTCTTTCAAGGGTGCCCAGGCAGGGGTTGCAGGTCGGTAACCTGAGATGGACACTTGTTGAAATGGGCCACAGTCACAGGAACACATGTGACAGTGGGTTCATTACCCTGCCAAGAACCTTTCCTATTTCAGCTGTGTGAAGCAAGTAATAAATGCAAAAGCCAGGCTTCATCTGCAGTTCAGTTACCCAGGTGTTTGCCATGCTTCCATCAATATTCTCTTCAAGTCTAAGTATGAAGGTGATAAAACATAAGATATTCAATTTTTAACATAAAGCTGAACTAGCTTAGCCTTAAAACAAAATRAACAAAATTTTCCATTTTCTCCCCTACCACATTCTAATTTTGGGGCAAATTCTTGTGTGGATGGCTGCAGGGGGTCACAGCTGAGAGCCATAATCCCTAATCATGGAAGCTCTAATCACTCTTGGATGGGCTGCRTGGGGAAATTCATGCTCAGTTAACATTCTCCAGGAAGCTGGCAGGGAATTTATCTGAATATTGGACTCTGTTAATTCAGCACAACAAAGAGTGAGTAAAAAGTAAAATGAGAAATAGGTGGCTGTGGTAATTATTCAGGACTCTTCTTCCTCCATTACTTATTGGAGSAGAAAATCTTGCCTAGCAATATTGTTGATTAATTACTGACCTTTTGCAAGTGTATTTTGGTGGTGGTGGTGGTGTTTTTTTCCCCCCCCACTTTACTCATAGAGCTTTGGCCATTTTTGCATCCCTAGTTTGAGAAAATGGTGGAGGTCAGCAGTGCTCTGAAGGATTTTGGGGAGAAGCTGCAAGTCTGAGTGTTTGTGCATGAACAGGAGTGCTCCTCTGSATRGAGCTGGCCTGTGCTCCTGACTCTSTAAGAGAAGCTCTGGTCAGAYRCAGAGTATCTGCTCCTGCAGCCCTTGAAGGATCAGGGTACTTGTGTGTGCGTGTCCAGTTCACGGACTCTTGGCAAAAGCTTTACTTAGAGCTAAGGCTGTGCATCTGATTTCCTTTCCACACTCAGTGTTCTGCCCAAGATTTAATGATTAAAATCAAAGATTGCAGTGATATGGTTGTCTCGTGTGTATGGAACACAGATTAAATTTCTTTTCTTTGTCTTGGACTGAGTCTGAAGTTCTTAAATAAATTGTGTTCAGACAGCTCTTCACCACCAGTGAGGTCTGATGCATCTTCTCTCTGTTTAAGCTGCTTGGCATGCCTTCTAGTGTAAGCAACCATCCTTTTGGCCAAGTACATTTTTATGGAATGATAAGAACAGATTTTTGTCTTCTAAATGTTTCTAACCTTTTTTTTTTTGGGGTGGAGGGGAAGAGAGACTGTTTATTTTGAAACCTTATTCTTTAATCCATATAGRCATACTTTTTCCCTCCTAAAATTAAAGAAGCTTAAAAAGCTTTGGTGGTGGCAGGGGATACCTAAGCAAGGTTGAATTAATCAACGCTGAGAGGCAGGTGTATAAGACCCTGTGCACAGGCTTTCAGAAACGTATTTGAAAAGCCTTCTCWTGAGATGAAGGGTGAATACAGGTGCACACAATTGCAGCAGAGAAGCAAAGCCTGTGGTGCTGGTAGTGTGTGCAGCTTAATTACCAGGGAAACACCCTTTTCYTTTAAAAGCTGATCCTGTAATGCATGATACCATGCAGGTAAACAGAATTAGACCTCCTCTGTGCTGTGAGAGGGCAGCATTCATTTTAGTGGAATGAATCTCTGAGCATATAGAGAGGAAAGGTTAATTCCATAAAGCCATTCTGTGCTGTGGGGCTCTCTTAGCAGAAAGATAGATGGATAGATGGAGACTGAATGTGCAGTGGTTGAGCCCAAGCAGATGCAACTGGATTGAACCAAGGAGGCGAGGGACCCTCCTTTTCCAAAACTTTTCTTAAGTCAGTACAGACCTCAACGGTTGGTGCTAATGGGATGAGAATGTCTGTCTTTAAGATGCAGAAGTTCTGTGTTTTGTCTACTTGCCCAGCAACACTGGAGGGAATAKAGTGCTGATTAATGGCTCTTGGCTCTGCTTATTCCCTGGCAATCATTGCAATTTAGCAACGTGCACAGGGAAGGGCTTGTCTTCCCAAGGAACTGACGGTCTGGTGCTTTCCCCTGTGGCTCCCCAAGCAAGTGCGTTGTTATTGTGGGGGTGGATTTACCCCCACAGTAATGCCTGACATACCTACTTGTTGAATTGGTACTTCACAGCTTTTCACGGTGTTCAGCAACAAACAGCTCTAGCCCTGCATGCCTCTTCCCCCTTACAGCTTTATCTGACCAAAGCTGTGCTTCTCAAGAGAGCGTCCTTGCTGGTGCCGAGGATTAGCTCTGGCAGACATCACAGCAGGATGTTGCAGCTTAGGTTGTGCTTTTCTGCTGTTTTCAGACAAATGTTTCCTTTCCCCTTCCTTCCCCCCACCTTTCCTTTGGGGAGAGTAGGTGGAATTGGTTATTATCTCTTAGCACCAGGAAGAAGATTACTGTGTGGGTTTTTTTTTTTTTTTTCTTTTTTCCTTTAGTGCTGCTAATCTCTCAGTTAGTGAAACTTTCCTCTAAACAGTGTTTCAGATATGCCTCAGATTAACCTCTTCTGTTCAGGAAGGAAATACTTTTTTTCTCCTCAGTGAAATCATACTAAATTTTTTTCTTCAGTCTTAATAGAAACCCTAAGACTTGTGAGTTCCCCTCTAAGCTGGACAGTACTTCTTGCAAGGAAGCAAGAGCTTAAAGTACAAAGATGCATCACGCTCTGTCTAAATTTGCATGTGTATAAACTATGCTGTCTGTTGCAAAACTATCCTTTTCCTAATGTGATTTACTTTGGGTTGAACATTCTCCAGGTTAACTGCAGAAGTTAACACTATTTCACTTTCAAGTGTAGGTTAAGGTGATATATCTGTGGTCACAGTGGCATTTGTTGAAAATGGCCAATGTGTGCTGCGCTTTCCCTGAACTCTTCAGAGAGTTTAAGGCAGTCTCTTGGTTTTCAGCTGCTTTGTACTGCTCCATTAAATTAGTTACTAGAGGCATAATGCAAGCCCAGGCATCATGGTCTATTTGGTGTATGTGGTGCAAGTGTACAAGAGCTGTTTAAGATAATTCTTACAGATAACTATTGTGGAGTGTTATGATAAGTCAATAGCACTGGTTACTAGTGCCCCAAATATGAGCGGGGGGGAGTAGCTGTGTAATCTGCCCTTTTTTCTTTTTTTTTTTTTTTTTTTTTTTTGCAGGAGTAAGGGGTAAGACTGAAACAGCATGGAGCAGGAGTGAGGATGATAGTTTGGCAGGGGATGGATGAGGAGACAGTCATGTGCTGTGTGGCTCCTTTCGGCTTCTGGTCCCTGCAGATCTTGATGTGATAAAGTCTATTCCTCATATGCTTAAGATATGAAGGAAGTCCTGCACAAACTCAAAAATGTTTCTATGAAAACTTGCCAAAACAGACTGTTGAGATTCTAGTTGAGATACTGTGGTGTTTGGGCTGTTCATATTTTAAAAGCTAAAGACTGTTCAAGTTTTAAAAGCTAATGGCCTTTCAGTCAAAAGCAGCCATAGACCTCAGCGGGCAATATATTCTGCTTATGTCTTAAATCCTTTAAATGAAAGCTCTACTGATTTTTCACAGATCTGATGAACCACAGATGTGGTAAGATAACTGAGATCCCTCAAGGCAGTCCTTTTATACGTTCGTTACACAGATCTCTACATGATCTGTGAAACTCATATTTAGGGGCAGTATTATGCCACTAACCTGCCCTTTCAGTGATGTTGATATGCTTGCAGTATGCGCTGTAAATTAGCTAGCACATTGTCTATGTAAAGATTTTCACATGTGCCTTGCCCTGATATGTTTTCTTTTCCTTATCAATACGTATGTACTGTTGTCCTCTGCAGCAACGTTTTACCAGATTCCCAGCAGCACATTCTCCCATCAACATAAATCACTGCACCTACATAGAATTAAATAGGACTGCATGGTATCTGCTGCTTGGAGGTAGGCAGAGGAAATGTGCTTTAGCTGAAAAGCGCTTGTTCCCTTCCTCAGGCTTTGAAATGATGTGGAAAGGTGACAGGTGAGCAGTAGGAGACCATTTGCCTCCTGATCAGTGCAAGCTTCTGAGCTTCTCTATGGTGCCATGCACTGATCCATGAGGTGATGAAAGGATGCAGATCTTCTTGCTATCTCTCTCCTAAGAGATGCATCTGACAGGCAGAGTCAAAAATTTGAAGGATGAAATATGCTCCAGTCCAAGACAGACAGGCTAGGGACAGTTGCTGCTAAAGCTAGCCTCCGGGTGTATGGCTTTGTGCTTTTACAGGTGGAAAAACTTGGACATTTTTATTCTTGCTTTGCTTTTTGCATTATACCTCATGGTAAAAAGGTAATTCATGACCTTTTGAGCTTCCTATGTAAAAGGAGAGACTCTTTTTTTGTCTTTTAAGTATGGAGAGAAATTACCATGCAAATTGTAGCATTGAGATTCCCCCTGAGGCTTGTGCTGCACTTCCACAAGCCCCACAACGTGCAGTGTGGTGCTTTTTTATTGTCATACCTAGCAGGCATTAATATAAATCATGAATTGTAGGGGAATCTTAGAGCATTTTCAATATTGTTTGCTTAGTGCAGGAGTTGAAAATGGATTAAAAAAAATCAGTTTCCTGGAAGTATCTCACTGCTGTCTGCTAAAATCAAGTGTAGAGATTGGGAAAACTGAGCACTTCCTTGAGTGAGAAAAGTGAAGGGTGGATGAGGAATGGTGGCTACTCAGCCTCTGCTGCTGTTCTAGGTTCCTCCTGTTTGACAACGATGATCTGGGTTTGTACACCCTGTTTATACCTGCGAGAGTCAGCAGTTGTTATGTCATCACCTCTCAGGGTTTTTTTCTGTGCTTCACCTGTGAGAAGGCAAAGCTGCTGCCTGATTTGCTTTTTCTTTTTGGGTATCTTCTGACTGTAGTCTATCTTATTGTTGGAATAACAGGAAATAAATAGCACCCATACAGGGCCACAACTTTGTTGCTGTCCTTTTGGTATCAAAGCACAGACCTTCAGCTGCTGAGTCCTCTCTGCCATGGTTTGGTACAAGCAGCACATACGAGCAGTGTTTACCAGGTCTGTGGCAGTTAACTGTGCCCTGTCTATTAGCTTCTGAGCAAATTTCACAAACATTTATAATCTTTCCATTTATATTGCATTCATCCCAACCTTAATGTTTCTGTTCCAAATATCTCCACATCTAGGCTGACTTAAGGGTTGGGCTGAATCAGTAGAGTTGGAATTTTAAGCCACATCCTTCACGTGTAATAAAACAAGCTACTGTAGTCCTTTGTCCTGAAGGTGGTCTGTACTCCGACTAGCCACAGGGAAGCAGTTTATCCAATATTCTTTGTGAACATTTGGAAACAAAATGTGCCTCCATTTGTTACTTAAAATAGTGTGTGGGGAGGTTTTTTCCCTATTTATTTTTGAGAATGACAGACAAATCAAATAGTTGCTTTTGTGCCTTTCCGTTACCGACTGTTAGGGATTAAGAGGAGAAGGCTGGAAGAAACAATGGAGCGGTAAAATTACAGAGAGTGCAGGGAAAAGAGAGGACAAGAAAAAACATCTTCCTACCATCTTGYTGCTTTTGCTGGGTTTTGGTTTTTGCACGGACTGAATTTCATAGCAGCCGAGGTAAAACTTGCCAAAAATAAAACAATTCTTCGTGTATGTTTGGATAACTCCATCTCCTTGTGAGGAAGAACTTCTTTCCTGTGAGGGTGACAGAGCCCTGGAACAGGCTGCCCAGAGAGGCTGTGGAGTCTCCTTCTCTGGAGATCTTCCAAACCCACCTGGATGCCGCCCTGTGCCCCGTGCTCTAGGGGAACCTGCCGGAGCAGGGGGTTGGACTAGACGATCTCTAGAGGTCCCTTCCAACCTCAACCCTTCTGTGATTCTGTGATAACTCAATCTCTTTCCACAAACTTATTGGCAAGGGATTTTTTTTGTCAGTGATCTGAAAGTATGCAAGAAACCTCACTGGAAATGTAACCTCTCAGTGGAGATGTCAGCTAATTTTAAGCAACTTTAGATGTGAAGTATTAATTCTTGGTTTTTGGTATTAAATCAGGTAATAGAGGTCTTATGCAAGGTGAAGTTAAGTAGCTTCCAATTTCTTAATGTAGAGAGAACTTTTTTTTTAATAAAAAACAGTGTTGATTAACATAGTAAAATTGATTTATTCTTTTTAACCAGGCTCTGTCATGCAGTGAGTCAGCAATCTAGTTCGGAGTCGGAGCTGTCATCTCTCTTTTGGAAGCAAATTTACAAGGAATGGGGATGCTGGCACCAGACAGAGCAGACAGAGGTGCATAAGGTTCAGTGAGAAAAGTAGCCACAGCCTCTTCATTTCTGCTGTAACATTTCTATCCCAGCTTAGATCTGAGGCATCTAATAGAGTTAAGCAGCAGTTTTTGGACGGCTGTAGCAACAACCCTGATATTTTCAGGAGCTGCAGTATTTGATAGTGGTTTCTTAGCTGAAACAAAACGTATTTTCTATTTAAAAATAATAATAATTTGGTAAAGAGACAAGCAGACACTGTAAAATATATCTCACAGTTACTACAACAAGTCAACGCCATATGGCATCTTCAGGGAGGATGGAACTCCCCTGTATTACATTATTATTACATTATCATTTAAAAAAAAATCATCTTATGACTCAAATAGACAAAGACACAGCTATCCTATTCCCAGAATAATCAAAAGTTTTAATATTTAATGGTCTTCTAGAGTCTTGTTGAAGTCAAGAGAAGTAACTAATTTTCTCTGTCCCGGTATAGAGGTTGTAAAAGTCTTTCCTCTGAGGGAGTGTCCTTGATTTAAAGCATTCATATAATGTCTGGCAGTCTCTAGACCACATCCCTGGCTGCACGGGTGTGACTGCGAAGGAATGTGTCTTGCTCCAGGCCTGTGCTGTGGAAGGAGTCCAGTCTACTCCAGCTGCTATCGGGTTTCCGCTGCCCAGTGAGACAAAGCTGGAGGTGCCTTTCTTTGCTGCCTTCTTGCTTCCTAGGGGAAAGCACAATTCTTGTCTCTGAATTCACCACTGATAAAGATCTCCTGTGGAGGCACCTTCCGCCTCCTTCCTTACCCTGCCCCTAGGAATCCCCTGGCATCAAGCAAACAACATCAGAATGTACCGAATGCTCTGGGTGATGGCAGAGGCGGCCAGGCACCGACGTATGACATAGGATGGAGCACACTGGGAAGCCCTGCTCCTTGCTCATAAAGGAAGCACTTAGGCTTAAAACCTAATTCTCAGCTGGGAATTTCTTAGTCTCTTACCATGATAACATTTATGTGTGTGTGTTTGTTCCCCCTTAAAAATCACTTCAGCCATGAAATGTTCCTGTGGCGTTCTTTGATGATTTTTGTTTGCTTTTCCTGCATTTGTGTTTCGTTACTTTTTGTCAGTGACATGAGTACCTCATGCAAACTCCTGGGTTATTGAGTATATGCAGGATTTTTGCTGCCTGTGCACATTTAAAGAAACTTTAGCTGATTGTTGACACCTGTAAAGAGTTTATGAAACCCTGACATGCAATATCTCCCCCAGTTTTCAGACTTCAAATACCGCAATTTCTTTTCTTGCTTCTCTGGCATTACCTCTGGTCTTATCAGAGCTGCAGTCCTTACAGTTAATTTCCAAAGGCTGATTCTCTTCATGATGGCATCTCTGGTCTAGTCTTTTGAGTGTGTCGTTTTCCTCCTGTCACTAGTGACTTCCATGCTCTTTCCAGCATTTCTCAACTTTATCCTCTTTCCAGTTTCTTGTGTGTCCCTGTTTCAGCTTTCGCATGATTCTCTCAAACATAAATAGAACCTTAATGGTTCCTAAGGAGCTCTGCGGTGGCTGTTTCTAAGCTAACACAACACAGCTTTTCTGTGGGAATGCCCTTAGCACCGATAGCTGCTCATAACTGTGGGATATTTAGCTAGCAGTGTTTTTCGTGTGTGCAAAATGAGCATTGATGTCATATTTAATTAGGGGAAAAAAAAAACCCCAAACATTTATACCAGGTCTGGAAAGTATTATCTGTTTTATATATTTCAGTCATAAGTCTAATTCTGGATAATTACACAATTAAGCGGAAATGGATGAGAGTGGAAGAGCAAGGTCAGCTGAATGCAATTCAAACTGAAATATCACCATTTCAGTCACCATCCAGACTTTTCTTGTGGGCACAGTGTTTCTCAATCTGTGTATTTGCTTTGAAGTCTTGGTTTAGATTTATTCCTGATTGAGAGGTGACAATCTCGAGAGCAAGGAGGAAATAAAGATCTTCTGGAAGGGTTCCCTTTGCCATGTGAATTTGAGCATGGTTTGCTCACTAAGACTGTGTCCTTAATAATAGAAGACTAATAGAAGAGTAATAGACTATGTCCTTAATAGAGGAATAGCCTACATGGATTGATAAAGAACCTGGATAAGGACTGTCTTCAAACAATCTTACTTTCTTCTATTGCAAAGCAGCACATCCTGCAGAAAGAAGTATTTATGTAGTCCTTGACTATAAGGCTTCCAACAGTGTTTCATATGATGTTCTCATAAGCAAGCTAGCAAAATCTGGCCAAATGAAACTGCTATAACGTACTCTGGAGAGTCACACTCAAAGTGGCAGGAGGAGCAGAGCTGATTCTCCAGAGCTTGATTCTATCCTCGCTTCTAATCTGTGCTTTGTAGTGCCTTTGGTGAAAGAGAAAATGCATACATGTTAACAAAAAATACAGAACAAGGAGGTAGTGCTCAGTATGTTGGAAGAAAAGCATATTACTCAAACTGATACTTGCAGGCAGAATTAGAGCCTATATTTTCACTCCAGCAGAGACAATGATAAAGAGGTACAGCTGGGGTGGGAGAGAAGGGGTTTTATTGTCTGGTTTTTGTTTTGTTTAGTAAGCTCCTTCTTAATACAAAGAGAGTATAGTGGTTACAAGGGAAATGTAAAATAACCACATTTTGTTGTTTAATATCTGGGAGTATCATAAGAAAAGTATACCTTGGAAGACATGTACAGGATTGTTTCATCATTTGGGAAGTGCTAAAGCTTGAAGCAAAGTAGTGTCTGTTCTGTGTGCTGCATTTCAAAACACSTGTGGATCCATTGAACAACCAGCAAGAGGGAAGGGAGGGCAATGACTGTGATCTAGAAAAAATGGCTACTCAGCAAGACTGAAGGAATGAGAGCTCTTCAGTCTTAAGAGGAGACGCCTGGGGGTGAAGCCTCACAAATAAGGCTTTATCTTTCACATAAGTAAGAAGATGCTGCAAGAAGACACTGTAAGCTCTCTCTACTGTAGACTATCAATAAATCATAGATATGAACTGCAGCAAGAGTGATCTAAGTCGGGCACTAGAAAAATTCTTGTAGTACTATGGAGAGTGAAGCCATGTAATCAATGTATCTGCTTCTAGGGTGATGGAGGTTACCTGCAAAAAACATGCAGTGTATTGTGTTGAGGAAGGAAGATTGTCTAGATGATCTCTCAAGGTCTTGTGGACATGATTTTTCAAAGACAGATGGCTTGTTTTGAGCTTTTTAAGCCTGAATAGGACTTAGGTTTCTGGACCTAAAATCAGAACCAATGTCTAAGCACTTTGGGCTGATCCTGCAGTGGGTTTCCATTAGCTGATGATGCTGGAATTTAGAATAATGGTATTAAAGCACATGCACTGTTCCTTTAGACACCAGGAGAAACAGTTGGAGAATTCATTAGTTGAATTTCAACTTTGCTTGGAGCAAAATATCAGTACTTCTGTTCTAGCATAAAAAAGACTAAAAGGCACTGTAAGAGAATTCTTCGGCATCCTTTTTCAAGTAGAAATTAAGTTCATTCTGAGAGATTACATTTCCCACTTTAGCTGCTGTCTGCTCTAGAAGAGTTGGAACAATGACTGAGGAATGTGGTCTGACATTAGCTGGGGCTACAATATACTCTCTTTCAAGCATCTTTCAGTATAGTTAAAATAAGAGCACTTTCTCCAACTATAAAAATACTGTCATCTTGCACAATGACTTTTCTGTAAGGCAAAGATTAAAATATAACCTGTAGTGCCAGCTGTTATGGGGAAATACAAATATTTATATACAAAATATATATGGGGAACATTTGTAAGATTTTTTTTTTTTCCTCGTTAAGCTATGATGTTGGATATGAGTGGTAGATGCTAACCAGATAGTAAGAATTTTTATTGGGCTTATGGGATGTCTTTAGAAGTAACAGTGCTTTTAACTATTGCCACTGATTTCCAGAATGCTGATATCACTTGTCCTGTTTTTCTTCCCTTACTTAAGGAGTGAGGAATCTTTTTTACTAAAATTGGAGCTCAAGCTTCTTTTTCCAGGGAAAATATCCGTATTCCCTGGGGAGAAATAAACAGCCAATGGAGTAAAAGCCAGCTTAGAAAGCTAATAAATAACTCAAGAATATTTTCAAAATTGGCAAGTGACCTGCATGTCCCCCTATACAGAAGAATTCTTAGGAACCAATGCTTTTGCGAGCCTGCAGAGTTTTAGACTGAGAGTCTGCTGAGTTTTATCCACAGTTGCAATGATTGCTTTTAAAAATCTTCTGAAGATCTTTCTACAACAATGAACAATCAAATTTTGTCAAACAAAGGCAGTTTCTTGAGGATCTGAATTCTTTGTTTCTCTTCTGTGCAAACCCAACGGTATCTCTAATTTTTTTTTTTCCTCTCTCCATCTCTATGTAGCGTCCTCTCTACTGTCTGGTTCAGACATACTTTCTACCTGAGGCCAGAGAGATTTCCTGGCCCTTTAATAGGTTGCCTGCTTTTTATTTATAATTAATGCTCACAAATCTCTGCTACTAAAATTTGTCATCTCCCACAGCAAATAAAGACTTGAATTGGAATAATGTGTGTGAGTACAGACTGTTGCTTGTATTCCAGTGCACATTTTTTTTCCCCAGTTTGATACAACCATAGAGATCGAATAATGCTAGCTAATAATATCAGCTGGAAATCAAGTTTATTTTAGATTCTATAAACAAGCCCCATAAAGCACAATTTGAGGAAAGAGGCTGGCATATATGAGCTTTTTGTACAAATCTAGTTGTGCAGGCTTCCCTGGTCAGTGTCCATTGTCCATTTAGCTTGCTGGCTCTGCTAGAGATCACGATGTACCTGTTGACAGACCTCCGCTACAGGCTGAATGTAAAACAGATTAAATTTTCTTCTAGTCTTTGCTTCCGCTGATCATTGATTAGATATCTTTCCTCTGAATGTCTGGTTTGTGTTGTCCACTTCAGGTTTGGTGGAAAGGGTGAAGAATTTTCCTTCTCATTCCCTTCCTTTCCTCTTAAGTCTTACAACACTATCCTCTTCTGCAGTGGCCTCATCTAATAAAACAAGGATTAAAAAAGAAGTACAGAATAAGATATTAATGTGGAACAACCTCAGTTTTATTTTTCTGAAAGCTGAGTGTGCACATCTTTCTTCAGGTCTCTGACAAGCACCCGGGTAGAGAGCATTAAGTCAAATTAGGTCAGAGAATAACAGTGACAGAGTGAGTGGTATTTGGAGATGGAATTAATTGTCCTGTGGCTAACAACTTCCTTTAACTGCTTTCCTTTTGGGGAGTTATTAAGGAATATGAGAGACATTAAGTGCCTTGCTCTTTATGGTCATAACTTCAGCCATTGGTAATGGTTTAAATAAAGCACATTACAGCAGCTTGTGTACATGTATAAAGATAGTCAGTCCTCTTTAGACTTTAATTTAGCACTAAAATTCTGGTCTTATGGGAATGTGTTGCTGGTGAGTAATAGGTGTTGCTGTACTGGTTCTGTAGCTCCCCAGGTGGTTACAAAAAGTTTGAGTTCAGGTCCTGCAGATTTGAGAGGGACTTTCTGACCAGGCTTTGCATGATCAAGAAGCCACACTTGTTTTGGTCTCTTGCAGACAGTTATTTGCAATTGAAGCCTCCTCTTGTCTCTTGATAGAGGCACTGACTCAAACTTTCCTCAGAGTCTTCAAATTTCAGGGTGAAAGCAAATGTTAATTAGACTGTTAATACTATGGAAAAAAATCATGAGTTCCATCCTTTTGAGAAATATACTCTTTTTGTATAGAGAAAACTAGGTATTTTTTCTTTCTGACTTTATCTCAAAACTATATAATAGGCAAGTCAACAAGGGAACAAAATTAGAATTATATAATGGAATGTATGAAAAAAATAGAATGAAACAAAAGTATCAATGAATCTGAAATACCCCTTCTCTATTAAGGAAGGAGATTAAAGGAAAGCATGTAGTTTATCCCATTCATTGTCTCTGTTGAGAAGAGATGAGTTAGTTTTAGTTGGGAAAATGGTGTTTTCCCGTCACTTTCTATCCTGCAGATGTATCTGTGCTGCTTGTTGGTCTGAACCTGAATTGCTGCAGCTCACAAAACAAAAATAGTGATACTTCTGTCAGGCACCGTGGCACTGTAGAGGCTCAGTGGCTTATGAGGTGACTGAGCAGCTCATATGCCTGTGCATTAGGAGCCAGGAGCTGACGTGGTAGCCACATCAACTCTTTCAGGTTGGTATATCCTCTGTTGATTGTAGCCCTAAGCATGCAAAGAGCTGTGCACATGTTCTACCCAAACAAAAGTTTTACACAATTGTAAAAACAGTGAGGCTGCTTCTGTTCTGCCTGGAGGGCTCTCCTCAAAACCGTCATGGATTTGACTCATCATTTGGCCTTCTCTATTTGACCTCCCTAGGAGTAGTTACAGATTGTAACAAAACAAAGCAATAAATTCCATCTTGCAGCTGCTGTTTCTTAGGCTAAAACTCTGAGGCACTCAATTGTGACAAAACATTTATCTTGGAAATTATTACTTGTGTAGTACAGGATAAACATAGGGCAGGTTTCATAGAGAAATGCAGTTAGCTTCTTCATGACTAAAACAGTGTTTGCATGAGAGATGCCACATCACAGGTGGAAGCACATATTTGGTCATACACCTAGATAACACTTAAAATACTAACATATACATATTAAATTTCTGTCATCAGAGACACATGATCAGTATATTATTAATGATATGCACTAGCCCACAGACAGAAAACTTTGCCTTGGATATGTAGTGCACAGAATCGTGGTGGCTACAGGAAATCCCTGAGTTTATGACACTACTTCTTTTACACTAATGTTCATTTATCAAATATGAGTTCTGTAGTAATATTCCTGTTTCACACTGGTAGCATTTAGAGACACTATACTTCAAGATATTTCATAAAAAAATGTATATACTTCAATCTCTACCTGGAATGGTTTTATAATCCGCATAATCAAGATATACAAAAGTTGGTTAAATAAGTTGCTTGTTTTCGCAAAGGAAAACAAGACTCCAATTAGGAAATTTGTCCAAGTCTATAAAAGTAGTCTGTAACATGATTTAGAGCTGGATGTGGGTACCTGACATGTCAATTTAACTGGCATAGACAATTTCACATCCTTTCTATTCAAATCAGGTAGTAGTAAAAGATTTAAAACTGAATTTGATGCAACAGTAGCTACCCATAACTCATTAAATCAAAATAGCAGCAGTTAGATATTACAGTTTTCCTGCAGAGTTGTGAGCGCTCTGACATTATGCATATGGACAATGACAAATCTAGCCTAAGGTGATGTCTGGGGCTATGAAAACTCAGCTGTAAGATTCATTATAGCTTTGTCCCCTCCTCTAAATGGCTGATGCCTTCTCCTAAGGCAGGATCTTGAGGAAAGTGCTTTTTATGCCAGGGAGAGGAGTGTTCAGGTTCCCAAGTGCTCTATTGTCACAGTTGTAACTACTTCAGTTTTTTCCCTGTTTACAGTTAGTTTTTAGCACTATAAGTAACAGGTAAATTTTAGCACTCTTATGTGACTGCACATATAAGATCATGAATCCTACTACCATTTCTTTTCAAACTAATATTTTGTTTGCTTGCTTGCTTTTTTCATGTAGGACTTTTCCTGACATGTTTGTTCCCCAAATACTACTTGTCTTCTGCTATATATATATTTGTGTTCAATAAATGTGTAGATGAGGCACTTAGGAACGTGATTTAACAGGTATAGTGTTGAGGGACTTATGGTTGGACTTTGATCTTGAATTCCAACCATAATGATTCTATGATTTTTACTGTAGATGCTGTCACTAGGAGTTAGGCAGATGACAGATATATACCAAGGACTAACAGTTATACTTTTATCTGGTTTAGTCCCTGCAAGGAGGGAGAGGAAAGTAGTTGAGAGGGATCTGTATTAAAAAGTAAGAGCAAGTCATGAAAAAATTACCAGTTGGTATAAAAGTATATTTGTACTGAATTTGTTATCCATTCTTGTGATAGACACACACTACCTTCTGCAAGTTTCAGTTTACATGAAGGAAAGTAAACTGAATTTCTCACAAATTATAAAGGAACCAAATCAACCATTTTTATGAAGCTTCCAAGTTACTTACATATCCCAATTGGACCTACAGGAATGTCTTGCAAGCTAAAAAGTTGCCAGATCCTTAGGGTGACTAAAGAAAAGGCATCTCTTAAAGTTCATGTATAATCTAGGTTTTGTTATTTTCAGTCTCATGTCAGTGTGTCAACCCAATTATCGCAACTGTCTTGACAAGAGTTAGTCATTGCTCCTGAAATAAGATCCACTGAAGTCTCTTTCCAACCACGAAGGGATTTTGTGTCCAGGTTACTAACTGATAGTGCTGTATGAGCAAGTTCTTTCTACTGAGCTCCATGGGATGATGACCAACAAACTTAAATCTTCTCAGTCATCCTTCCCATTTATCTATGACAATTTCTATCTCTCTTCTATTTGGCTGTGGCCAAATARGTGCCACAGCTCATGGTGTCTTCAGCCCAAAGAAGCAAAGACATTTGTGTGTTTTGACTCAAGAATGAAAAAATATGTTGCTTGTGCATTTAATACAAACAAGTTCATATAAAAGCAGATTAAAGTGTACTATTAGGCTGAATATCAAATAAAAAGATAGCCTGGTGTAGGCTTAGCAAATTGGAAGCAACATGTCTATAGAGCAGAAAAGATGTGTGTGAGTTTTATGAATTTAGTGCATCAGGTCTTTAACATAATTCTTG
Organism: Eudromia elegans; assembly: GCA_003342815.1. Classification (NCBI taxonomy): domain Eukaryota; kingdom Metazoa; phylum Chordata; class Aves; order Tinamiformes; family Tinamidae; genus Eudromia; species Eudromia elegans. The sequence continues at coordinate 5,440,392 of PTEX01000006.1, forward strand.
GTAAAGTAAGTGCCACAAATTCTTTGATAAAATCAATGCAGAAAAAGGAGCTAAGCATGTCATGGAACTACAAAGTTAGTCTTGTACTCATGCAAACCAAGAGAGAATGCTTTGAAAGGGGAAAAAAAAAAGAAAACTATAATAATATAATAAAAAATGTCAACCTACTTCCTGGTAAGTTGGCCAGAAGATGACTTGGAGCCCTTAAAGAGGGGGAAAATTGAATTCTCCACTCAGCAGTGGGTTAACAGGCTGTCTGATATTAAAAAAAAAAAAAAATAAATTAAAAAAAATCCCCCTCTCCTCTCATGCTGGATCTGTTTGTAGTTGTATCTATAAAACATGTATGCTTTTCCTTATTTAGTCTTTTTTTCTTTATTATTTGTTGATTGTTAAAGCTGCCTGGAGCCCAAGATGTTTATAGTTCAGCCAATGATCTGTGGAAATGAACAGCAACAACAACAAAATTCTGCTAGTTAAAAAAGAGCAAGAGCAGAGATGGGGTTTCTTGAGTTCGTTTTGCAGGCCGTGTAATCTCAGCTATGAAGTGGCTGGGAGACAGCATATAACCCAGATCCCTAATGCCATCTTACTCTTGCTCAGGCATATCTGGGAGAAGTAAGCCCAGGAAATGAGTTTTGACCTCCCAAAAAGCAATTTGTTATTTTCTTCAGCCTACAGTTATTTAATAGTGTAGCCCATTATTTCTCGTTTCAATGGCTGTGTAAGCTTCAGGCTACATGCAGTAAGTTGGAGAGAGAGTATCTTAAGCTTCAAAAAGAATCTTGGAGATGCAGTTTGCCAACAAAAATGGGGAGAGAAATCTCTTTCTCCTTTCTACTGTTAGTGCCATAGTTTGAGGTTTCACAGAAATGTGTGGGTTTTGTTTGTTCTTTTCTTTATTTGCTTTAAATGAGGGACTTTGCGGAGGACCTCTCCATTTTACCTTGATGAAAGTGGTTAAAATTCTGAACTGGCAGAGACTGAAAGGCAAAATTCCCTTTCTCTTCAGGGGATACAAGATTTTATTTGAAAAGCATGAGCCTGCCCATGTTGGGCTAGGAGACAGACACAGGAGCTGAATGCACCATCTGCCCTCTGAAATGGAAATATTAACTTGGTGCATTTTTTTTCCATTTCCATGCTCATCAGATAGCTTCGATGTTTCTGTTTCTCTAAACTCTCTTTCAAATGACTTTCTTGATTCCCCAGCCAAACTGTTTCTGATTATGCATTAGCATCACGGCTCTTGGAAACGTGGGATTGTATAATGACAGAGTACAGGATTGTGCACTGGCAGACATGAATTTAGAAGTGCAGTTTTTGTTACATTTACATATGGTTTGTCCCACCAATTTACCTTCAGAGATTGCACAGAAATGAGGGATGAGAAAAGAGATGTAGGGTAAAGATGTAGGCTGTAGAGTTTGATTTATCCATATTCATGCAGTAAGTAGAAGAAAATAGAAACAAAAAAATGAAAACTGATGATCTGTCTTGTGCAACAAGACCGTCTGCTATGTCTACTTTGTGTTAATTTTGTTTTGATTTCTCCCCTCTACCTCCCAAGTACCAGATCAGAGAGAGGAGTGAGCACTCTGTACCATACACTACTACTGAGATCTGAGACCAGTGTGTCTGGGTCTGTGAACACAGTGATAGACATTCCTTGAAAAACAACACAGGTTCTGGAAGGATTCACTGGTCTGTAAGGGAAAAAAAAAATCTTTGGATAGTTTAGCTAAACAATAGACAAATATAACCCAATTCTAGACATGTAAGTAAGGCTTAAGTGCTGATACAGAAGAGCTGCTTAGGAGGATTTTAAAAGAAATACTCTGTGAAGTAATGCAATAACATGGGCATTTTTGACATTCTGTAAGAAGTCCGAAAAGTTTATTGTGTTGCAACCATTTTTCCCGTGACCAAGAATGAATCATATAGAGAACATATGATTTCCCTTACATGTTGTAAATCACCAAATATTTGACCTGGAACTGTTCTGAAGTGTGGGAGGGAACATGATGGGAATGTGCTAAGGGAAAGCGAAAACTTGGAAGACAAATTCATGTTGTGAGCAGAACTTGAAGCCGAATCCAAATCTGCTGCTTATCATCAGCAGATGACTCCTTGCTCAGGAGTTACCTATTCCTGCAGAGCTTGTACTTGCCTGACTCCAGATATTCCTTAGGCACAAGTAGAGCTAGTCCAGCCAGTTGAATGTCTTGTTGCCATCAAAAGCCAACTGAAATGTAACAAGAAGAAGGGACACCTGGACAACTGTGTTACCTGGTCTGGTAGGTTTGTTCTTGACGTGTTGCACATCTTTCCAGTCTCAAGACTCCCGCCACAATGCAGCACTGTTTTTTTTTTTTTCTTTTCCTTAAGATAATACTTACCCAAATGATCTAAAGACTTTTAAAGTTTACTTCTAAAGTAGCTTCTTAAAGTAGCTTAACATTTTCAAGGTGTGCTGATGGAAACTCTTATCTGTCGCTTTATCTAAGTGTTTGCTAAACTTCAGGGTTTAGATATGCTTTCTGTCCTTCCTGTGGAAGAAGTTTCCTTAAATATAGGATTCATTAGATCAAGAAGAGAGAGCATGACTGTGTACTCTAGTGTCTAAAGCATTCACTTTGGCAAAGGTGAAATCTTTCTGGGATTACGGCTGTTGTTTTTAACTTAAATACAACCTCAGTATAAAGTACTTGAGTACTGTAAACAAGAAATTTTAATCCAGCTACAATTAAAGGTGCTGGAGTCTCCTAGTCCTTAAAATAAGGGACAATTCAAATGCACTATTGAATTACAAGTGCTGCAATTTAAAATGCTGTGAAGTGCAAACTTGCCAAGGTGGGAGTTAAGTATTACATAGGGATGAGCAAGAAAGAGGACTGAGGTTGAACAGGTCAAATTTGAAAGGCCAATGAACAAAGCTGGGATTAAGCCTGGAGGGTAAAAGAGAGATGCTGCCAGTGGAGCTCAGTAGAGTGAATTTTTGCTCATGCTGAACAAGAATATAGCACTGAAAATGGAGTTTAGCAGCAAGTACAAAGCAACTGTGAAATATAATTGCAATAAACCAGGCCAAAATGAGACAAATCTTAAAGTGAATAGTGTTTTGATATGTGCAAAAGGATTGCGAAGAGGTTTTAAATAATAGAGCAGAAAGAGTGAGAAATGGAATAACAGGAGTAATAGAAATCATTGCCTTTCTTTGCATTTATGTCTCAGTACAATGATTGGAAGTCGCTTGCATGGTGAAAGTGGGATACAGAAGAAGACTTTGATCACACTTTGGAAGTGACAAAATAGGACGTCTATTTAAAACCCAAAATGGCAGATGAAAGTATGAATGGATTCAGATAAGCTTTTCAAGCACTTTATAAAGCTAATTATTTTTTCTCCACTTTTTTCAGATACTGTGTACTGTATCTTTATTAAATTCCATGAAGCTATGTCCACTCTCAGTGGAATGGTGTGGGAAGTCAAGGCCGCAGTGAATATGTAGCAAACTGTACAATTAAGTGAAAGAAAGATCATCAGAGAAAGCAGCAAGGGGTCTGTTTGCTCACCGAGTAGGAAAAGGTTGCATCACTTACCTGTATCTGCTTGAACTTTGTCCAGATTGCCACTGTTTCAGAGCTACAACTTTGATTCAGATTTGCTTAGAAACATTTATGTAGTGGTCACAAAAACAAGCTACTTTAAAAAATGGTTGTTGTCCATAACATGGAAATGCTTTTGTGTTTGTGACAAAATGCAAAATATGATGGGGCCAATTGACMTATGGAGTAAGGGACTAGATCTTGGCACTTTTACCAGCATTTTTAATATGTTCCTTCTATTAAGAAAAATGTTCATGTTTGTGTAATTACCTGCACTGACGGTGTTGGTTCTAAGTAACTGATAGTCTCAGCTTGCTACAGAAGACAAAAAACAAATGATTTGGATGGGATGAGGAAAATATTATTTGTCAATTGTCAGCTTAGGCAACTGTTTAAATTACGATTTTTTTTTTCCTTTTTAAACAATCAAATCTGCCAAGTCTTGCAGATATGTTGTTGGAGAGAGCTCTGATAAGTCTCTGTCCTTAAATCTGAAAGGATTGTGTGTCTGGTATAGGTATGCTGCTGCTTTGTGGGAAAATAAACTCATTATAGTCAAGAGCAGGTCACCTGTGTGATTGGAGGCACTAACGCAATTCCCATCCCATGGATCTTATTAACTAAAGATGAGCCAAGTGCTCTACAGGAAGGTAGGACCTGCAAGATCTGAAGAATGCAGAGGTGGTTAAATGCCACTCGTGTTCTGTGGATTTTGCAGCCAAAGAGCAAAGCTGGCCTATTGAGCTGTCTAGAGAGCTAAACACTTAACTCCATGGCTGGACAAGGTTATGGGAAAATGAGTGCAAGGCAGGGAGGAATTAGGTAAGAGAGAAATATCGAGCTGAAACTGGTTTAGGAGGCAGGCAATGAGAAGGAAGTCTGGGAAGACGTGAGCAAGCGTTAAGGCTACGAGACTGGGAATTTTGGGTTTTGCAATCTAGTTTGCAGCATTGGATCACTTTGTGGCTTTGCAAAAGTAGTTTCATTTTCTGCGGCTTCTTTCTGTTATAGACATTTTTACAAACAATGAGACAAAACCTGTTCATAGCAGTAGTATCAAATGAATCTCAAACTTCCTCCTATTCAGGTTTGTTCCAGAACATTTCTTTCTTAATATTTTTAACTATACTTTGAGTGTCTATATGTGGGATTTCTGACTAACACGCATACTTTCCTGACTCATATTTTCTATGCAGTAACTAACTTAAGACGTTTTCTGGATTTGAGTTTAAAATACCGCTAAATAACAATCACAATCTGGTAAACAAATACTGTAAAACACATCTGTTTACACGCACTGTTAATTTATGTGTTAAGATTTAGTATGGGGTGTTTCTCTGTGTTTGCTTATGGAAAAAGTGGGAAGAAAGAAAAACACATTAGGCCAGCAGATTTCTGCTTCGAGCAAAGCATACTTTAAACTTTTTCGATTTAAAGGCACAAGTCCATTTTTAATTTTCCATTCTGATAAAAATGTACTAGAACTTTTTTTTAAGGGGTATGAGCTTTATGCTGAATTCATTGACAGGGAGAGGAAATGAGACTTATTCTTTCATTTTACCTGAAAGAAATGTATCGTTTGGTATTGCAGGCATTGTAAGTTTCAATAAACTGATGTATTTGAGGGACATAATTATTTTATTTCTCTGTTCCTTTATGCAACATTTGCTGTCCCTCAGGCTATAGGCCTTTTGAAGGAAGGGTTCATTGCTTTGCAAAACTTGCTCACATGGCCCTGTGCTTTTGTATTAAAGAATACTCTGTATTCTTTTTGTCTTTGGCAGAAAAAGGGCAGTGTGATCCTAATCCGAAAAAAGAAAAGTATACAATTGTGCATTTGATTTGCAGGCAGTTCATATAAATATTGTATGATACTTTGCTTAGTTTTACTCTTGAACTATGCATACACTTTTTGCATATACTGTGCAAAAGGAGATTTTCTGCTAGAAGCATAAAGGTAAAAGCTATTTGTGTTCTGTTAGTTATGTCACAGTGTGCTTATCAGTTCAGCCAGTAAGGAAAATGCACTTTGAATTGCTCACTGAAGAATAGGGACCGGTCTTGCTTCTATAGTAACAGGCAAAGCCTTTACACACACCATCTCAACAATAGTTCTTGCTCTAAAGGCAGGGCTTGCTCCCGCCTTCTGCATTTCTTGTGTGGTCAAAGCGTGCACCGGCAACCTGGGTCAAGGAAGGAAATGCTAACGTCGGTCACGGTCCACCTGCACAAGTTTACATGAGCTCAAATTCCCAGGGAACGCTTCCTCCAAATCGGCTCCTTTCATGTCATGGGACACTACCTCCTTCAAACTATTATAACTCTTTTCTCCTGTAGGGCTTTYCTTGACACGCTTGTTTTATCACATATTCCATGAATATCATGTGACTGAGTTTACCRAGACAATTTTCCCAGCAGTTTTCAGACATGAACTCCAAATACTCATAGAGAACTAGTCTTAGTTTTTCCATGACAAGATTTGCTGTGGGAGTTCAACCTTTAACAGAAAGGTAGAAGGGAAAAGAAGAAAATTATGGCTACTCTAAACCAATGAGTTAGTAAACAGTGACTTTTCCAAAGAGGAAAGAAAATTTGTATAAAAGCAGAGATGGGGCATTATCTATCGTTTTAAAAGATCCCGATGCTGCATGCTAATATTCTAATAATGTCAAAGCCCAGCAATCTCTTTAGAATTATACAAATTATACAAAAAGCTGACTTGCATCTTATGGTCTATCACAGTTATCATATAGAAAATTATCAGACCACTCTTACCAACTATGGACATTTACTACAAAACTTCAGCTTTGGTTTTGAGCACAAGACTTTGAGGAAGACGGTTGAGCWCACTGAGGTCAATTGGACGCATTTTCAGACTGGCTGCCCTAGACCCTGGAAAAAAGGAACCACTTACAGAATGATATTACAAGTATATATTTTATTTCCATTAACTTTCCTTTGAAAGCACATATATAGTGAACTCTTCAAGTGTAAACAAATTCTAAACAAAACTGTGCTTATTTTTATTAGGTATGAGTGAGAAGCTTGCCGAAAACAAAATGAAAATCCATTTGCCACACAATAAGGAGAAATCTCCTAGGCTTTTCTTTGCCAACATAAAAGAGAACACATCGTCCCCAATGCTTTTGCTCGTGGGCTTTGGCCAAAGGGGAAATGCAGCAAAAAGACAAACTGCTTTGAAAATACTCTAGAGAACAGTAAACAAGAGAATAGTATTAACAGAGCGCTCTCTCTTTTTTTTTGCTTTTCTTTTTCCTAGGTAATTACTTGTTTTATTTATACAAACCACTTTAATGGAAATATTAGTATATTAGAAGAGAAAATGAAGTGTGAGATATATCACAGGAGGAATGGCAAGTAGATCTCTAAGTTATCATACAAAAGCCCCTGGGCTGGCAGAAGGCRAGGCAGCTTTTAGCTTTAGTTGTGGGGAGCAATACACATTTCCAGAGTGCAACTGTTTATTGTCCCCTTTGGATTTCTTACAAAGAACAAGCAAGGAAATTTTTTGGTTTTTTGGAAGAGAAGGGGTGGTTTATGGTCTCTAATATACAAGGAGGAAATGACTGGGGTTGTGTTTTCTCTCTCCTTTTAATCTGGAACTGGGAGTAATGCACTTARGGACAATACTTTAACCTGTTGGAAGTTCTGTTTGAAAAAGGCTGCAGCAAAATCAAGATCTACTCTGCAACAATGGAGATAATCTGAGAAAAACCTGAATGTTTAAAATAAAATGTCTTTGGCAGATAGTTTCATGCCTTAAACTTACCCATAGAAAATATTTGGCTAAGGAGTTGACCTCGTTCTTGAAGTCTAGGGCAGAGTGAGAAGGGAAAAAAAAAGACTGCTGCATCCCCATGTTTTGGGACAATCATGCAATTCCACTTTGTCTGTCTCCTGGATTTCCATTTAGAACCTGGAACAATAAGCCCAGTCAATTGATCTATCTTCTGTGAAAATTAAATAAAATGCTTTGTTCCCCTAGAAGGAGCTGTAAACACTGTTCCTGTAGTCAGTACAGATAAGAAGCTTGGGGGATGATTCCTTTACAAATGTGCTGCTTTTGGGTGTACAAGGGTACTGCTCTTTGGGACAAAACAACCTGTGGACTGTGATAATTTACAATACTCCCTTAGTCATAGCTTTTAAGGGCTCTTATTTTAGTGGGAATAAGTTAAGTCGCCTCTATCCTGCTCTTCTGTAAATTCCTAGGAGTCTTSGTTTCCATTTGAACTGTGAGACACAGAAACACTTGTTCCTTAGTGACCAAGATAAATAAATGCTGTGACTGATACTTAAAACAAATGAGATTTCAGAACAAGTGAGAAATTAATGGAGAAATTCCTCAACTATTTTAGTTCTCTCTAAAGATGTATAAGTAAATAGATGCTGAATACGTTTTACTTCAACAAATTTAACTGTCTGATCTTTTCTTAAATGCCACTTAATACCAAAAAAAAAAAGAGTCTTGTTTTCCAGAAAGCATCTGAAGAATCATCTATGCCCTATTTCCAAGCCCTGTCCTCCTTGCTACCCTAGAACAAGAAGTTGTGTTGGTCAAGAGGGTTCTTGTGTTCTAGGTGAGTGACACAGGTGCTTCCCAACTGCTCCCACTGCACGGTTCTCCTCTGTYCTACAGGTGTGAGATTCTGCAACATTTTCTAGGATTTTTCTTTCCATGACCATTAAAATGTGATTTTTCTCAGTTGTTCTTAAAGCTAAACAATGGCTAAATTATCCTTCTGACAGCTTTGGTTCCTATTTCTCCCTCTTCCCCACCCTCATTTTCTGCGTAAATAAGCTGAAATAAGTGAAGCTCTGTGAAGCCAATGGGTTCGAGTAGAACTGTGCTTCAAACTATGTAATGAAGACCTAAAACAGCAAGATTTTTAAAAATTTATTCTTATCTTTTTTATTGTGGTTGGTTCCAAAATTAGTCATCACAGGACCTTTGTTGTGGTAGATGCATGTTTTCTGTCATTTTGCAATATCAAGGTGGAGCGGCAGCCTACTCCTTCTACTTGATATTATTGTAGGTGAAATGGTACGAAACATTATAAACTTGCTGCCATACAAAGTTTTTTTTTTTTCTTTTAGAAAAAGGAACCTTTTCTGAAAATCTGTGATCAAAGCTGGTGTCATGTGGCATTTGTATAGCTTGATGGTGACTRACTTTAAGAAGAGAAGTAGTTTGGTGGTCTTTGCTCATACACAGCAAAATGTGTGGTATGGCTATATTGTTGAGAATTAGCTGCACAAAGCATGAGTGTGTGAATTTTGTGTGTGGATAATTCCATAGGCATTTATAAAGGACTGTCTGATTTTTTTTTTTTTTTTTTTTCCAGTCAAAATGTTAGTGATAGTCAGGCTTGACTAATTTCTTCATTTCTGAGTAGGAGACGGTGTCTTTCTAGCTGTGTGTCTGATGAGTCAGTATTAGATGATGGATCCACTTGTGATGGTAGAGGACTGCGCAGGGTCTCAAGAGGTCCTCTAGTTTCTTTATTCATTTTACTTTTCTTCTCATTCCCTTAATATATTTATTTATAGAGCAATCATTTCTGCATGAGTGTTAAAGTGTCATGGAAATACTGGAGCTAATTTGCAATCCAGAAGGAAAATACAATTTCTTCAGGACAGCGTTCTCCCTGAGAGTACTGATAGTATATTCCGTGTATTTGAAATTTTATTTTTGCCTGCTCTATATTTTTTATGTTGTTCCCTTTCTTTTCTCTGAGTTAAATATAATGAATAATAGTAATCCTTGCTTCATTAATAGGATTGTGATCTTTGGATCACAGTTTGAAAAGAAATATACCTGCATTTCTGCATTAATTTAATCTATTTTTATAGAATAGAATCATAAAATCATTAAAATWGGGAGGGAGATCATCTAGTCCAATGCCCCTGCACACACAGGGTCACCTAGAACATGTGGTACGGGTGAGTTTTGAAGATCTCCAGAGAAGGAGACTCCACCACCTCTCTTGGCAACCTATTCCAGTGCTCTGTCATCTTCACTGATACGAWTTTTTTTCCTTAAGTTCCTGTGGAACTTCWGRTGCTTCAGTTTGTGGCTGTTTCCTCTAGTCCTATTGCTGGCCACAACTGGAAAGAGGCCAGCACCATCCTCCTCATTCCCTCCCTTGAGGTACTTAYAGACACTGATCTGTTCCCCTCTCAGCCTTCTCCTCTCTTCAGGCTGAACAGRCCCRGCTCTCTCAGCCTTTGCTCATAGGGCACATTTTCCAGGCCTCTGATTTTCATTAACTTCAGTGTCGCTTACCTRTTTTTTCTGTTTATAGCATCTTTTTCTTCCTTTCTTTGGGGTCCAATTCAGGTAGGTCTTTTATTTACATACCTTTTATTGAACAAATTTTAGAATAAGCCTTTCCTGTAAAACATTGGCTCAGGTGATTGTACCAACCTATGGGAGAACTGAGAAAGAGTATCAACAAAGCACAAACAAGTGTATGCAGCATAGCCAGCAGGTGAAGGGAAACATATATTTCCATTGACCTAGCACTTGCAAGGCTGCTTTTGAGGCTATTGCAGGTCCTACAGCACAAGGAAGGCATTGACAAAGTGGAGAGAGCTCAATAGAGGGTCAAAAGTGTGTTGGAGGCTGAAGCGTGTGTTGACAGAAGAAATTCAGAAATTTGGCTGGATAAGGGTGTGAATCATCTGATTGAACTAGATAGTCTCTAGAGGTCACTTTCAMCCCGGTTTGTTCCATGATTTATGCAGACTAGCTAAACAAAATAGCTTCAGGCAGTGTCTGTTTGTCTTTAAGTGTGAGAACTAAGAGCTTTTGCTTAATGCAGTTTAAACACAGGAGACAGTCTCTTGGAGAAGGATAGATGAGTTCAGAACACAGCCTTTGGTAAAGAGGTTCAGCAGGCGTGGGAGGAAGTGAGCGAGGGTCAGTGAAAGCCACTGAAATCCTAGGACTTCTGGATAACGTTACTTATTTTGGTGCCCAAATGTGAGTGCCTTATCCTGATATTGGCAACTGAGTCTATTTGCTGTGTAAAAGAAATTTTAAAAGTCACTGGTATTTTGTGATTGCATGGCTGATGTTTTARTGCAATACAGCATTGAACATGCCTTTTCCAGGTGATACACTTTGTTCCTATTTTTGCTTTTTGCCTTTTCATGTATGTATAATGGCCTTGAAGAAATTCCTGGAGTGGTCCACACAGCTACATTAACTTTCCAATAGACATCTCTTCCTCACAGGTTTCCAAATTAACCTGGCAATGTCTAGCAGCCACCATAACTGCCATAATCCTCCCCTTAACTCCAGAGATTGCCAATCATTCTACTGAATTTCCACAGGACGTTATTGATAGGAAGAGGCCTGAGTTGATCCTGAATCACAGTAAGTCATGTCTGGTCAGATGAAGCATACACTAGTTTATTATGTTCCCTTGTGTTCTGGAAACAGTCTAGTTCATATCCAATCTCCTGTGCTAAGTTCTGATGTAAACAACTATCTAATTTGTTTAAGAAAAGCCTCATACATGACTTGCTAATCTTCTTGTAAAGGTTTTCTTGTAAAGATTTTTTTGTCAAATAGAAGTTCTTGGCAAAATTTAGAGCTTATTTAATATGCTGGATATCTTGATTCATCATTCTTATCCTTTTTTTGGGCAAAAGAATTAGGATATTTCTAAATACTGGAAATCCCTTCATGTGTCACTTTATGACGAAGTGCAGAAATAATGAGGAAGGCTTCTCTTGAGGCAGCGTGAACATGTTTCATCTGTTAGCTGTCTGCAAGTTCAGAGTTTCTCTTTGGTTTATTTTGTCATTAGAATTTATTTATCCTGCAAACCCTGTAATTGTCCCTGGAAGGCACCAAATCCCGTAAGTAAAACAATCAGGCTTCTAAAATTGTGTGTGACATCCAGATGCTAGCTCAAGTATAAGCCAAACTTTGCAATCAGTGTGATCTCTCTCACCGTCTCTTGCCTATAATGTACATCTCTTTTCATGCTGGTTCTGGCACAGGGGGTGACAGTGCAGGTGCTCTGCCTTGTATTATGAGCACAGAGACCACAAGTCGGTGACACACACAGATGCATGCACCCTTGGCCAGGATTTATAAGGCCAATTTGGTGCAGTTCATAGAGCAGTATGTAGTTCACAGAGTTTGGAGTTGACTCAGTTGATGAAACTGCCCCATTTGAACCCCTGGGGGCAGATGAATACTATCCAYAGAACTCCACAGAATGAGTACAGAAACAATATTGGTTTGTGGTTCAGAAGGACATCTCTGTCTGAGATTTCTTCAGCTTGTTTAATAGGAGTTGATGAAATACTTACATCTGGTTTTGGAGAGGTGTCCCCATTGGCATGACTTGGGAAGATGTCTAGTGCTCTTCAGCCATACATACTTTGGTAGAGTTTTTGGGAAGGGCTGCATAAAATATTTGGTGTTGGGATAAGGTACTTAAACAAAAAGTAGATGTRCAGCTTCACATGGAGTGATGCTGAAAGTAGAGAATTAGAAGACTTAAAGGAGCAAGAACGGGACGTTGTGGTAAAAGGAAGGCAAGCACTAAAAGCAGTCTATGTTCTCACTTGTCAAAACTGTTCTTAATTTTGTATGTATGGTTACTTGCATATGGGAATGACAGCTGCCTAACCAGAAAACTTTTTGCTGCATTCAGGAAGATGTTTAACTACACTCTCCTTRGGACTAGGATAGAAATGTCTGTACCTTGAGAATTTTTAACTCTTGGGGTGCAGGTGGTTGGGTGCTGAAAAAGGACTAGTCCAAAGCTGTATTCATCCTGCTGATGTGATGTGCAGCCTCAGGGAAGCAGCAACATTTGTGATTGAACAGGGTTTGAAGTGCTGATAACCATGTCAGAAAGTGGATCGTGTCCAGCCATCTAAGCTGAGTTKTGTCCTCCTGGGAATAAAATGGGTGTTTTATGAGTGATAAGCCAGACTCCTCTGCCACTGATGAAAACCAGCTCTGTCCTAGCCAGTTATCCAGTTTACTGAAATGTTGGAGCTTGAAGCTTTGTAAATTTGAGCACTGTATTATGATGTGTAGTGGGCCTATATTGACAATCATGCCAGAAAATGCTGAACAGGGTGAACTGTGAATTACAAAACAAATAGCTCACTGGAGGAGCTCTTGATACCTGCAGCAGATCTGCTCTGCAGATACCTGTTGAATGCAGGGCATTTGACCTCAAGGACTTAATTTCCCAAGAAAGGGTTCCAGACAATTTGATGAGGGTGCTACAAAATTCRCCAGAATTCACAGTTCACCACTGTGAATTGTGCTCTCCGTCTTTGATTTCCTCTTTTTTTTTTTCCCTCACACACAGTACAGTCTTGGATGCAGGTACTGAAACCAACTGAGTACCTTAYATATAAGAGTGAAAAAAGATGATAGATTATTCAGTGTTTAACATAATGAATTTCCAGTCTTCTGGCTATTTTCCTGTGCCTGTCATTTGTAATGAGATGTCTGTATCCTGTAGAGAGCTTGTCTGTTCTCTACTTGTTCCTTCCTGCCTTGTATGAAACTCCTGTATCGCCAGGGGAAGATGAGGGCTGCAGTAAGTGAGGAATAAGCAATGGTTATGGGTGAATGCTTTGTCTTGACCTACTGCAAATATCCAAACAAATAATTTTCAGTAACAAGTAAAGGGAGGGGGAAAAGAAGATCTTGGCACCAAACAGCAGGAGAACATAGGAACTARGAGACAGGATGAAGTGGTGTTTGGTTATCTTGCCGTGTTTTAAGAGAGTGCTTTTTCAAAGAGGCATAAAAGAAATTAATGCAGTGGAAAAACAATAACAAATGCTATAAAAATACTTCATAATTGGAATGCAGTCTGTCACTTTCCACTTCAAGGAGCRGTTAAAAAACATTTTCATTTAGCCTCTTCACTCGTATACATGATGGTGAAATATTGTCCCTATCTCATGCATGAAGAGATTATCATTCAGGGTCGAATTTTGGGAAAGCAGCTTATGCAAACATCCTGGACACTGCATCTTTGCAAACTCAGTCTGCCCTTCTGCCTCAGGATGCAAGAGTAACTGAGCAAATTAGTCAGTTACTACTCAGTAATTTACTCAGTTATAACAGTAACTGAGACATAGCAGACAAGTTGAAAGAGAGTCAGAAAAGTGTTGGTTGTTTTGAGGAGAAGATATGTTGAGTTGCTGGAGCTGAATTCCCTCTCYTCTCCATAGACTATTTCTGTCTGTCCCTTAGTTTTGGAGTTTTCAGGGACTTTGTTACTCTTATTTTCTACTAACRCCATTCTTCAGCTGCAGAGCAAATGCTGTATTTTGTCTTGCAGGTATGGCAGGTCAGGTCCTACCCCTGGATGCCTGATCCATGATCTTCCCAAATTAGTGTCTCTCCGAGATAGCCCAATCCCAGAACCGGCTCAGCAGTGYTGAATGTCACTGTGCCAGAGACAGGGGTAAAGACTAACTCAAGTTGGAATCTCTAAAGACTCAACTTGCTGCCCTGTCACAAAGACAGGACAGGAGCAACTGGTGACTACAGGAGGGACTGGGTCTCCTAGCATTTCATTTTCTTTATGTATTTCTGGAGCTTTCCATGGCCAAAAGCAACATCCAGCCTTTTCATGGTTCTGCTGGAGGCAAGTGCACGTCAGAGGCATTGCTGCTGCTGCGCTCCCTTAGGCTGCTGTTGTCTTTGCCCGTCTCTAGAGCTGGCCTTGGTCTGATCAGCAGTGAATAATAAGGGATACTGCAGACCGGTTTCTCCCTCAGCTGCATGTTCTGTGAGTCTTTCATCTGAATGACAGAAATAACCCCCCAAATTGTGATCACTAGAACTTAAAAAGATTTTTTTTTTTTTTTTTAACAGACTAGGGTTACATGTGACCTAGGTAGGAGTGGATGAGCATCTCAGTTGCTTTGGGATACATCGCTATGTGTTGGACTTTGATTTTTTTTTTTTTTCTTTTTTCCCCTCCATAGTTGAAAAGAGGATGAAAAGGAGGTRAGAATTGATAGGTGAGGATATAGTGGTACAATACATGTCAATAATGACAGTATGGCTCTAGTTCTAGGAGAAGCACTAGAAACCTCAACAGAACCAGAGGAAAATATAAAACAACTAGTAAAAACAGTATGTCAGGTTCTGCGGTCTGGGCAGCCTTCTCATGGAAGGTGATGAATAAAAGTGGTGATGTGCATGGTATGGTGGATGGGCTTTGGGCACAGAATCTTGTGAATTAAGGGCATAGAGTGCGGGTCTAGCTTGGGGAGAGAGATTCTAGATATRTTTGCAAAGTTTGGCATGAAGACTGGAAAAATAGCATGCATAGCTTTGCGATATAGTAACTTGTAGAAGTTTTTAAAAATAAGAGAGAGGAAAAAGAAGGGCACAGTCTTTGAGTGACTCCTAGAGAAGTCATTAGGAGCTTTTGCTAATGGTTCTGCCAAGTCAGTTGATGAGAGGCTGATCCAYGGCATTTGATCGTGCTTGGAAAATGATCCATCAGTATGAAAGGTAAGTAAAGCTCATCATCAAATAAGGTAACCATAATTTCACAAAATGTAGAATTTTGATTTCATTTTCTAACAAAGTTGAGTGAAATCAATGAGATGCCTCTCTATGAAGCACATCTCTAAACTCCCATTGGCCCCAGTTTGGGGTTTTGTTGGTGTGGAGAGGATTGCTGCTGTTTTAGGAAGGGACCTTGATTACTTTTCCACATTTCCATGCATACATCTAGCACAGATACATGAAGGTGTCCACCTGGATTACCTGTATAAAATGAGTACATTTGTAAATACTGTTTTGCACATATCTTCAGGGTGTTCAGTTTAAAGTTTTGGGGTGGTTTTTTTGCTCCTTATTTGGTCCTTATTTTGGTCCTTATGTGGTCCTTATTACTTTTGAGAAAAACTCAGTGATCTTWATGCAAATAGGCAATTCTGAATTCCTGTCTGAGGAGCAGCCATGGTATCAGGAGCTCTGAATTTGATTCCCTGCCTCCCTGGGGAAAGGAGAGCGAGAAGAGGGGATTAACCAGACCCYGAGAGCTCCCTCCACTGAGGAATTCCTAGTATCCACCACCCCGCAATCACTTACTCCCATGGGTATAAAGTTTAAAGGGGAACAACGAATGGAAGGTTTTCATAATGRTATCATAAGATTCACAAAATATGTTAAAAGATATCAGACTTAATTCACAATGTTTATAACAAAGTTTCCATTAACATCTGCTATTCTGGCCATGATTTGAGCAGTCTGAAAACAAGCACTCGCCATATGGGAGTCGAGGAGAGAAAGAGAAATCTTGTTAGGGTAGTGTTGCAAGAAAGCCCCAGAGAGATGCTGAAGCCTTTCAAGGGAAAGTAAATGTTTGAAACTTAGCATTATAACTGAGGTTGGACACTGTTGCTGTCCCTGTGGGACTGCTCGTCTAACCGTAACAAATAAAACCATGCTTAGGTGCAGATCCTGCTGCTCTACCTATGATACTGTTCCCACTAATTTTATACTCAGTCATGTGATACCTGGTCCTGGTATGGTCTTCCTCTTCCCGAGAAAGCACTGGATCAAGCAGGGCATCACTCTGTTGGGCTTTGGCAATGTTYCAGGCTGAGCGCCTGTGTCTGAGGAGAGTGCTGAGGGTGAGAGGATCTTGATGTTAACATTTGTCACATTGGGACTTCGCAGTGAATAAGTTTCCCTTTTTCTGTGTCTGCTGCTGACAATCAGTGGATGGAGGCACAGTGTGATACTGACAGTGATARAAGAGACAAGTTATTGCAAACTTTGCAAAATACTGGAGTTCTTTTCATCCAGCAAAGTATCTTTGTTGGCTAGTACCGTAATACTAGGCAGTATTATTGTAACATTGCTTCATTCTTAATATCCAGACAATTCAGACAATAACACTGGCCACTTCCAAAAACCCCAGTCTTAGAAATGTTATTTTTCTGTCCTCTTCTGTTTTATTCTGTCCTACTAGAATCYTACCTTTGTCCCCCTTCTCAGCCCAAGTGACAGGAAAAAAAAAAATACATGTGTATTACAAAAGCAAAAACAAACCTGGGCTCAAACCCGTATACTTTTCTATGCCTGAAGCCCATAAAAGAAGAGAAGTGTTAAGCAGCTGTTGGGCCATCAGTTACTGCATCCAAAGAAAGCTCTATTAATGCAGTAGGATTTTTATTCTAATCTCATGCCAAATAAGCATCAACTGTAACAGCTTAAGGGTTTTGACTGAATGTCAGCTGTGAGCAAAGGAGAGCTGACACCTTGGGAACTTTAGTCCTCACAAGCTGCCGAGGTGATWCTTCCAGAGGGAGGCTAAAGGGCAGCCAGGCAGAAGGAGGTTGACGTRAAGGCAAGGCTGGCCCTGGCAGGGCCACTCATGAGGTTTTAGCCACRTAACCCWCTGGRKAASGGAAGGGAAGGAGAAGGAATCAAAATCAGAGACTGGGTCAAAACCAGAACTACTGTCCAGCTTGTGTTTTGGTCTTCTGTTCTGCTCTTTGGTGTTCAGAGGAGGGGAAAAAAATAAAGGAGGGTGATGGTGGGGAAAACACTCATAAAACATTTCAATACAGATAGAGGACGCTTCGCTTCTTGTGCCTGCACTCCACTTTTCTAGTCTGTTCAGTTCATAATCCCATGGCCTTCAGTTCTGTGCTCCCTTCCTTTCCTGTTTTCCATGATGCTTCTGCTACTGTAGTGCCGTCGCCCAGCTCCCAATCACCTTGCATTTTGTTTCTTCTTTCATATGCCACTTTTGGTGMTCCATTTCTCCTATAGGCTTCTGTACTATTTTGACAATTAAAGTAGCTCCAAAAGATTTGACAAGGAGATGATGGATGCCAGCAAGAACACMAAGTAGAATCTGAAGTGTTTAAAATCTCACCTTGTGAAGAAAGATGCACGATTCCCCTAGGAGAGCCTCCCTAATTCCCTGCCTTTCTTTGCTAGTATTAACGATGAGCTGGCTATAAACAGCACAGTAATAAAGATGGTTGGAAAGGGTCTGAAGCATAGGAAGGATGCTTCTGCCTTTCTGAAACCAGGCCCAAGTACTTYGCAGTCCTGAGCACGTTAACATCTTATGTGACTCCTGTTTCTGTGGGAAGCTGGCTGTTTCTCCATGCATGTGAGAGATTCACCACAGTGTGATCAAGGCTGTATCCCTCTTATAAGGGGAGCACKGTGGTTCTTCACATGTGAAGGAAGAGCATAAGACAAATGAAATTTARTTATTTAAAAAATCTCCCCTGTGAATGTTTGGCTGGTATCTTTGCTATGTTCCCAATCTTGAGGTTGGTTGGTTGGTTGGTTGTTTTGTTTAAAGGAGGAAAAGTGTCAGGGTACCGACTTCAAACTCCCAAAGGAGGCCAGTCTTCATGAATGTAAACCAGAAAGTGCTGATGTCTTCAAACACACTGGCATGTTGGGACTTGAGAATATATTCCATTAAGGCTCTGTGTGCCTGGCTGTTGCTTCCTCAAAGAGTAATGGAAAGTCTATAGCTGTCCTTGTTTTTTAGTAGTGCTATAAAGAAACCATAAATCATTCAGGGAACCTGAGCCTTTAATGAGCAGATCTGGTAGAGCAAGCTTGTTAAACATATTTGTTGGGGAAATGTACAGCTCTAAATAATTTACATCTGGTTATGGTATACTTATCAGGTTTGATTTTCATAAAAAAAACTATAAGAGCATTTAAGTGATGGGTAGCAAACCCATGAAAAGATTTTTATGTAGCTCTGTGAATATTAATATTCATAGTTAATACACATGGAAGGTGTGTGTGGAAAGAGAGTGAGAGAGAATGTGTGTGGATGGAGGGGAAAAAGAGAAATAGGATTTTATTTTTGGACAGGACAGGTTGGAGCGGGGAGGAAGGGCTGCTCGCAGCTCGTGCTCTACTTGTCCAGTGATGAGAAGCAGAGAAATATGCTTGAGGAGGAGGGGSCTGTCATACCTGCTCATGATGCAAAGGTCACTGCAATTTAATGGCAGTCTCCTCTCATTTTGTGCATCTCTGCTATGYTCCAATAATCCCAGTATGACATTTCATTCCAGTTTAAGGAGGGAAATGAAACTTAAAAAGAAAACATTTCAWTCCTTAAAGTTCTAGGTGACTTTTCTTCCAGTCTGGTTGTGATTTGTTTGTATCTTTTCACAATTACTTGAGAATGGAAGCATTAGTGTGTTTATTTTTGTAAGAAACATCTACCCTTCAGGGTACTAGTTTTGAGGTGCTGAAGAGTTGAGAATTGTACTTAGGTGTGCAATTTCAACCCTGAAAAATTAGCTTCCTACTGTTTTAATGCAAAGGTGTCCAGCTGTGTTCAGTGCAATGCTTGCTTGCATTTCCACTAAGTAAGAGGGAGAGGTGGACAGACCAAAAATCATCTGTGCAACTTGGGCAGAAGGATGCCAGATTCCTAACAAACTGGTCAAGCTTCACAATTTCAATCCCAGTTTTAAATTCTACTGGGTTCTGTGGGGCTTTTGTTTGAAGTGGGGTGTGTGTGTGTGTGTGTGTGTGTGTGTGTATATATATATATTATAAAACTTGCTGAATTTGGGCTGATAGCTCTGCAAAACCATCTTGTAAAGACAAGCAATTAAGTATATGTTCTCAAAACTTTGCATTACAGTTACAGAATGATTGATTAAGCTGAAAACAAGCTGGAAGGGAGAAGCTGGAGTGTTGGATCTGAGACATGACAAAGAAATCACCTCACCAGTACCTCAAAGAGTGCTCTCAAGTTGCTGATACAGTGGGATTGCAAAGTAGGAGGATGGCTTTTTTATTATTGATGSTCTTAACATCCTGAAATTCTTTAAGTTTCCAGGAGCAGACTAAATACAGCAGCAAAAATAAATMATTTGAGATTTATTTTGACTTAAAGGGTTATTTCAAAACAACATCCATCTGTGAGGAGTTTTGAGGGCTTAGGAAGAGGAGAAGCTTCCTGATGCTGTTCTTTTATTTTCCCTGGCCGAGGCACTTATCAGGCCCCTCTTCTCTGCTGTAACTGTATCTGAGGGAGGCTCAGCTGTTCTGCTCCACCTGGGAGTCTGGACTGTCCCGCGCCGATGGCACCCAGCTCGCTGCGATGGGTGCAGGGAAACGTGCTGGGACATCCGTGGCGTGTGGCCTATTGTGGGACCGGGTGGGAGGCCCGGCTCAGGGAGGGCTGCAACAAAACTTTGTTTTCCTCTATCTGGGCTGTACTTTCTGTGATATGGAGGTGCTAGAAACTGCTCTCTCATGGAGTTTGCAGATAAAGTCATAAGGAGGTCGAGGAGTTGGCATAACTGTCTAGAGCTTGAGCAATGAACAGCTCACGGATGCTTTCTGTTGCTGCTGCTTGTTTGTTTGTTTGTTTGTTTTGGTCATTTGTGGTTTACTTATGAGTAAGGAAAGATCAAGGACTCTTTTAAATCTTCGATAGTGATCAAAATATTGATACTTTTCAACCTAACTTACTTAAAATGAGTAAACATGAACTTAATGCATATAGTTTCAGTGTATTTTTTTTCAACTTTTGACCTTGAGAAGATATGCCAGTTATGTCAGACCTAGAAGTAAAATTTAAGGAAGGTGCAGATCGTGTCCAAACACTGATGTTCAAGTGGGCTATCTCAAACTGTGTGTGTGGTTTGTTTGTTTGTTTTTTTCTTTTTTCTTTTTCAAGATTGGGAATTAAAAAATCTATTTATTTTTTATTAACACGTATATTATTTAAGCCATACTTTAGTATTATCAATACATGRTAAGCCTGATAACACAGATATATTATTGCCTGTCATAATTTCTGTTAGAAACAGTCCCCCTCCCCCAGGAAAGGAAAAAGCTCTTAATCTTAATTTTATTTTTTTTTTAATTGTTAGTGTCAGACTGTCAGATTTTTTCAGTAGCAAAATCACCTGATAAAGGCAAGATGGACAAGATAAGAACAGTCTTGTATGCAGACTTGTGCAGCTCTTCTGATTATGCTAAAAGGAAAAGATCCTTCAGCTAGCTGTCGTCTTCCAATGCTCTCTATTAAAACAAAAACCACAGAATGAATATATAGTGACTCTTACTGCTTGAAAAACCTCTGTAGTAAGCCTGGTATGCTTGCAAATTGGCATGGAATCTGTAGTATAAATCTCCCCTGCACACAGGAAAGAATGTGTATAATGTGATTTATTGTCAGATTTGGCACAGATGATGATTTCATCCCTTGCATGGGAGAGTTCTTCTGCAGGGCGCAGTTACTCATATTGGCAAGATCTAAAACAGAAGCACTCCTTACCCACTGCCTGCATATTACAGTGCCTATAGCATCATTAGCTTCTAAACGTATCCATTTAAATAGAGGATATTGTTTCATTGTCCTTTCCATAAACTCAGCACTGCAGTAACAGAATTTCCATATTCTGAAAGTTGAATTTATACCTACTTGACTTAATTGTTTTAATGTAGGCCATTTTTTTTCAAGTTCTGAAGAACTAACCCAACCATCTTGTGCAAATACACCCTGAGATTGTTGAGTTTATTTTAGTCTTACTTTAGGCCTCTGCTGTAGTAAGGCATTAATCAAAAGTATGTAAGTTGGGAACTATGTTTAACGGAATAGAGCATAGCTTGAGGGCAAGGTTAGATTCTCTGGGAGTCTGGCATTTTCTAGAATGGATACTCAAGGCATGCTAAACTCGCTTGTTATTATGACGTTTGACCCCAACCGTGTATTTTATAAATATATATATATATATATAGGTAAGAGCTATAGACATAATTTAACCAGAGCATACATTTGACATCTTACATATAATAAATCTTACATATAATAAAACACTAGCAAATCTAATACTTTAAAAGCCATTCCACTTGCAAAAAGTGTTATGCAACACAGAGCTGATATTGTTGAGCAATAATGATATTTTTGGTAGTATTTATGGCACAATAGGACTATCTAATATTCAACAGGCAAATAAAAGTTCACGTCTCCCTTGAAGGGCCCTGTCCTCAACGTGTTTTCAGCTTTCTTTTTGAATAGTCACATTGAAGTCTTGGGGCCACTTTACAGCAGCAACTGAATTTGCACTTACCTGTCTACAGGATCATGGTCTGAAAGTAGACTTACTCAGTCAAGTGCGAGTCCAAAACCAGGGTAGTAAAGGGGATAAGTAAAAAGATACCCAGAATGCATGTACTCAAGAACGTGTGGTGCAACAAAAGAGGAAGCTTGTCCTGGAGGAGAATACAAAACCAGAGGATGATGTTATTTAAGGATGACATTATTTMAGTTGATTTAATTACTGTATACTTGCTATATTTATTTATTTTTGCTACAGGCTATCATATCACTGAAAAGCTTTATAACAGAAAGGGCTATGTATTTGATATTTACTAAAATCTTAGGGGATGCTTTATTCGAAGGAGTGAAACTTTCTCAAGCAAAAAAAGCTTTTGCAGAAATTCTGTGAAGATTTTCCTTTCCCAAAGGAGTCATCATAAGAGCTGGAAAACATGAGTAACAAATATAGCAGCTCACAAGTTGTGACGGTGAAGGCAGAAGGATGAAGGATGTGGGGAGGAAGAGGTGACATCCTAACCAGACCAGAAATGGAGATCCCCTGGGTTTGGGACAGGCTTTGACCTGTTTCGTGGTATTTTTTCTTCCCTTGGGCTGTAAGAAAAGGTTGAAAAGTAATGACTGCACCTGAGCTGCTGCTTTTGGTCCTGATTTCTATCTGTTTTACTACGAGGGCCCTGGTGAATATTCTAAGGTCTGGAGTTGGCAATTTCAGAATCACAGGGGCAGAGAGGTGAAGCTGACCTGAAATGAATCCCTGCATGTGCTGCCACTTGGTCTGTGTAACAGTTTGCTTTAAAAAGCAGTGGTAAAGATAATATGCCATATGACCCCCCCATTCTAATGCTTGATCTAAGAAGGATGGGTAGAACTAGGTAGGGACCTACAAAGAAGTAGGTAGGGACATTTTCTGTAAAGTCCGCTGAAACAATTTTTATTTAATATCCATCCTTTTAAGCATTGAGAAGAATTGGCTGCCAGGGCATAATTTCACTTCCTAACTTAAATATTCAAATAAAACAAATTTGCACGTACCTAAGCAAAAGAGTGACACAGAATCCTATTGAAATAATTGATCGTGCTACATTGAGAATGGCAGTTATGAAATCGTTAATCCTTTCCTATTTCCATCAGAAACGTGGAGGAGGACTTCAAAGTTGGTAATAGTTGTTGATATGCTAGAGCAAAGCCTGAGGGAAAGAAAATTTTCACTGCACAGTCTATCTGGTTGTTGACCTTTCATTTCCAATCTGCCTCTTGGTGTTTTTCAGAAATTCTAGTAGCAGAAAAATGCAGTGCACTGATACCTGAGCCTGTTGCGACTTTGAGGAGTTGTTTGTGTGTCTGCTATTTGTGTCTGCCCCACATAAATGCCGTGTATTTGGACTGGATTCATTTACAGTTTTTGTCTCGAGGGAGCACAAAAGGAAACGTTTCAATGTGCCTCAGACTCTCTTCAAAGTCTATTTGTAAGGCACTGAGTCAAATTCCAGCAAGTGACTGGCCAAGACAGTGGTTCTGTCCCCTTTGGGATCTGAGTGATACACGTCTAATTCTGTGAAAAGGGAAATGGCCTTGGAAATAGACAACAAATTACAAAGCCAGAGCAAAGCTCTGTTTGTCACATGGTTCCCTAGACAAGCTGTCTGCGATTCTGCTCCCTCCAATAGCACCTTGTGTTTAGTCTGAGGTTTAGATATAACTGCAACCAGTGTCCTGGTTGCACTCAGCAGTCCTATAAACCTCACAGTAAACTCTAGGTCTGGAAGTTCAGCAAAGCTCAGGAGATTTTGTTTTTAGACTTGCACCATTACTTTGAGTTCAYGAACTTCTGTATGTAACTTAATCAGATTTTCCTTCAAGGAAATGAAAGAAATGAGCTTAAGAAGAAACTTAAGTGCTTTACAGCTAAAGGAAAATCTATGTTACATCCACAACTGGGTGCATGKTAAAAAGAGACTGGTTGGTTGATCTGTGCCGGCATCTATGCTACTGATCCTTCTTACTGTGAAAAGAGTGCGTTAGAGTCATTACTGTGGTAGCATCTTATCTAAGTAGAATTCTTCTAGCTGGGCCACCTTTACCACTGTAGATATGTCTCTGCTTGTGTTTTTGCTAATTACATAAAGCCATGGCAATAACCTCTCCCAAGTAATGCTGCTATCTTCAAAAGAATCATCACAAATAAAATGCCATTTTTTTCCATTATGACTGTTTGAAACACTAATATTTATGATTTGATTTTTGGTGCCTTTTTTTTATTTTTTAAAACTCTTATTTCTTCTTCCTGACATCTTTGTGCGTGCTTGTCCAAAAATCTGACATATATGTTTATTCTGCGTTGTGTGCACTAAGATGGCCTCCATTGGAAATTTTTGTGTGACAGGGKTTTTTTTCCCCATTTGAAGATGAAAAGATCTTGAAAAGCAGAGACCCATGTGTCTCTACCTAATTTCAAGCCTGTTAATGTGACTCAAAGTTAGAACAGTGCCTTGGTGTTGCTTCTGGATGAGAGTGCTCACAAACACTGATTTCTGAGGTTTCCCTCCTTCCTGCTGCCTTATTTATCCTTTTTTTTTTTTTTTCACTGATCCACCCTTTGCTGTTTAACCCAAGCAGAATACTTCTCATCCAGATGGTTAGAGTGTACTCCAAATTAAGCAGTGTCTACTTAACCTTCTTCTACTTTAGATAGATCAGAAGGGCAACTTTGCTCTTGCTCAGTGTAAGAGCTCACTTCTCTCTTGTGTTGCTGAAACCTGAGAGATGGTTGTTGGCTGTCTCCTAAATGCTTGCGATTTTTAAAATTAAAAAAAAAAGAGTCTGTCTTTTGAGGGATGGAAAAATAAGACCACTTACAGTGAGATGGTTTCAAACAAGACTCTGTGACTGAGCTGTCAGATGACATCCATGTACGGCTGGGTTTCCCACTCTACTGTGAAATGGCTCCTACCAACATGCACAAATAGTGCATGCACCTGACTGCCCCACTTAAGCTCCTCTCCCATAAATCTGGCGTAGCCTGGGAGTGCTGAGGGGCAGCAGGATAGGGTGATGCACTTGGGAGAGTGAGGACTGCTGGGCAGCCTCAAACCAGGCATCCTRGGTGTTTCTTCTGTCTGCAGCATGGCTTTTGCCCTCACCCTCAGAGAAGAAAATGAGAACAGGAAATCTGTGGATGAATCTTCCCAACTTCAGCTGTTTAGGGCTTTCCTGAACTGGACTCAGTATCTGTATCATCAGTATCATATGATCTTGCTGAGAAGTAACTACTAACTAATAATTCTGTCTAATAGTGACACAACACGAGGGGAGAATAGTGGAGCATAAGCCATGCAAATGTATTTGACTTTAAATTGTTTCTATGAATTGTTTGAAGAGATTTCTTGGTGTTTCTTTTTCTTTTAGCTTACTATTCCTGTAATCAATGTTTACAGAAAAAACATTTTTATTTTTCTAAATATCTCCTTTGTGGGCAAATATAAAACAGCTTCATTGAAAGTTTATCCTTTATCTGTGTCAAACAATGTGCCTATTTTGTGCTGGTCATTTTGACATAAGTTGGTGTCTGAGTGGGCTGGAAAGCGCTCTAGAAATCACAGTGCACTGGCCTCATTCTCCCTTCATTTGGGGTGACAGGTCAGGTTGTTTATTCTGTACTGCACTCATGCATTCTGTAAAGCTAAACACTGTGTAAGCATGGGAGATGTAGTCAATCTAGGATGTAAGGCTTATCAGCAGAGGTTGGAAAGTGGCAGCAGGAGCTATCTCTTATGCCAGAAATCAAGTAGTCACGTGTTTGAGCTTCGTGCAGTATAGATGAGACAGGCGAGAGGAATTGATAGAAGGGCCTTTCATGCTTGTGAAGTGCATCTAGCCTGCGGGCTCATCGATGAGTCTAGTATTGCCCCTGTGATGTGCAGCACGATGCACCTGGATGCTCTAGAGTATCATGGCAGCCTGTCTAGAGAGACTCTTGGGGTGAATTAGCCTGTGGCAGTCCTAGAGCACATCCAAACTGCACCAGGATTTCAATAGGGAGTAGTTTCTGACATACAAAATTGCCTAGGAAATTGGAGACTCTCTCTAGGTAGCAGTGGATAGAAAGCTTTTCGTTTCCCTTGGAATTTTTCCTCGGAATTTAGGAGGGTAACCAGCCTGCTTTCTCAGCCTGCTTTGCTTAGAAGAGCACAGTTATATCCTCATAGCCTCTAATAAAGAAAAGGATTTCACAGGACAGCTTCACTGCAGATGCAAACAGAGACAAATAGGCTTTGCAGCAACAACTTGTCTGAGGAACCAGGTTTATCAGCTACTATAGTGATTCACACTGTGCTTTCTGTTTCCCGTTGCAGTTTGAAATAAGGCTCAGTAGCGTCATAGCTTGTGTGTTTGCAGTAACTCCCAGCTCATGCATTTTTCTTTAGGCAGGAATTCACACAGGCTTCCTGTTGGAAAAGACCCTTAGGTGCTCCTGTGTAAACACAGGGCCCAGGTGGACAGATTTTGCAATGGCTCCGTCTGCTGGGTACAAAGGTCTCTTGAGTGTTTAGATGCAAATATTGAACATGGGCCTGCTTTGAACAGCTGGTCGGAAGTGGCTAGGCGCGAGCTGAGCTCTCCTTATTTTTCTGTGTGCAGTGTCAATGCCATGGGTGCCTTTTCCTGCTCAACTGTCCTAGATGAGCTCTCACATAGGAGTGACGGCACCTCTCGATGGTGTTTTCTAGCTCTTTAGAAAGTTTTGCCTGGCAATTTTCCTTTTGAATTCAAACCAATTAACATTAACATCACTGCCTGTTTCTGGTGGCACACAGTGGGTATCAGTAAACAGAATATAATATATTAATGAGCCTGGAGAGCAGTAGGGGAAGAAATCCAGATGGGCTAACACGCCTTCCCTACAGCCAAGTGAGAATAAACAACATTCAGAGATGAGAGAGACAAATGCAGTATCTGTTTATGGTCAAATTAAAAGTGCAGGAAAAATTCCAACTATTAAGGCAAGCAGCTCGGCAGGAAGGGTGTTTCTCTGCATGGTGAACCAAAGAATGAACATTTGTGAGAAAGTTATGCACGTCCTCTTGCTTCATCAAGGACCTGAGGAGCCTTGGGGTATTTATGGTAATCCTGGGGAAGTGCAGGAAATCAGTTTCCCCTAAAATGCCCTTATTTATTTATTTTAATATTTCACCACCTCATATTTTCAGCTCTCTGAATGTTATTTATTACTGGGACAAACTTTTAAGGTTCCTTTTAGGGAAGTTTCATCTGGAGCCTGCCCTGGTGATGGGAAACACTGGTACTTGGTTACAGTGTGAGCGAGCTGGAGGTCTTTCTCTACATGCTGCTGAAAGACAGTGCAAACAGCCAAGGCTTTTTCTTTTTCCAAATTCAGTTAAAGAAGACTTCTTCTAACTTCCTATCATACCATATTTGGAGTAAGTTATGTTTAGTTGTGAGTAGCACTGCTAGCAATGTACTTTTTCATAAATGCCTTTAAATGCCTTGTCTAAAGGAGAAATCAAAGAGCTGGTTTATGTCGGTTATTCTGCATTTACAAAGGTATGATGCCTGAACTTGCACTATTGGAGTCGGAGGCAAATGAACCTTGAAAGAAGCCTACACGATAGTTCCTACAAGTAACCATCATCAGGAGGACTTCAGATCACACAAGCCAAGGGCTGATCTGAAGTCCTTTGCTCAGCCCAGGCAGGTAGCAGTTAAAGCACCCAGTTCCTTTGCTGTTTCCTTACCCAGCACTAGCACAGAGCATAAGGCTGGTCAGGCTGTCACGTGTGGCTGCCTGTGAGCTATTTACAACTCGCAGAATTTGTCCCCAGATATCAGACAGTGCTTGTCCCATTTAATTAACTGATACTAGGGCCAAATGCCCCTTTTTTTTTTCCCTCCTCCTTTCTGTCAAGTAACTTATTAAGGAACTAGATGATTGCTCAGAAAAAGCTGGATGTATTTTATTAGCATCAGAACTTGCAATGGAAAGAATGGAGAAATATAAATGAGTTTTGTAGAAAGCTCTTTAGCTCAGTTTCTCCTGGATCAGTGTATTATGAAACCATCTGCTTCCAAAGTCTATTCTGAAGAAAATGTGCTTGGCTTTCATAAATGAATGTGTTTCTACATGGGGAGGTCTAGAAAGTTATCCAGATTAGATGGGATTTAACTAATTATTTGGGCAATTCCATCTGTATAATTAGCTATACTTGAAATTGTTTGGGCTGGAGGCTTTCCCAGGACCATCAACTTATTTATACCAATAAAATCTTTTTATTTGGATAGGCCTTTGCTTAATTTGGTCAAATGTCAACCATGCAAGCATGAGGAACTTAATCAGAGACTTCCTGGAAAATTTGATGAAAAACCAAATAGCCAAATTTTAATGAAATTACATAATTCATTAAATGGCAGCAGTATGTTTAGAGTGGCGAAGCATTGCATGTTCTTTGAAAATCAGGATCTAGACTATTGCTGCAGAACAGTCCCTTGGATAAATTTTTTATATCCCTATGTTGATTTCTTGTAAGGATATCTGAAAATATTTAGCCATCTCTCTTATGGCATGGAGAGAGATATTTTTCACTAGCATATGATAAATACCTTGCCTGTATCTTCCTCTCAGGCAAAGGCATCACTTTGATAGCACCCTGTGTACAAGGGGAGTCCATCTCTACTTCAACAAACACAAGTAAACAGGAGAGTCAGGCTGGGATTAGAACAAGGTCTCCCAACAGACAGACTGTTGCCCTTCTGACAGACAGAGCTTCCTGCAAGTCTGCTTTCAGCACCGACTTGAAGAACAACAATTGCCATTATTTGACCCCTTCTTTGTTATGGCTGGGGTTTTAAATAATCCATTGCCATTGTATGACTCTCTTCCAACGTTTCCTCCATGCCATTGAATTCTATTTTCTATTATAAAGTCAGGGCTAGATGAAGTGTTTACTTCCAGAAATCCAGCCCTGGAGGAAACAATTAGGTTTTTCCTCTTCTTGGCCATTTATCTTGCTGATAATTTGTCATGTTGCAGGCTCGATTTATTTTTAGGTAATTTTGAGCTGAAACATGTCTTTTCTTGCTTTCTTTGCTTGTGAGAGTTTATTCAGACATTCCCGCTTAGTCAAGCTCCTTACAGGCAAGGTCTATTTGAGGAAACTTGCCTTCTCTTCCCCTTGTGTCACACTCAAGAATGTACAGAAAGTCTCACATTTGTCACTGAGGGTGGAGATTGCAGTCTTCAATGGAGCCGCTTTGCTTTTTTTAAAAAAAAAAATTTTTTTTGGTCCCCAAACACTTGAAACTCCTGGTGTTGTGTTAGAGAAAAGAGTTCTGCTTTTTAATGTGAATGAAGAGATATAGAAAAAAAAAATCACAAAATACGTGGTTGTCTTGTCCTTTTTGTAAAATAATTATATACCTGCTTTGTTGATGACTTAATTTACTTAAATTTTTAATCCTTTTGGTATGCTCAAAAAAAAAAAAAAAAGAAGCTTCTCAGAGGATGTATAGAGAAGAATCTGGCTCCCTGTCAGGGGCGGGGTCTGTTCTTGTCGTGTGCAGCGGCACTATGTAAGGTTTTACTGGGATTTGTTTGTGGTACAGGGGTGCCTCATATCAAGAGGGCTACTATATGCTTGGGAAAGATATCTTGGGTATAGGCAAAAGGGAGAGACTTTCTTCCTGGAAAAGGGAGGTTTTCTGAACAAGGATTTGTTGACCCCGGTAGCAGACTAACATGTTAAAATGAATGTGTTGTGGGGTGTGGTTAGGATGGTGTGTTCAGGTATCTTGGCTTAATGCTGCATTGTACGTTACAGGTATCTTTTTGAGACAGAGAAATGTTGTTGAGATTTGGGGCTGTGTGAGTTRGGCTGAATCCTGCATGTGTTCAGAGTCACTGAGAGAAGATTTAAGCAAGACCTCCAAAATGCTAACTTGAAGGATCTTAGATTCATTGAATGCTGGGCCGTTAAACCACATAACAAAACTTCACAGATGGGAGSAAAAAATATCAGATTAAAAAAAAAATGTAAAAGGGAAAATATCTAATATAGTAGTTCTAAGAAATATTTATTTTGATGCAGATCTCAGCCTAAACTGCAGGGGAAAAAAAAAAAAAGATTTATCCTGTCAAGATGCAAATTAAGAAGCAAGTTTGGTCATTCTTGTAGCAAGAAGATAGACCACTAGCACCTTTCTTCAGAAGTAAGGGACTTTGCATTTGGTGTGCATTAATATGAGKGTTGTGTAGTGTAAATGTTGAAAAAATACATAATCTGAAGGTGTTCTCAGCTGTCTGTGTGTGGCAGGAATTCCATGTTTAAAACTGAAAGAGTGGATGTGAGAATAAACATATGCATGAGGGACTATAATACAGTTGGAATATCACATGGCAGAGCAAAGGCCTGAGGTAGTGTTTGCATGAATCCATGGGTGATGAAATGCTCCAAAGAAAGCTGAGAGAGAATCAAAACCTCTTTGGCAGCCTTGCAGGTAGGAGCTAATGCTACAGTGGAGCGGTTCAAAGACATGGTTGAGTTTAACTCCGGCAGGTTGTTAGTTTGTCAAGAGAAAGGGAGCATCTTAACCTTCCTGTGGATGCTGGATGCTCCAGGCCTTTTGCTAATCACCCACCATGGCTAAAGATGGACCTGGGCCATCACTTGTATAACAGCTGAGCTGCAAACAAGGGCATGGCAGAGGGCAGCAACTATTGTCACTTCCGTGAGAACCARCCTAGTGCAGGGGGTGGCCTGGACGCCGAGCTCGTACATACTTTCATATCAAACTTCTGCCCTCAGTGAAGTCTGTCCAGCCCGTTAGCTTATTGTAAGTGAATTTTGGGAAAGCACTTGAGCAGCAAGCTCTGCAGACACTATAAAAAAGGTAACAAATCAACTCAGAGTCAAAATAACATAAAGGTTTCTAGGGTTGTTACYTCCTCAACCCACAGATCAGAGGTTTATTCTGGTTATGGTTATCACAGAATCTGGACGCAGCAGGAACATCATAAWAGTCATGCTGAATAAGACCTAAAGTGTCTCTCTTCCCCAGATCTTCAGCTGATGACCCTTATTTCTATCAATTTTTCTTAATATTTTCTCTCTCTTTCTCTTTTTCTTCTTTTTCCTGAATCTACTGTGACCGTATAGATGTGAGACCAATAGAGATGCTACTATAGCTTTCCAGGGGTAAAAATTAATATCTTCATTTTGCTCATTACAGCAGAGATGAATGAAGCGTTTGCAYTTTAAAGAAGTGCAGCTGGTTTAGTGCATGTACTTTGGAGACAAATTTAATAAGGTAAGGAGAAAAATAGATCAGCAGTTGGATGCCACTTAATGTATGGCACTCAAGCACTGCTCCTTTGAAAGAGGAAATGTTATTGTTGATGTGTGCTCTCGCGAGACAGGGTAGCACTCGCAGAGAACTGGGAAAGCCAAGGAAACAGAAACTCAGCAAATTGTGTTCAAAGTCCCCTATTTCTGGGGTGGGTCCCTCTTAAAAATTCAGAGCTGGTAAAGACCAGTATACATTTATAAGTCAATCAAGCAAGATTACTTTTTGTCTGGAGAACTTTCCCCTTATTGCTTTCGGAGATTCAGTTTCCTAGGGAAAAAAAAAAAGTGAAGAAAAGTAGGAAGCACCTGTCCAATTGCAGAATGATGATTTGAAACATGGACAGGAATCATGGTAACACTGTAAAGAATTTTCAGATTCTTTCGGCTCTTGAGATTGTTAAAGCATGGAAACTTGGGACTACGAATTGTTGCTTTGTTTTTCTCCTAGAATCCCTCATCCTCCTGAGTTATTTTCTGAAAACAGTCTTGCACTGGGTGGAGTCATTTAAGGCATATAGGAAATAGATGAAAAAAA
Organism: Eudromia elegans; assembly: GCA_003342815.1. Lineage (NCBI taxonomy): Eukaryota > Metazoa > Chordata > Aves > Tinamiformes > Tinamidae > Eudromia > Eudromia elegans. The sequence goes on from PTEX01000006.1 coordinate 5,472,004, forward strand.
GATTATATTTTGGGGATCTGCTGTCAATATTGCTTGCTTTGCTGACATGGATAAATTATGATGCTATTTGAGCAATGGAAAGGAAATTTTAACGCCTCTGTTCCTAAGGATTCTCAACAATTTATCTGTAAATCCAAGGAAAGTTGGAGAAAATAATTTTTCTGTATCTTTCTAAGCTGCATAAATAGRCTTGTATTTCGAAGCTATGTTTGTAGACCTTTAAAAAATATTTGGGAGGAATTCATAGCTTCTAAGGCCGAAAGAGACTCTTTATAACTTGATCTTGTGTATAAATAGACCACAAACTTCCAAACAGTACTCTCTCACCATTTACATTTTATGAACCCTTTGCATAACTGAGCTCCATGGATTGAAAAGGAGTATTTTCTCAAAGATTTTTTCCTATCTAGGACAAGGAATGAGCTATATTTTTTGTTTCAGTATTTATTTTAAGCTTGTGATTCATAGCTACATAGTTAATATGACTGTATCCTTTGTGACTTAAGATAAAGCATTCRGTCAACAGAGGCGAGAACATGGGCTGCTGCGAACTCCTGTACCCTGATGGACAGACAGATGGGCTGTAAATCATTTTGCTTTTGTGACCAGAAAAGAAAAAGACACAATTCACTATAATCGTGACATTGTATAATGATTGGTTCATAGCACATACTGTAGCATTCCAGTGGAGAGCTCTAACGATATCTCAAGGCTATAAAATCAAATGATACAGTGTTCATTCTTGATGATAACCAAAGGATTTTTCTCCTTGTTTATTATAATATTAAAGGTCTCTCAAACAAAATGAGAGAAATATCCATTTAGATTGTCATTCCAGCTTTTGATGTATTATTCGCAATGAAAACAATCTAAAGCCTTTCTATAGTCTCATCTTACAGCTGTCCAAGGCAACCTAAGCACTTTTTCAGTATCAAATAAGTTGAAGATTGGAAGTCTTATGTATTGTAATGTGTAMAAAGAGTTCCTAGGTCAAGGAAGGAAAGGGAGATGATAATGGCTACAGTTCAACATATGAGCAATGGAGGCTGTTTACCATTCAAGCAAATAAGACTTCTGTTGATTTCAAAGGAAAAAACAACAACAATCAATCCCTCAAATCCAAATTGATTATTGTTTTTAAGACTTAAAGGAGCTGAACTGGTGCACATACACTGATGCTTGCATCAAACAATGCCTACATGGACTCACTTTGGTAAGTGAGAGTCCAATCACTGCTTTCATTCTTTAAGAGGTAAGTATCAGTAAACACCACTTATTCCAATTAATAAACTCCATTTATGTCAAACTCCATTTATGTCCCACTGAAAATGATATGTGAAAAATGGACCCTTCAGGTAACTCGCAGGTCTTCATGACTTCTGCTAGCCAATTTTTCCAATAGCAATAAGGGATCTGGAATGGACACTAACTTTTAAACACATGCTATTACCATGGAGTGAAATTCAAAACTTGGAATAGACATACAGGGCTCCATTATTATTATTATTATTATTATTATTATTATTTTATTAATGAAAAAACTCACTACAAGCATCTAGAATGAAAAGATTTATCTTTCAAAGTTGATCAGGAGACAGAGAACCTTGGAGTGCCACTATAGTAATTAGTGTTATCTGCATAATCTTTATGTTGCTATAGTAATAACCCATCCTTAGGCTGTATCTCTTGTTGATCTTGAGGGCTTCTGATGTTCTGGTTTGCAATAGGTTGGATGATGTCCTCACCTACCATTCAAGCAAGGTCTTTGAAGCAAGACCACTGCAGCTCTTCCTGAAGCACCAAACCCCAGGCATACTAACTGAAATATAGTTGTGATATAGTCTAGTGAGATCCTAAATATCCATGTGTGGAAAGCAGGACTTTCCTTGGTGTAGCCTGGCCATCCAGATGGGCTCCTCTTAGATCTCACTTAGAAATGGAAGCAAGGCTGGACCAGAAGAGGAACCAGGAGAGCCAGGTACAAAGAAATGTGGGGGAGAAGTTTATGGATTCATGTTCCAGAAGTGAAAATAAAAGAAAATGCTAGAGTGGGAGGAGACTTTTGAATATAATAGCGTATGATGTTCACAGCAAACTGGAAACTCGAGATATTGAGTCTGGCAGCTTCTCAGAATCTTAATATTCATGCGAGTTGAATGCATTAGGAATGAATTAATGTGGCTGTAGCAATGGTTCATAAAGCATGAGAAGACAGATGCCTGCAATAACCAGATACTATGCTAGTTATACAAAGTCCTATCTTTCAGTCATTGATTATGAAGAACTTGCAAACTAAAAAGAAGGTGCAGGAGGAATGAAAAGTGAGATCCATGAAGTGTGTCTGCTATACAAGTAGTGAGTCCTGCCGAGGTCACTCTAATCACTGAAGTGCCAGCCCAGTTGGTAGAGCTGCCCTTCCAGCAGGTTGCAGAAAGCACAACCCATCCATTAGAGCTCAGCCAGGACASAACCTCCAGGCACGATTTGCCTCTCCTCTCCTTTCTGTTCTGGATGTGCACGCTCCTGCGTGTGGGATGTGCACAGAATAGGTGACTGGGAGCTGCAGTGCAGAGGGAGGAAAAGAAAAGGGATTTTCTTTAAATTGCAAGTCTTGGTTGGTCCTGTGCTCAGGGCTTCTGCTTATCTAATGTGAGGGCATTTTCCATGGCTTGTGTTATGCCAAAAGGAAGAATAATCAAGTAGTTTAAGAGGGACATTACCCTCACTTATASGTCAAATTTGCTTTTGTTTTTATGTATAGAACAGTATTTATTCACTTGATTTAACATTTGTTCTCTACAGGCAATTCTTTCYGTGCAAAAAAGGATGTGATCCAACAGAAGTCTCTCCGTGCAGGTCTGAAGGAGGCACTGCCGCTTCCCCTCCACTGAGAGGACCCRTCTACATGGGGAGAAGGGGAAAGCAGCTGCAGCTCATGGTCACCCTGTAGAAGACCCCGAGGCCACTTGGCCCCGAGCGCCACCCAGAGCAGTGCTGGGCSCCTCTGCAGCCGAGTGACCCCACTCTGGACCCGCTGAGCGGGGCCGCCAACTGCATGGAGCCGCATGCAGGGCCCCATCCACAGGTCCCCGCTCGCGTTCCCTGCGTGCGACCCAGCTCCTCAGCGAGACCGCTCCCTAAGCTGACGTTTCTGGACACCCAAATCACTTGCTCTGGACAAGGCAAGAGCCRGAGACAGCTCGTCCCTACACTGAAGCACCGAGGAGCCCGCAGAAATACGCAAGCGCTGGCCGAAGCGTGCAGCGCTGTCAAGCTGTCGAGCAGCAGCAGCTCTCATCTATTTTAAATTAACCCCATGAGGCAATGGATTCTGACGTCACCCCAGCATCGAAACATGCTAAAACTCATCTCAAGAACCGCTTTTTCCCTGAAGAGCTACAGGCTCCCTGATCACTTTTCAGCCATAATTCATTTTGAGGCAGTATTCTGCTTGCTTATATTTAACTTTCACTTTRTCGCTGAAACAATTATAATATTGCATGTTTCAGAATACAGAAGTTCCAAGTCGGTTGCAGTTATGCTGTGTCATGTCACACTGTAATAAAAAATACTCTGATTTCCCATTATAGTTATTTTAGCATCTTATAGATAAAAYTGAAACTAAGTCAAAACATTCTGGACTATAGCAAAATATTGTGGGATTTAGTGTTTGCTTTTTTTTTTTATTCCTCATTTATTTTTTTCCTAAGATTGCCTGAAGCCTGGGAATGCTGGATTGCRACAGGATAGAGAAGATATAGGGGGAAGAAAAAGAAAAAAGGGTTTCTATCTCCAGTGCCCAACAATCAGAAGTGGGGAAACTGAGAGAACTAAGCTTTAGAGCATACATCCTCTTCAACTAAAACAAGGTAAAGTAAGAAGGTAAGAAAAATTCGTACACGGTCAAAATTCGATTTTAGGTAATTCCAATCAAGATATATTTCAGAAGATGGGTCCAACTGGGAAGAAAAAAGAAAAAAAGAAAAAAGACGAACAGGGAAACAGTAAGCAGAAATGTTTAGGAAAGTTTGTATAGAAGATGGGAACTAGAGAGGCTAAGGGAGACTGAAGAGGAGCCTACATATAGGCTATTAAAAAGCCAAAAGCATTAAGCTTTCAAACAAATTAATGGATCTTAAGATTTATCAGAAAGTGAGGGAAATAACTATTTTGTAAGTTCTTTCKTTGCATCAGCTGTTATCACAGAGGATTTTGAGAGGACATTTATCCTGAATCCTTTCTTAGGTAATAAATATTGCCATGGATCAGAAGAGTTGGARTATTAACACAAGATAATAGATGAAAAGGTAGCAAGATGCCAGCCCAGGGACTTGGCAGAAGCTTCAGCTGAGCTGCTGAGAAAATAAGACAGCTCTGTTCAAACTGGTTACCGTGCTGAAGGTCTGGAGAGCAGTAATTCATCTAACCTATCCTTTAAAATGGCACAAGGGAAAATCACAGACCAACAAACCTTACTTCTGTATCGAGCTAACATTTCCAAGCATAAAAACATTGTAATTTAAGTCAGAAACTACAAACAAAAAGGTCTTCATAAACAAGTCTTCTTTCCTGCCTCTAATATGCAGGAATTATCTGAATATGTAAAAGAGAAATAGGAGTAAGTTGGTTTGATATATTCAGAATTACAAGGTGCATCTTTATATAACCTGTAATATTTGCACAGCTCAAGATAGAGCCATTATAAGAAACAGTATCAATTGATTCTTTTGGTGGCAGCTGCAGGACTGAATGCTCAGACTGAACTAACTTGTTTTCCCTGGTACAATCCTCGGCCAAGGCTGAATCACAGTGACAAAATCTACCTGGTACCAAGGAGCAATTTCACATTGGAGTGTTCACAGCCTATTGCCTTTCAGGGGCACTGCTGCACCTCATACTTATTCAAGGCAGAATTCAAGCTCCTAGTTGGCTCTAGTGTTTCTGGTTTTTACAGCCTCAGCAGCTTCAACAGCCTCAGTATAAAAAGTGTGAACAGTGAATTTAATGCAATCATTAAGGCGGTCATTCCAAATTTTGTTTGAATTAATCCATGTCCTACAGAAAAACTATGATGTAGCAGTAGGCAAAGCAAAAAATAGCAGCTGAAAAGAGTTTAATGGATAGCCTCTGTTGGGCCAAAGGACTGATGTTCCTTGTTATGCTTTCTGAAAAATAATTTACATTAGCAGATATTAGTTTCCAGTTTGTTTATGTAGATACTGATTTGCAAGAATACATCTCCAACAAACTATGCTGGTTTTATGAGTCTCAAAACACAGCTAAAGCTCTAAATGTCTGTTTTTCTTCCTTGATCTTCTTTTTTTTCTAAGTCATTCTCATCTTTAGTTATTTTGCAGAATTTTAAAATGAAGAGAACCTAGATCTGTATGATTCYGATATGCAGCCGGATTACCATAGTTGCAATGAAAAAAGTGAGTTATAATTAGGCATTGCTTTAGTGTAGCAATTGTACCTCACTGCATAAAGGGATGGGTAGACTCTTGAGTATGTTGATACACCTCGTAAAGATTTGGACCGAAACAAGTCACAGATTTGAATTTTTTTTTTTTTTTTTTTTTAAAGAAGATTTTCCCGACTCAACAATAGGACTGGCAGCTTTGTGATGTTTTGTGTTTGATTCGTCCAAGTGTTTATTTATACTTGTACAGGAAAAGTCATTTAGCCCTTTGTTTTGATTCCCTCAGTAGATCTGAACATATGCAGCTCATGGATTCCCTTTTGGGAAATTGTAAGGCAGGTGATAATCTATCATCATAATCTGTCATATCAGATGATAATCTATGTACTTGATGGCACCTTACATTAGACCAGCCAAATATTCTCCTTACTTTYTCTTGCCACCTTTTATGCAGCTCACTCCACAGCTTATGGTGTGCATTAATGTTCAATTCTAAGTTCTGTCAGGTAAACAAAGAACAAAATCAAAACCACACAAACTTGTCAATTTGAAGAACTTTATCCAAAAACACAATTTCCATCCAATGTTAACAAAACTTGTCATTTTTACCATAGCAAAAGAAAGAACTAGTATTAAGTACAGAGATAGTGAAAGCAGCCAACAATTTGAAAAGAATATATTAGGAGTTTAAAAGAATGCTCTGTTAACTAAACTTACTAAATACAATAAACTCAGAGAAAACAGAAGGTATTATTTATTTTCYTTTTCACAGATAGAGATCCACATTTCAAGAACAATCATTACAACAGTAAAAGATTTTTTTTTTCCAATAAACCAATCCCTATACTATGAAAACAATACAGAAAAGCCCTGCAAACCTGTTAGTGTACAAGAGGGGATAGCAAAGAGAAAGAACAGGAGAATAAATTGTWGGAGAAAATTAATAAAAATAACAGCATATATTAAAGGACTCCTGTAGGCCTCTATTTTATATGAGCTGAAAGAAGATGTCATTTCCAAATGACTGCAATTATGAGTGAAGTACWGATATTTCCAGGAGTGTCACTATTTAGTTTGCATTTTGGAAAAATAATATTTTAGGCAATAGTTAAGACAACTGAAAACTCAAAATGAGTATTACAAGCTACCTCAGGAAGCAAGCAACTGGATTTATTTACATTATTAAAAAWTTTAATCAACGTTTTGCAGCCCACTTCTTACAAACTTGGTAACTTTGGAACCAAAAGAGACCTTTATTAGAGAAAGAACAAAGTTTTGAGGTTACATGCTCAGACGATAGAAAAAATAGTGCAGCAATTTGTTATGTTATATACCCTACCAGTGTATCTATCAAAATATTCAGACTCCTTTTTATTACCTTCTGTTTAAAAAAATACAATGTGCCGTTTCTTTCTTCCCTTTGATTAGAAAAGCATAGATGTCCTTAGAAGTATTTAAAATAAAACCTCATCCACCAGAGCTAATCCTGCAATCTCGCCTACCACAGCTGAACCTTAGCACTACAGAGGTGAGTTTAATCCTGCTGACTCCAGGTGGAGGCAACRGTCCCTCTGGACCAAGCAGGATGTGAGACGGGGAACTTTAAGCATCCTTGTGATCAGAGCATCCTTGTGTCAGAACTCAGCAGAATTTTAGACCTAGGTCTGTAATAAATTAATTTTATTCCTCTTACATGGCACTGAATTACAGCAGAAGCACAGCGTAGTCTTGCTGACTGCAGCGCAGAAGGCTCCTGCGCCAAGAGCAGAACRAGCACAGACTTCTGCGGGAGGTTTTCCAGCGCCTCTCCATTCTGTTCCAGACCCGAGTGCAAATCTCCTTTTGTTCAAAATGAGATTTAGAAATGATCAAGCGCTACCAGCGACAGCAGCTTGGCTGTGCAGCTGAGAACAGCAGGTACGCCAGGATTTGAAATACCCAYGGCTTAGCACACTGGGGAAAAAAAGTCTTTTTTTTAATTGTGATTTTTTTTTTTTTTTTGGACTGACTAGGCTAGAGTGTTACAGCATTGACCCTAATATAGACCACATGGGGTGACTAAACTTTTCCACTCTCTTGTATATGAAACTCCTTAGCACCCACTTTGACTCCCTTTTTGCCTGCTCCAAGTATTTTACCACTAATTCTGATTTGCTAAGAATAAYGAGGCTGGAGCAGGGAGGACACAAAGATTGGTAAGTGCTGGCTACTGATTAGTGCAGTTAAAAATAAAATAAAGTAAAATMTGAATTTCTGAATGGCAGCACTGGGTTTTATGGTTATTGATAATACAGTTACTAAACTTAGTGGCCACAACTTACTCTTCTGCTTGAGGGAAATACGTTGTGGTTTGGTTAAGTAGCTAATGACTGAAATTTAGCTCTAGCAAGAGAYGTTGTTTTACTGATCTTTGTGTCGTATCACTGTAAAGGTCAACAGAGGTTTTTAAGAAGGGCAGAAGAACATTTCTGGCTTCCAAAYACTTGCCTGGTATGATATCAGGGAATTAAAAGACCAGCGGAGAAATAAAAGGGAGGCACAGAGACACRTTTTGGTGGCAGAGGGATATGCTCATGTCAAAGTACATTGGGAGGAAAAAGGAATCATCCTTCTCAGTCTAAAAGATTGTGTATTGTCTTTTGAAATGGGCTTAAAAAGTGACGTGGCTCTGTTTTCTCACACTTTTTTAAGTGTGGGTAAAAATATAGCCCCTTTTGAGACCTGTACAGGAGAATAAAGTGATGTTAATGCACATGATTGTAATGATGCTACTTGATTTGTTAATATTGTATGCATAAAAAAACCTCCTTTCTCAGGGAGACTATAGTTTTGGATGATAAACCTTGCATATATTCCACTAGAAGTGGCAGATTTTTTGAATTCTTTCTAAACTTGAAAAAAATATTTACTGGAAGCCTACACAGTAAAAAGAGCCTTCATGATGCTCCTAAGACTTCCCTGAAAGAAAATGTTGGTTGTACTTGGACAAAAGGGTATTTGCCTTAGTACCAAGAGATCAGAGCTTCTTATGACACCTAGAARAGCCTGGCTTTAGAGGATGGGTTTGCAGCACACTGAGATGCTTAGACGCGTGACACGTTTGTACCACCAGTTTGCTTCCTTTTCTTGTCTGTTTTAGGAGTTCCCAAAACAGGTCACTGAAAAAGTAGGATCTAGAAAGAAGTRTAAGAGAGGTTGGAAAAAAAAAAGAAAAGTGGGTAACAGGTGCCAATGTAATCAGAGGTTTTGGGGTTTCTTTTTCTCCCCCTTGCTAAGTTTTTGTACCATTTAGCCCAAGGATTTTCAGTTCTACTACTGAGATGGCTGATCTGCAAACTGCATCCGCATAAACCTGCAAACTTTGATTTGGCTTTAATCTGGCCAGATGACATAGAGGCATATATACATACATATTTATATTTATATTTTAATCTGTGCAGGGCTGCTGGATTGTCTTGGTGTAACCACCCCAGTACAGACTAGAAGGAGATAAAATTGCCATACGTTATGTTCTGCAAAGATGTACATTGCCCCTAGGGCATTTCTGGCCAGACACTTGGATTCCTCCCTTCTACTTTGCACCTGAAGCACCAGAAAGGAAACTGGMGGATGGTTGGTCCCTGCCTGCTATGACTTCTTCACTTCTCTGCAAGAAGACTTTAGAGGCACCTTCACTTTCTCCCTCTTGAGCTGGAAAAGCAAACAGGTAAGGCAAAGGAGTGGATAGAAGGAAACACAGTTAGTGTCAGATAAAGTGCTGTGGGAGCTTTTACGATGAAGGAAATAGGACGTCTGGATCTCTTTAGGATGTTCCCAGGTAAGGGGCAAAGAGCCAACCAYATGTTAAACTGTCCCTGTCTTTACCTTGTGACAACTGACTGATAAAATCTACCTAATAGAATATTGAGCTCTGGCTGCCCTTCTGCTAAAGGAAGAAACACTTGTTTTTCTGAGGATTAGCAAGCTGTAAAATGAGGAAGGACATGCTGTACCTGATAGTTTGTTCACTTAAATTCAGCTCAGACTGTGTGCCCGGAAAGTCAGCAGGGCTCCCAAGGCCAGAATAAGATTTAATGAAGCGCTAAACTCTACTTGTCAGAATCCTGATGTCTGACATTATCATTAGAGACCTGGCTGCCCTTCTTCTTTCTGAGAATTACCCAGATGAAATCCCATTCTTCAGAGCTCTGAAAGCTTTAAAAGCACACAAGCTGCCTCAGCTAGGATTTTGATTTTTGGCCTGTTTCGCTTAATAGAAATCATGCTTAAAAAGAATAATTTTCCAGATTCTGCTCTGTGATTAGCCACAGAAAGCTCAGTAAAATAACATGATATAAAAGGGCAGAGCTACATGAAATTAGTAAGTCTCAGCAGCCTGCTGAGAAATGGGAGAGGATATTAAGAACCAGAAAAGTAAAACAAAGCTTCTAATAATAGATGAAATACATAACAACCTATAGACTAAAGACTCCTGATTTGGCTTACTCCCAGGCACAAAGGAGAAATTTTCTTTTAACTGAAGTGGATGTACGGGAACAGACCATAATAGCTCGCGGGCTCTAATCTCCCTTGATTTGGGACTTGTTATAGCAGCCTGCTCAGCAGTTTGGTGGGATGCAGCAATTTGGGGAGATGCTGACTGCCCTCAAGTCCCATTGCAAACAAGAGTTTCAGAGGGGGAGGGCTCATTATTTTTGAGGTAACTATCAGCTCACTTTCCCAGTTAAATAGCTAAGTATATTATTTAAAGCAGATGAGTGTTCCTGATGCTATTGTTTCATCAGTTTCTTTTTTTGTTGTTCATTTTTGCAAATATATCAATGTGGAAATAGGTCCTCATTTTATTTTAAGAGAGTATCTATGATGGTGATAAGATCCCCTAACCCTGGAGATGGTGCTCCAATGCTTGGAGCATTGGCTCTGTGAGCTTCCCTGCTCAGTTCTCCTAACATGCCTTTTCAGCTACCTCCAAAATCAGCCAGCTTGTTTGCTGTGATGGTCAGGCAGATGCCAGGTCTAGTTCCTGGCTGCTTAGAGTGGAAAAAACCCAAATCTTAAAATATAATTTGATTCTTTTGGTAGGCTGTCATAGACCCTTAAGGCACACTAGGGCATCATGTGTGTCTTCTTGCTTCCTGCAACTCATTGATGACGTTGCAGAGCACAGGTAGCATTGTTTGTCTTTCTTTGAAAAAAAACTTAAAATGTTAGGGGTCTAATACTGCACAAAAGATTTGTTTTTGTCTACTGTAGAACAAATTCATCTCCGTATCACTTAAGAGTTATCTGTGTTAAGTGCCTTTTTTTTTTTACAGATTTTCACCTGCAATTGGAATCCTGCTTTCTCTGATGTACAAAATGTTCCCGAAGTACAGAAGTTTCTTCTGTTTTTCCAGAACAGCTCTGGAGAAAAGCTGTGGGCAATGTGCTTGGGCCTCCTCCTCATCCCTGAGARCGTGAGTGAGTGACAGCAGCTTCCCAAGTGCCTGATCCCAAAGAAAGGCTGAGGGCATARCATGAACCTGCATAAAGCAGTAGTAACACATTTCCTATGCCTGTGAAACTGCTGCCTTTCATTTCCTTCTCCACTCAACCACTGCTGCCTCTCTAAGCTTTCTTAATGATGGATGAGTGTCTCTTGCAGTGATTGAATTTAAACCTTCCCTTACCTCCCAAAAGACAGAAGTGGTCATAGCAGGTCAGGTTGGAACATGACACCCAGAAGAAAGGCTGTATCATAACTGTACAGCCCAATGCTAAGTATGTTGCCAGCATCAAAGATGGAATCAAGTTTGAACTAGTTTTCTCTACTGGAGTTTAGGGACATAGAATTTCATCTTTAATGTACCTGACAATATGTTGTAGAGACTCCTGCGTGCAATAATATACTTGCATTGTAAAAATATTAACAAGAAAAACTGCATAATTAGTGCAGTTCAACTGAGACAGCAAATGCCTGTGCTTGCTGCCTGCACCCTGTTTTCCATTTCACTCTGTCAGACCAATTACTTTAATTAAACTTCTATCTGGGCCTTCTTGACAATTCTACCTCTAATGATGAAAATATGTATGAGGATGAKCCGGATGAGAGAGGCAGAACGTGTTGTTTTCCCGCAGTTCTGCAATCACTATCAATTTCATATGAAAGTAGGGCACTTTCACTGGGAAAAGCAACATGGATGTGTCACTCTCATTTTCATTAGCAGAAGGGAGGTTCTTTGCTGTTCTCTCTCAAACACTCCTCTTCATGGGTGAAGAATTTGGTCCGGTGCTWTGGCAGAGAAATGCAAGCATTGTTAATTGCACTTAGATTAATATTCTGAGTAATTTACAGAATGCACTTCACTGGCAAATTCATTAAGCAGTACAGTAAKCCCATTGGGTAATTACCATATTGTCAAACTGTTTTTAATCATGTTTTGTTCTTCTCCATGCAAAAACAATGCTTGCAAGATCTGCCATAATTAGAAACGCTGTTGAAGAAGTGAAGAAAAGGCYGTGAGTAGCTGATAAGTTCCTAGGCAATGGAATATCTGAAACGTGTGGGGACAGTGCATCAAACAACATTCTCATTGTCTTACATATTTGCACACCAAACCATGTCCTGCTCAGGTCTGCCCTGTAAGCTGTATTCYAGCCTCTCTCAAGACTGGGCATGTGATAGGTTTACTTGTATTGAGATGATAAGAAGTGTAAGAAAAGGAGGTTTTGCATCTCACACAGCTTCCCTGCTCTTTAGTACTCTCGGTATATGAAGAAGAAAACAGCTATTTCAGGGTAGTGAAAGTTATCATTTTCATGTTATTCTTAAGACTTTAGCTGTTTTATCAGACAAGATTTGCTTTCTGTGTTCCTCAAACTTCTTTCCTGTGCAGGCCTCTTCTGACATCAGCCTCTTTCAAAAAATAAGGTCTYCAAACAGGGAAATAACCAGAGGCACAAGAGCTCTGTATCTCCAGTGAGCTGTATCCTGTAAATAACTTAACCTTCTCCCTTGTGCTAGCTCTGTCTGCATCCTGTTCCATGATCCCCATCCAGTGGAGGAGCGTACAATCACACAGGCTGCTCTCGGCCCTTTGGAAAAGAGGCCAGGTCTGTGCCATGGAAAGTGCATGTGGAGGAGAGAGGCAGCCTTGGGAGACCTCCCAAACCCCATTCCAAGGATCTGTTCTACTGTGGGCAGCAAATTGCTAYCACAGAATCAGGACAGCTTTGAAGGTCAGCTCCCACAGTAAAAATATATATGAAAATAAATACTGACTTAGGACATGCTACTTTCATTCAAGTAACTTCCCACCACCCCTCTAGGAAAACTGCTTTAAAGAGGGGGGGGAAAAAAAAAGGAAACCCAAACTTTCCTATACCTTTGGCAGCTCTTAGTCTAGCCTTAAGTTCAAGTGGCAGGCCCTGTCAAAAAGAGTTTCTGTACCAACAGCCAAGGCATTCTGGAATTAGGATAGTAGCTGTATGAGAAAGGAAACCTTTACAGTAMATTTGGACTAAGAGAAGGTCTCTGAGCTTTGACAAATAAATCCTTTATGTACTCTTGTTTCTTTTTTAAAGGGCAAGAGAGAGATTTCCACCATACGTGATCTAYTTCTTCCTTGAAGATTCTATAATCTCTGAAGCAAGAAAAGCTGTAGCCTGTTTTGAAAATTCAGCTCTTAAAAAAGGCAACTGCTTATGGGAATAATACAATGAAAATACAGTTTCARATCCAAATGATTAAGAGGAGTTATCTAAAGTAGGCTATATAAAAAACCAATTCCAGGAATCTCATCAGAACCTCGAGGCATATTAGTATTTAAATATAAGCATTTGCAAATCTGCTCATTATTATACGTCCATTATATTACATATATAAAATGCTATTTATACCTCAACACATTCTTGATCTGTGCACTCACTTCCTCACCGAGGGTAAAAATCTAATCTTCCTTTCAAGTGTATCCTTCTCATTGACATCACTTGCRGTTAAGAAGACTTCACCCTTTCCTCACCTTTGGTTCACCAATATGGTGATGGACATACATGGTTTCTGTCGGAAATCTAGATTACAACATAATGAGCTGAAAAGCATGGTATTTGGCTTTTATTTTCTAGAAGGGACACACCTAAGGACCACTGCTGTCATTGCAATCCCCTGCACAAAGCTGGGAGCTACTCTGTTTAACCATTCATTCGCTGGAGAGCAGAGGGGTAGAARACAGTCATACCTCGTAACAGTTGTGCCCCTTCCTGGAAAGAGCAGACAGGGCAGCATCAACTCATAGCTAGTAATTGATAGTAGAAGGGATATATTAGTATGGATCTGCCTGTCAGAGCTTTCAGGCTCACAGCTTGGAGCAGAACAATGTCTCCAGATAGCGTAACCAAGTCTCTAGATTSACATGATGAACTTGTGCTCCATCAGAACCGAGTCAATGACCAACATTACTCCATCTGAAAAATTGAGCTGTCCAGAAAATAAAAAAGAGCAATTTCATACAGCACTAGACCGATCAAGTGCACAGTATAAAAAAAACCCAAAATGCACACAAGAAAAGCTGACAAAACCTAGACGAGCTGCTAGAAAAATCTAAACAGTAGAAAATAAGGACTGTCTGTATAAATCTTGCTTTATTTTTTGCATTTATTATACTCACGCTGACCTCTCTCTCATTATATTTCTATACAAAACACACAYTGACATTAAAGCTCCCACCTCCATAAAATTGTCAACTGCAACCAAGTTTTCTGCCATCAAGCTTCAAGCAGATTAATTAGCATTTCATTTCCATGATTGTGGTAGCATTTAATCAACAAAAAGTCCCTACCTAKATGTATTTATATAGATATACATGTATATATACACACATACATACATACACAGGACAAATACTGCTGTGGTTATTTTTGCCTCCCATGGTCWGTGTCAGTCATCCTAGAAGGTGAAGGCATACACCACTCCCACAACCACAATATTTCCAATTGTTGCAATTATTGCAATCCATAGTAATATGGCATCATTTGAAGAACGAGATGTCTCTTCTGGCGGATTCTGCATGGAAGAAGCTGCATGGACRTTGGCTGATGAGTTAAACAAGGAGTACTCTGTGCTAAAGTCCTCGTTGGGTGAGTCCATAAAGGCTCCTCCCATTACAGGAAGCTGTGAAGAAACATACGGCAGAATTAGATTAAAGCCTCATATCTCTATTTGCTTTGTCTGGAAGCCTTTGTGAAAAAAGAAACCCCTAGACAACCTGCAAAATTATTATTTCATGTACATAGTGCTAAGCTGTCAGGAACCTCACACACGCGCATGTATTTTACATTATATCTTCTATRAATTTCACAGACATTCTGCATTCTCTGTTGCATTTCTCTAACAGTAATGGCTCTATTTCTGTTAGAATCCATATTATTGCACAAAACCAATAATACTACATGTAATTTATACAGAGTTAGCAGACTACACATTAACCTAAATAATTACATGAATTTAAAAAGAGAGTTCTCCATAAAACATTCCTATAGAAAAAGGTAGATTTAAAGCACTGCATCTGTTTTGCAGCTAGTGATTACCACTAATGGGCTCATGCTGCACTGAGGAGTCAAGCAAGCAGAATGAGGAATTGATGCAGGGAGTTCAATCCCCTGTCCTGTATGGCTCAAAAGCAAACCATCAGTTTATACAGACAGTGTTGCAGAAGTTGTTACTGTAGAAGAGGTGGCGTGTGTGCAATGCTCTAACTTCATTTGCAAAACACACCACTGCAAAGATGCAGGGTTCAAAGTCTATACAGTGATAGGCTTCAGGTTGGATTATGAAAGGCCAGCTCCTCAACAAGGCACCTTCCTCAGCAGTGAAGTGCCAGGCTTCTAGCAAACAAACACCTTCCCCACCTCAGACTACTCCAGTTGGGAAGCATAAGGCACCAGATGTTCTCAGCAGAATGGCAGCAATTCATCATACAAATATAGAGATAAAGTAAAAAGGAATTGTTTACTCTTGTCCTCATACAGGCTTCAGTGTCTTTAGGGCACTGCCATASTTTTGGTCCTAACATAAGCAGTTCTGTCCTGCCTGTATCCAGCTGGGAGACCTCGCAAAGATCACCTCTGATTGTATCACCGGTCTCTGTTTCACACACTGGGTAGGTACCCTTTCCTTGTCACAGGTATCCAAACTCTAATGCTGCCTTCACGAACCATTSTCACCCTAGTCATCTGCCCATCACGTCACAGTATCACCTCCCACTTCCATGTGATTTGTATGAACGTGACACAGTTCCTTACCCACCTATTATATTTCAAAAAGCACCTTTTTGCCTTATCTCACATTTTCCACACATCTGCAAAACTCTTCCCTTCAAAACCGCAACCAAAATCATCATCAATTTTGTTGTTCTCCTTAAAAAACAAACAAAYAAACAAAMAGACAAAACACTTGCTGCAACACCAACCAATCTCCTCGACTCTCTATGGTYTGCATGCTGCTGCTTTCATCTTCTAACCTGTAGACCACATTATAGACTTGCTGCTTCCAAATAATTCTGGATTTGGATATTATTATTCTTACTACAACCCCTTTCTCAGCAAGGCTTTCATTTACAGCTGTGTGACTGATCAAAACCAATGGACAAAAGCTCAAAGGAGATGGGCAAGGTGCCTATGAAGCTCAACAATAGTGTAAGATGCAACTCATTYATCAGAGCTGGCGCCCAGAGAACTGACTTTTTATCTCAACACAGAGATCACCTCTGTGCTGGATAAGCAATGGTATCTCTTGAGTGGATCAGCTGGTATAAACATTTCTTCCTGGTGTCATCAAACGAATACTAATGTCTCCCAGAGATCAGTCAGACCAGCACGAGGGAAGCAAATACCTGGCTCTGCCCAACACAGAGTACAAAACCTGAACAACTAACAAASAACTTTARARGRGAGTAATGGGCTTGAGCTGGCTTCAGCCCTGCATATTTCTTCCTGGTGGCAATTTGGGACTCCCCRGCATCCTGACAGTGAGCACGTTATAAAGGCCAGTAATGGCAATCACACCAGTACTGTCACTGAACTACGTGTAGGTATAAGTGCACCCTTGTGTGTTCAGAATACTGCTGCATCATTCTGCTAAATCAAAAATCCCATGTAACATCACGTATCTYTAAAGTAAACCTTTACATTAACCACTGCACTCTCCATTTGTGTGGAACACCTAAAGGAAGTTGGTCAGAGAGCGCAGGACTCTGACAAGCTGAACCCATTAGGCTAAATTAAAGCCCYTCCTGCTGGATTGCTACTAATAGTGCTACTGCAGTGTCACAAAACTGTTAAGAGTTACCATGGTCTATGAATAAAACAGGAACCAACCTTGCCTTCCTGTGGCCACAGGAAGTGGCCATAGTAGTTCCTTTCAGCATTAAATGCCTTTGGCTATAAACTACCATGTTCAATACCCATGCAGATAGGAAAATCACTCTTTTTCAAGATCTTGTTCTTCAGCTCCTGCATCTCACCTTGATTCCGCCAGCATCCCTTCCCTTTGGTGCTGCACCCCCGCCTGGTGGTGGGACCTGTGCTATGAAGGCAGCTAAGCAGGACAGGACCAGAGGATAAACCACTTGAACCACGGTGCTGGCTGCAACCTACAAAGGACTGAGTAGCGGATCAGCACCCTAAGAACCAAGTGGCTTTTATCTGATTGCTATTCATAACATTTTAGAGAGCTGTAAAAGATGGTCGCTCTTTCAAAGCTGCCCACTAAACACATTTAATTTGAACTAGAAAATATCAYGTCACATTTGAAATGAGAAAGTGAATGAAGTACCACAATGGCTACACTGTATTACCTAATCCACATTAAATAAAATTATCCTTGAGATCAAATAGGATTAAACAAACACAGTTTGCAATAAACCAAACAGGAAATTGCAAAAGTCAACTTTGATACATTCCCTCTACATCATTTTTGCTTCCAGCTTCAGCATCAAGTGTTTTAAAGAAAACAGAAGTATCCATTTCGCAACGAGCCCTGCCTGATGATGTCTGGAATCCAATCCCACCAACCTTTTTTACAGCTTGGGATTATGTAAGAAAAACGCTGGTCAGCGGAATCAGAATTGCTTTTTATTTAGGGACTGCCAAAAAGGACAAATGTGATTTCAAACMCATGACCAGTGGGTTTATGCAGCAGCGTTCTCATTTAACACCTAATGAGACAGTGGAGGTCCTTGTAGCAAACAATAAATACAGTAACAAGATGCTTACCCTGAGCTGCTTGTCTCTTCAGCAAACCATTTTATGGGCACCAGCACCTAGGTCTAGACCAATCGTGCCCTTAACGGGAACAACCACCACAGAGGCAATCAAAATGAGGGATGTTCACAACACATGCAGGGGTCCATGTATATTCCGTAAGAAAGACTTACGAGTAGGTGCCCAAGATGATGAGAGGCCACGAGAACTGTTCTGATGAGCGATATCTGGTTTGTGGGTCATCAATTCTGTACCCTCAGTGAGTTATTTGTGCTGACAAGCTCCCACACTGSTAGTCCACATGGTGCTGTCACCGAGGCAGGCAGCATCCGTAAAGCAGCACAGCTACACACGCACTGCAAACCACGTCAGGTCTGCATCCTGAACAGTRTAAGGCTCAGAAAGGCTGTTTTCTCCATCTGAGAGGAACACATGGTGAAACAGCTCATCTGACTCTCCGAGAGGCTTGCAGTGACCTGTGATAAAGCACTGACATTCAGCACCTGGCACAGGCTCCTTCTCTAAAACTGACTTCCAGTTTTTCTATTTGTAGGTCAGTAGCACTTCACTGCGGATCTGGAAACAAACCTTCCTGCCAATTTCCAGTTTGCAGCAATTCTCTCTCACTAAATGTGCATTCTCCCTTTTCATTACTAAAACAGCCTCACGTAAGAGCACAGGAAAGGCCATATGGGGTCTGACAAAAAGTCCATCTCCCCTGTACTCTAGCCCTTAAGGTGGCCAAAATTGAGGCTTAGGAAAGAGTAAGAACAGAAAGCAGCAAACCTATCTGAAAGCACCCCTTAATATCTCAAGGCCTGCAACTTTTCAGCTTGGAAGCTTCATAAACCAGAAGTTATTTCCATGGATTCAGTAACTCGCAAAGAATTTCACTGCCACAAACTTGTYTGGGCTCTGCCTGAGCTAGTGTAGAGTGAAGCATCCTTCTTAATCTGGCCTCCTGTGCCTTTTCACAGTCAGGGTTTCCCAGTGACAGTGTGACACGAGCCAGCCTTGGGAAAAGCTCCTCCCTTTCCAGTGGAGGAGGGGAAGCACAGACGATTAGTATCAACTAACAATCTATCTTTTTGGTAGATTAACTTTGGTGAGATGAATCTCACCCTGCGTCTCGATGTCTTTATTCTCCCAGAAGAAGTAACATTGCTGCTTCCYTCCTCCGCAGTCTTACATGAGATAATCCATTAAGGGCTGTGGGACATCCAGTCCCTGCACTAACAGGAGCTGTGAGGTGTCTGTGATAAGCAGCAGGCTAAGGACAGAAAAGCCTGAAACGCCTTCCGAGCTTTCTCTGGTTGCCCACRTCTCTGCTGAAGCAAAGCCACAACAAATTACATCGGCCAAAACATCACCCACGTCACTAACGATGCAAAGAGCTCTTCTAGCCTCAGCAAGCTCTCATAGTTGAGGCAAAGCCGTGCAGCTTGTGTGCTGCCCCCACCGAGGCCCTGGGCAAGCAGGCCGGGCAAAGGGTTAACTGGGGAATGAGACGATGAGGAGCGTGGCACGAGCAGATGGCGAGAGCGGAGGCTGCTGCAGCTCTGCCCTGAAATGAAATTCTTCTCCTAGCGACTACGCGCTCATAGTAGCRCTAATAGTACGTTTCTTGCTAAATGGCTTCTAAATCCAAATAATTAAACAACAACAGGCGAAAAAGCAAACAGCAAAATGCCAAGCGCTAATGAGAACTCCCCCTGTGCTGAGCACCTCCTGCTGACATCCGTCAGCATGCTCTGGGGTCATGCGGAGGAAAGCRAGGCTCCTGAATAGCTAAGTGGTACACTTCCCAGTTAGGAAAAAATGCTATTTTCTGGCAGATGTGATTCATGTAAAAGGGGAAAAAAAGGCAAGCAGCAGTCACTGATACTCTAAAAATGATGACTTTCTTAAGTAAYGTCACATAAAATCCATCATTTAGCAGCAGCACTGCGCCATTGGGAATCAGATGACATTCATTTTGGAGTCAGACAGAAAAGTGCAGCGCTCGGTTCCTACCGCCCTAGTGGGAAGCCCGGCTTGGCCCGGCCATGGAGAGCGGAGCTGGGCCTTCCAGGAGCTCCTTCCCAGCAGATGGGAATCCCCGTGGCGGCTGCGTGGGGCGTGCGGAGCGTCGGCCTCGCCTGCTTGCCCCCAATGCCAGCCCCCATCGCACAGGAATGCGCCGCCGCTCCCCAGCCAGTGCATGCCCCATTACAGAAACCAAGTCCTTACTGCTCTCATCTGTGTGCTGTAACGTGGGGAGAACCAAGCCCTTCTGCCCACGGCTCACCAAGTATTCCCGACTACTTACAGCGTGAGGGCTGGGCACACGGGGCCGACCAGGACCGTTACTCTGTGTTCACTGCAAGTGGATTAACTTGAATGCATTAACATCACACACACAATCAGAATGAAAGAGCACCTCAGGCAATCTTATTTAATTCAATTAAATACGTCTAATGCTGAAGGGGGAGGATCCATGCAACAGCTATATGCAGTTAACTTCAAACTCATTTCAATTAATTCACAGGGAGGGTTGGGAACCAGGGGTCTTTCCCACGAATGGAAGAAATAGCCGCAAAACTAGAACTAGTTGTAACTGAAAAATTGTTTAAAGCACAAGGCTTTGGGCGTGGACAACAGCAGTGACTTTTTTAATGACTGACCCTTCAGTATTCAGCAGTCAGGCTGCTTCTGAAGACCAACATAATCTCAAGGGGCAGGTGATAGRGSCAAGACCTAGAAAGATAAAATATTTTAGACAACATCTTATTCCTCTTGAGAAAAAAAAAATAAAAAGACTCGGTAGGAATTAAAAAAAAAAAATCACAGTTGCTTCAATCCCTACTACACAGCCCATGCAACATTAATCAGCTGAGGTKTAGCTATGCCACACTAACAGGCTAATGTAGTTTAGCTCTGTTTCATCAGAGAAATTACTTACTATTCCATGAAGGCTCAGAAGGCTTCCAAACCAYGTGCCTGGTATTGGACACAGTGAGGTTGTACTGCAAATACAAGTTAGGATACACTGGGCTGCTGAGCAAAGTAACAGCTTTCACTGCAGCTTTGCTCTACCTAATGGCATGGTATCAATGCCTCAGTTTTCAGTACCTTTGGGATAGCTGCCTGGAATCTCTCCTCAGATATGTTACATAAGAGTTAGTTCAGTGCTCCTCCCATAGTGTGAGCCCAYTGAAACAAGAAATCTGTTTATGATGACTTATGGAGGTAAACGCTCATGTAGGCGACCAGAAGGAAGCCTAAGAAAGGAAATTAGAGCAACATAAAAGTTTCAGCCTAATCCATAATATTGACTTCCTTAAGCACTCCCCAGGCCTGCAAGCCCTACAGGGATAATGGTAGTCACAGAAGTCAGATAAAGTGTTGAAAAAAGGAGGAATATTGTGTTATTCCTGCAATGCACACTACATCTCAAACAATATCTCGACCACATCATGCACAGCAGGCTCAAGGCATAGCTTGAACCACCTATAGACTGCCCAGTCCCTATAGCCTATTCTGTAATACATCAATAGTGTGTTATACCTGAAGAAGAGAACTTGCTTAAAAGTTAAGCTGATTAGCTTCCAGTTTTGCCTCACAAGTGAGCTAAGCACACAYTACAGAAGAGAATCTAAATTAGAATGAGAAAACAAATGTTGCCAGTTCCCTGTTTTCTAGCATTTTAAGAGGAATTCATATCATTGAGGAGAGTGCCTTCCAGGCGGGATGATTTGCTGAATTTAATGAAGAAACTAAAAGCTAGACCAATCCTGAGTGCTTAAGAACTTACTGCCAYGAGGCAACCATTTCAACCGGCTTCTAGGATTTACTGTTCCCTAGCAGAGCCCAAGGAGGAGAAGTAACATGTGTTTCCCATCCACTTTGGTGCAAAGTCAGTGGGCTTAATTTGAGTACGCTCCACAAAAGCCTTAAARTAAGCCTGGTTCTCTCTTGCTTTGAAGTAGAAGAGGAGCATCAATGTGGCCCATTTCACTGTGCTTTGTGGGGGGCAAAAATCCTTAACAAAGTGTGAGAAGAGCCTTCATCAGAGMCAAATATTCCATATGTTCTCACGAATGAAGGTTCTTACAACCAAAGTTTTGCTCATTTAAAAAGGCCATCAAGGGATGATGAAGTGTGGCTCAACTAGACAGCAGCTGCTGACACCTTTATCGTGCCAGACAAAAACAGAAGAGCCAAACCATCTGTGCCTTGTGTGCTTCTGTTTAAGACTGTTCAAACAGTTCAAAGCACATTACAGAAAAATACAATTAATTATACATTGATTCCTTCACTCTAAACAAGTGTGTGTCTATATATTTGTATGCAAAGTAGCACTCCTTTGTGGCTGTTTGTATATATATACACACGCAGGATGAGCGCAAATCAATATATAATTTATTATACTTCTATTTGCAATTTGATATTTGCGCTTTGAACTGTTACAGTTGGTGGAGCTGCTCAGGATAATTAATGGCATGAATATGGAACAGCTTTCCTCGGGAATGAATTTTTTCCTACCCAGAAATTATTTTTGTAAAAGCTCCTTCATTCATTTTTGTGTTATGGAAGGGTGAGCAGGGGGCAGTCAAAAGACAAGACAAATTTACTTTGCTYTTTCTATATTTTTCCTCATTTATTTTTAATTAAGTTTGAACTAAAGAATCACTACTGCTCTAGAGAGCTGCAACAGTTCAGAGAGAAGGAGTGAAAAGGAAGGAAAAGGATCTGTGCTTAATTATCCCTTTTGGTTTTGAAATCTATGGAAAACGCACTGGGGACTGGAAGCAGAAGACAGAGGTTCGTTATACTAGTGATCTTGGACAGATCAACTAAAATGACCAGGTAGCATGTGCACCTAACTCAACTCCTGGATTTTCTGTCAAGTGCATTTCTGTGGCCCTTCCTTGTCTTCTAAAAGACAAATTCAGCACTCATTTGGCTTCTTAGCTTGCAGAAATATTATTTTGGAGCAATATTTTCAAAGTGTAAGTGGCTTGAGAAACTTGCAATTAACAGAAGACAAATGTTAYTGTCCCTGAGCTTGATACAATTCAGATATGGAAAAAGCTAACATCACCAAAACAGCTGAGAAGTCTTTCCGTTAAAGTGTCTAACCAGAAATGGGGCTGGCACCAACATTGCATGGGTTTCTCCAGGGCCTCTCAGCCAAAGTAAATTTACAGACTCCTCTTCAAACCCAAAGTTCAGAGCCCTTGGCACTTCAGATGGTAAAAGCTACAGAACACAAAATAGCTAATGACYATCTCGATGCTTTAAGACACAGGATTGAGACTAAGACAGATAAACCCAAATATCCTGATATTCCCTTGCATGTGCAAGAACGTATGTGACTATACACACATTTCTATGGTGAGAATTTAACTACYGGGAGGCAGCAGGCAGTAGAGCTGTCTAAAATATTAGGTACCTGCTACGCATCTAGATCTGCAAGTCAACTTTGTGAAGCCCTTAGTACAAGYCCTATGAAAATTGTTACAAAAATGCCTGGCAGAAGCCCAGCACTCTCATTACTGGAGACTTTACTGGGAACTGGAGAATCAGTCACACAGTACAAGTGAAAAGCTGGCTGGGTTCCTCTGCCCAAAGCTTACATATTAARATAGATAATGAGCTCATTCATTATAATTATAATACTTTTACCCATGTTGAGACTTCATTTATTACCCCACTGAAGCCAATTTAAACATCAGTAAAATATCATAGTGTGATTTCTTCATGGCATTAATGAGCATATGGTAAGTAAACTAGATGGGAAGGAGCTAAAAATTGGAGAGATTATGAAGGGACTCACTGAGGAGCAGCAAGCTGTGYTACAGGCCTGGCTGAGGGAAAACTGGAGGCTTGGGATACCACTGCACCAGCAAGTGTGGCTTTTGAAATCACATGAACTGTCAGTGAAGGCCTCTTGAAGAAAGATGACGATAAAGGAAATGTGATCTGAGCTAACCCTGAAACGCTCCAGACGCTGTTACTCCCTGGGGATAAAGCAGGGACCAGGCTCTTCCTCATGCCGGCAGCATGGCAGCAGGCTGGGCACCCACGAAAGGGCTTTCACCAGCAAGACTGACATCTTCAAAGCTGAACATCCAGCCCTTTACAAGATGAGCATCACTCACCAGAAATCCAACACACGAATCTTAATAAGCAGCACAAAAATTTTACAGTAGCAGCAGTGAAAACCTCCAGCACTTGCACAGCACCTCAGATCTTTCCTTCTATGAAATACTAGATTAAATATCTCCATTTCCAGGAACCTTATGCACCGCAGACCATGAGCCTGTGTCTAGCACAAGCACATATGCAACAGGGCCAGGTACCAAGAACTCAGAGAAGATGCAGAGAAAAAGAATCACAACACGTGTCGCAAGAAATGAGTAAAGCCATCAATAAAAAGTACAGAGAGAGGTTCACTTCATTTGGTTTGCCCCAAAGAAGCAATGCCCTTAAAAATATTTGCAAACTCACTATCCACTCAAAAGGAGACAGATTTAGGATTTTAAGTTAGGTATCAGGACCTCCCTATGGAGACATCCATTGCTCTCCACTGACAGTACAGTGCAATGGGGAAGTGCACACACTGCTCATCTTCCCACGATCATCTTCCCAACTTTTGTGTTGGCAGGTTCTTATGGCAACATACTTATTTATTTTCTTTATTTCATTTAAAACTTTAGAGTTGCAATAAAAAGCAGCAGACAGACACATACCTAAAATAGATAGGGATAGATAATTGTCTCAAAGATATCTAAAAAAAAAAAAAAAACTACTATATTAACAAGGAATGGCAGAAGACAAAGGAAGGGTTTTTTTGAATGAAATTATCATATTTTTAAGCATTTCAGTGTTTTCTCAGTTTGAAATATCATGCGTCCTTCTGTAATACAAATAACTGTACACTGAAAGCATATTCAAAAAGATAAAAGCAACACTAAATCACAAATAGATGACCACATTCACCCATATTAAGTTGAGGCCACGTTAGAAATTTTAAAATGTTCTGAAGCAGAACAACTTTCTCAGTAGCCTGCAACACAAAGCAGCCTTTTATGCAAAATCTCTCCAGCACCTAAATAAAATCTTTTCACTCTGTAACAACCTTTCTTTGCATGCTCTCTCCCTAACACGTTCAGTACCTGATTAAGCTCTTCCTCAAAAATAAATCGGRAGCCAGGACATAGCATCACAATACATTCCCTGACTGCAGAGATTGTTTGAAATCATCTGCAGGTTGCCTTCTGAAAAGAGAACATAATTCCTTTCCTCTGTGGTTCACCATGACCTGAAGCTCCTCTAAGTTAAGCAAAGACATTATTTATTTATTGACCATTACATAGAATTAATTACAAAATAAAAAAGCCACAATCCATCCAGCTTAAAGATTTCCCCATCAGCTATGCAACAATAAACCCTAGTTCAGTTCAGGAACAAGGGAGCTGGAGAAGAGTGAAATTAAAAAGAACAACARAACACCTGCAATTCTCTCCAGAATCATTTATTCCAGATTGCTGTTACGAATTCAAGTTAAGTCAGAAGGAAAAAAAAAAAAAAAAGAGAGCATAGTTGTGACAAAGTTTCAGGCCAGTTCCCAACCACATACATAGTACAATTTAGGGGGTCTGCAGAAGTCAGGGGAGGAGCTCTGCTGATTTCACAGCAGGAACACTAGCAAAACTGTGGATAATCACCCAACCAGAAAAAAAACATTCAAGACCTAGAGGGTGCCATGGGCAAGCAGGCTAGTGCTCATCACGAAACCCTATTCATATCCTTGAAGCTGCTTAAGAAACTCACATTTCTCTGCATCTTTTTTTTTTCTTTTTCCCTTAATCCATTTTCTTTTTGCTCTTCTTCATATACTTCAAGTTTTGACAGAATGATTCAACTTCCCTGTGGTTCTCCATAGTTTTGGTTTGCACAAAGCATAGCACAGTAAGGCTCCAGTCTTTTCTGGGCACTCTGGACTACAATTCACTCAAAATTTTAACTAGTAATTGCAGTTACCAGTGCCCAAGAATTAATACTGAGTGAGCAAACAGCTGCTCTCAGATAGTCATTATGCAGGAACAACATGTATAGCATGGCTACTATATACATAAGAAAATTAAAATGGGATTTGTTGGACCCAACTCTCCTCTTTGCATTAGCTTCATGATAACATTCACTGCAGAAATGACATATCATTTTTTAGGAATTATAAGCAGAATTATCAGAACTGTCTTTTTTCCATCTCACTTATTTTAGGAACAACAACACAGTGATAACAGTGCAGGATCAACCCATTGAGGACAACCTAAAACTGAAGATTTTTCACAGAAAAAAAAAAAGTAGCCGTGCAAGAAGGTGGTCATTGATCTGACCTGAGTCCCTGAACACACCTGTTTGATAGAGCTGCAACAGGAAACACAACTGCATGAAACACACACACGGTGACAAACGGCAGCAAGCCACAACTCTTCAGAACCATATGAAATGTGACTGCCATCCATGAGGAGGAGGACGGGGTCCCAGTAAATAAGAGAGCAAATGCAGCATGGTTAAACTTTAATTATATTTGGATCTCTCAAAACAGATGCTCGCAGACAGATTTCTGTTTCCTCCACTAATGACTGTCATACGCAATCATGTCACTGATTTCAGAGGGCTGCAGGGTTTATCTGCTTGCAGGCAAAAGTGACAAGACAGAGCTAAAGAATATTTGCAAAACCCAACACCCTGCTTACTCCAAAAGGGATATTCAGATACTGCAGTGGAGATGGGAGAACCAGACTGTGAGATGCAGTGGCAGTAACCGTAACAKGAAGAGGAGGAATCAGGCTGTTGTGGTGCCTGTTTTAGTCTCTGTGTGTAAAAGTGAAGGCCCTTCTGACTGTGGCTAGGGAAGTCATAGCATGGTCCTCCTCTGGGCTACCTGGTCTGATTTTCTGGAAYAAAACAAACTGCTGGAAGGCTCATAGGTGGTAGCAATATGATCAGAGAGATACAGGTAGACTAGAGGCACCAGAGGATGAGGTACATGACCAACACATACAGGAAAGAGGATCTTTTGGGGAATGGTACCTTATGCACTTCACTTTGGGTCGGCATAAGTCCTTATGGATGCTCATTAAGACACACGACTAGAGCACATAAAATTTTACACTCAGCCTTGGTTAGCTTCAAACTTTCCAGARCAAGATCTAGAAAAAATGAAATGGGAAATGAACATTCACTGCCCAGGCCACAGCCGTGTTTCTCAARCTCAGATCTTCCCAGATTTCAGATGAGAAATGAGGTTTCAGTGTAGAAGAATAGAAGACCTTGAGGTAAACAACCTCTTAGTCATGAATCTTGTTTCATTCACTTTTATCAAGAGCAGCTTCTTTTTCTTATAGCTTAAACAGGGAAGGAGGAAGAAACAAAGAGCACTTCTGAGGGTGGACAGAGCCTTGGTGTGAAAGGAGGGAATAACACCCCAAACTTCCACCACATTTAAGGCTCGCTGATGTTAAACCCACTCTTCAAATGCCAAGATATGCCAAGCTGCACATTGCAGTTCACTCGCAGGGAACCTTTCCCTTCCAACCAGGCAAGGAATTACTCCYAGTACTGATACAACAAAACCAGTACCATGGTGGAAGCAGAGCCTGGATTTCACTTGCTYCAAAGAAGAAGCATTAACAATTCCTTCTCCTCTTTGCTGATTCAGGGGAGCAAAAGAGAAAAAAAGAAAAAAAAAGAAAGAAAATTTTTTAGAAAGCACTTAAGTGCATGACTCGCTAGTAARGAAATATCACCGTCTCATGTCTGCCTTCAGAATGAACTGGCATCTTTCAAAGAAAAGTACAGTACATCTTGTGCCAAGAAAATCTTTATTACTTGGAACCAAACCTCAGCTGCCAACTGATCTTGGCCTAAGGAAGGCTCCAAATGAGATGGATTCTGAGCACGCATCAGCTCCCATGCAAACAGCACTGAAGTCATCCAGTCGTCTCCCCACAAGAAGAGATGCATTCCAAACCTCATTACTTACACARTGAAGTAGGAGAAAAGGGAAAGGTGGAACTAATTTTCTATACTGATCTTAACCCTGCCCACTGATTAATATGTTAAGTTCCTTTTTGCCTTAGCTTGTCTGCTTGGTTTATAAACTCTTCAGGACTTTCTATGTTTGCTACAAAAGGAAGTGAAGAATCTCAGAAAATGCCCAGGACTGGAGATTACTAGTTACAATTTATGATACTGTACTGCTTCTATTTAGTGATTCCTGTTGCTAGTTTGTGTTTTGCCAATCTTAATGAAGTAGTGGATTCACAACATTGAACAAATGCTAAATCTAACAAGCTGGTCTACTACTTCTGTCAGAAAAAATGACTGCCATAGAYGCTCCTGCCATGTCAGCTAAAGGCWGCTGTTGAGCACTCTTCAGCAGGAGGCTAAATACAAGGGCACATTCATTTTTATCTTCAGAAAACAYCATGGAAGTGCTACAGCAGGAGAGAGGTTCTCCTAACACAAAGTAAGTGTCTCATGTCACTTMTTTGTAGCGCTGGCTTCTCCTGGGGTTAAACTGTAAGAACATAAAGAAAATGTTCACCCTCCAGAACACTTGTACCAGAACARAGAGTGCTGTGATGAAGCTATGGGGACCAGAAGGCAGAACTAACATCAGCCAGGTAGTCAGGGTGGCTGCCTTTTCACCAAGTACTACTCTCCTCTTACCCCTCTAGTGCCGCTACTTGATACCTACTCTGCTGYTTTTGACCCATTTCACTTACTGCAACTGTGAGTGATTTTGGTCAAAGGTTGCTGGCACTCAGGGGCTGGAAAGGGCCCAGCCATCCCTGCTGGTGTCTATTTATGACAGTAGGAAAGGCACTTCAAGAGGATGGCATCTGGCAACGGTATTTGGGTTTGCAGAGGCAGAGCCAGATGACCCCAGACTGTCTTGTGTTGACAGACTTAAAGTATTATCTCATACATATTATTGTTATCTTAGGCCTTCATTACAGCCCATAATTTAGATGCTGACTTTTCTTTTTCCCTTGCAGAAATTGAAATGAGCTATATTAGGTATAAAAGGTTTTACATCGGTGGACTTAATTATGTTGACAGACTGTTTTCTCAAAAAGTTAATCTTAATAATCTTAATCTTTTGTCAATTAAGAGGTATGACATATATATATACATATATACACGGAAAGTATACATTTAAGAAAATTTCTTCCAGGTGACACTGTTCACATTTGTTGAATGACATGCTCTGTCAAGTGGAGGGAGGGGTTAGGAAGAGAAAGAAGCTAGGGGCAAGATTAAATATGTTTTTAATAGAAAAAAAAGGCTGATTTATATCATTATTTCAGATGACTTAAACCCATTTCTTTTTATAATAATTTTATTGAAAATGGAAAGAAATGGACCAAAACTAACCCGCCCAGACCACGCTCTGTGTACCTGACAGCTGGCCCTGAGGTGCTGGCTGCATTTAAAAGCCACAATCATCTCCTCCCAGCCATCCTCATTCACATCCACACTTGAGCTTTTATTATCCCCTCTAAAGAGGGGGAATAAGCACACACGTAATTCCTATTTCTCCATGACTGATACACTTATTGAAAATGTGCCAGATACCCTCAGCTTCCATTTAACCAACTACAGTCTCACTGCAACAAGCCAAGGGGCACGTCTGAGGTCCAACAATTAATTTGAATTTGCTGCTCAGAGGGCTTAACTTAAAAGATGGAGTGAGGATGACCTGAAAAGCTAAGCACAAATACCATCCGACYGGAAAAGGGTCAGGATAGGAATGAAAACCTTGACACATGTATAAAAACAACAGCACTTTCAGCAACAGGCTGAAAAATACAAATGAAGACCAATAACCTGAAATGGACTATGCACATAGACTCTTTGTAATGGACTGATGCTTAAAATAGAATCTAAACATACATTTTTAAAATCCATATCCGAAAACAGATGCATAAGCAAGAGGCATGAGATTGGTAACTGAGGGAAAAAAACCCAAAAAAACAAAAAAACCACCAACAGAAGGGTGATTCCAGCAGACAGTTCAAGGCTGATGAACAACTGAGAAGCTGCTCTTTCCACTCATGGGGCTAAGTCACAGAGCTGTGCTGGTTGCCAGTTAATCAAACAAAAAAGCAGTTGAATTCATGCTGCTTAGGAAGTTTTTGCAAAGAAATAGATCCATAAAAAAATTGCTCTTTTCCATCAGCTTCTGTCGCTGATGTGAGAGCTCCTTAACCTGTTGCTGAGGAGGTGAGAACATTAGAACTGAAGGACTAACAGAACTCACTAGCACTGTCAGAGATGTTCTCTGGTTATCCCGTATAGTTATTTAATCTGTGTTCTTTCTCATCTGTTATTTATGTGTCAGACTTTACTGCAAATTGAAAGATGTTGAAGTTGGACCACACAAAGCAAGATATACACAACAGGCAATAGGCTCCTAAGCCACCCAGTTCATTGCCCAGTAGTAAATGGTCCACCCTTTACTACTGGAGATGTAGCAGCAGGGCTATGAACAGCCAGTGACTGTGGAACTGTTCATGGTTTGGGAGGATCACAATTCAGACATACATGGACGCACACATACGGATATACTTATATCATTTTCTTTGCATCCATGAAAAAGAAAATCCCTTGAAGATTGTATTCAATACATTGAATATTTCAATGCTTGTGATTTGAGAATGTTTCACTTTGTTCCTGACTCTAGAAACTAATGGTCTTAGTTAACTGTAAGGAAGGAACTTACAGTTCCTTACAGAAACTATGAGAATAAATAGTGACGAGTAAAGTGAGAAACAGAAACATGAAAAACAGATGACCAAAACGTAATTAAAAAGCCGAACATTTCCAGATTTGGGGAAGGATAAAGCCGGCACAGAGATAAAGCAACAGTTAGATGGACAGCACGATCCAGCCAGATTTGGAGATATGTGGGAGAAGGCATCTCTGCATCTAAAAAGTGGATAATGGAGGAGGTCATCGTAGGCCAACTGGAATTAGGAGCTGACATTTTTGACAGGAAATACAAAATGATGGATGGGAGGGCTGGCACAAAGCCTTACTTATGAAAAAAAAGGCTCTTAAGTTGAAAGCAGGAAATTAATTGCGACAGACAAGGACAAGACCAAAGATTAAGAAAAAAATATATCTTTTTCTCTTTGGTTGATCATTGCAGTTTTCCAAGTCTTCATAACACTCCTGGTTTGCTCTGCACCCAGCGGAGTGCTGATCTTGTTACTTCCTCAGCTTGTATCTTTTCCCGCCCCCACTGTTCTGTATAATGCTAACTTGCCYTTCATTAATGTATTCTATAGGTGCTGAACACCCTGTAAGCACTCCATTCATGCTGCTTATTCTGTAGCAAAAGGGTTGAAGCTCAAAATGCAGGAACTGCTCTCAACMAAAGACACGTGACATCAGCGCTAAAAGACAGCAATAGCAAGTAGACCTGGTTCTGCTCACAATTCCTGCATTATTTTCCAACCCTGCTATAGATCTCAGCTTGACAACAATTTTAACTTCTTTTCTGCATTCTTTTCTGTTGACATACGTACTTAGCCCAGGCAAGGCTAGTGTTTATTCCCACTGCTGYTTTAAGGCTGACTTGAGTGCAGAGTGCTCAACACATGCACAACAACATGCACCTGAAAAGTCTCTCAAACAACGTGACGGAGCAGGGTATCAGAAACTCCTTCAGATGGGCTGCCCTGCTGCTCCTAGATCCAGCACCTCCCTTGGCTCTTTGGGTTGAGCACAGCTGTGCTGGGAACAGCAACACATAGAGAGCAGAGCAGCAGTTCAACCCTCCATCCACCTCTCCATGCCCACATGCTCCTCTGTGTTCAAGGACCACTGACCTGCCTGGGAACACACCAATGAGATGCCTTCYGCTCCTACACACTGCCAAAAGTTTAGGGCTAACCCTGCTCTTAAGTGGCAATAAGATTAGGTGATATCCTGTTGCCTCTGGGCTTCCCCAGGCAGCAAGGAAAACATGCCCAGACTCATCACGTAGACCTGATGTCCACCAGGGTGTGAATGCACATACGCTCTATACACCCTTACCACCGCTCTGCCTCCTCTGCTGCCTTCACAGCAGTGGTTCCCATGATCCTCTTTGGGACTTGGTCACATTTTCCAACAACAGATTTAGAGACTATTTAGTAGTCTCTGTGAAGAATTTTTTTTTTTTTTTTTTTAAAAAAGAAAATTCAACTCTCATCGGACAGCCCCTACTAYGTAAAATCTGTGCTAGGTCTGGGCAGTATAGCCTACAGCTGGCTTTGGACCTACAGAAATAAACGCAGCACAGATCCAAYATGAAATAATTGCTTCCACAGGGGAAAAAAAAAGTGCCACATTTGAAAGACGAATGGAAGTTGTGCTTCTTGAAGTGCTGATCCTGGACTCATAAAAGCATCTTCTACTTTATGATTATTTAGCAAAAGGAGAGGAAAAGCGTTGCAGAAGGGAATCATGCAGACTGCTGCACTTTGAAAGCTACAATTTGGCGCTTCTAGGGAAATGCAGAAATTCCTTAAAGATGTATCAGCGAAGCCACCTCTGGAACACCATCCAAGATCCCGCATAGGACAGTATTTTAAAGTTACTGAATAAATACCTCTTTTAGTAGGCCTAAGAGARGAGCACCAAGCTTATTTGACACAGGTTGATGATGTGGGCAGGAGCGCAGCAGTATCATCATGTGGAGGGTACACAGTGGCAGCATCAAGCACTGCCACTTGCTGCTGTCCCTCAGATTGTAGGAGCAAGACTGCACTAGCAGGGCAGAGAAAGGTGGCAGGAGGAGGAATCAGGTTTCCCCAAATGAGAGGAAACGAAGCACAGGTTGCCTCACTGCAGCATCCCTGTAAATACTGCCCATGTCCTAGTACCCATTGGGGCCGAGCTTACTGGTACACAGAGCCACACTCTACCCCAGTGCCTCAGCCGCAGACTATCCACTGCTGGGGTCCCAAAGGACCCTAAATCCATTTCAAGAACACTGCAGAACACAGCAACACAGGGGCGGTGTTTGACTGCCAACAGCTAACCTGGCAACTTGGCCGCCCTCCTTTCACTGTTCAGTCCCGAGATATCTCTGCTTTGCACCTTTCCCATCTTTTTAACCAAAACCAGCAGTGGTGCCACTGTACAGGAACACATGTGCAGGGGTTCACAGTGCAATTTGCTCTGCTCTCCGCAGCCTGAGGGACAACCCCTTTCATCCCCAAGCCGTGCTCTGGGCACACAACGCCTGTAGTGTGCAGTGTCCTGCACCCAGAGGGGCAGGGAAGCATGTGTGGCATCCACATCCACGAACGCTGGTACTCTCCGAGGGGTACCAGAGGCTCCCTCCCACTCTGTGTATCTGCGCTCATCTCACTTCAGCCCTGGAAAACAAAGCACGAGTTTCAATCCTGCCAATTTTGTTAATCTGGTGCTTGATTTAGAGAATGCTGCACTGTCGACTGTTGCTTGACTTTAATAAATATTTAGCAACTATACAAGCCACTACAGGCAGTCTTGCGCCCACTTTCCAGGACAAGCTGGAAAATATGAGCTCAGGCATTTGCTGCTTGGCTATCAAAGTGTTAATTATTTAAAATGTTTTATCTCAATATTTTCAAACAAAGCACAAAAGCGGTCTCTAATTATTTTTTCTTTAAACATTCACTCAGCCTTTTTAGTGCAAATACCATTTGCCAATGTGTGAGGCAGTTACTCATGTAGGTAGAGCTGGTAATTAAACCTGGGAAGAGGATGACAGCAGTGAACAAGTATCATCAGTGTAAGTTGCATTTGGAAAGCCAAATCCCACCGTTGCACAACTCCACCCAGAGATGAAACACCTATCTCCACCAGGTAGCACACGGCCTTTATATTGGGTCTTTATTAATTACTAGAACCTCATCAGATCAAACCCAATATTGCAGTCTGCACAGAAGGTGCTGAGAGAGTGGTGCTACCTTCAGTTGTGCTTTCATTTTCTTATTTCTTAAATGACTCATTTTAAAAAATAGAGAGCTGATGCTGCAAGCGCATGGATCCGGAATGCATTTACTCCCACGCCAGCAAAGGTGGAAGCTGCAAATAGGTGGGACAGCTGGAGCATCTCGCTGTTGCYGCCGTTCTGTTACTATCAAGAGGATGGTGACAAGGACATGGCGATGGGGAGCACGGCGTGGTCCTCAGGYAAACAGCTCCACCAGAGCTCATCCCACACCAAGGCCTTGGTCACAACCTGCTGTCGGAGTTGTTGTTTGTTTTGGGGGAAGAGCGTGCCCTGCTCTGCCAGCCCTTTGCTGAAGCGGTGCAGGATCTGACGCCAAAACCGCATAAGGTCACCTGCTAGATTCACTTTGAAATGAACAGCGCCATATTTAAAAAGAAACAAAATAAAAATAAAAATCAGAGTCAGATAGCCATGAATCACATGCTGAAAGGTCATGCTGCAAGATTACAGCTTCGGTTTTGTCAAAATGCAGAACTATAGGGATGCGCAGAGATCAACTCCATCATATGGGCCTTAGCAAGGATACAGGAAAGGAGAAGTCTCTGGATTGCCTCTAGCGGATCACAGAAGTCAGGACAAATGGGAATTGGTTCTCACTGTGATCTTATTTCCTCCTTGGCAGCATAGGCAAGTCATACCTCCCTCTCAGTAACATCCGTTATTTGCACATGAAACTTTATCCCCTTGTAAAATGGTTTGAGGTTAAAGTGACCGCGCAGATCGGACTTTCAGCTGGTGGGTGGCAAGCAGCAGCAGTAGAGTCATAGAGTCACTGTGGTTAGAAAAGACCTTCAAGATCACCAAGTCCGACCGTAAACAACACACTGCACATAGACAGCAACCCTCAGAGCTGCGGTAGCCGCTCCTGGCTCTCCCTGTGCAAGGYGGCTGCCTCCTCCAAGAGCACATGCTCAGCCTGGCGCAAGCCGGTGCCACCGCAGCCTGCGGCCCTGCTCCTGCTCCGAGCTCCAAGGGGCTCGGTCTGCCCCTTGGCCAGCCACACTGCTGTCCTGCTGCAGGGCATCCCGGCTCCCCACACAGCCCTCCCGCCTCCGCCCCCATCSCGGACGGCTTTGTAGGGCATTCTCACCCTTCCCAGCTTGCCGGCTTTAATTTCGGAAGAAGCTCTCCCAAATCCTTTCCTTCTCCAAAACCCCCAAACAGGACTTTTGGTAATCTAAGGTGCCATTTATCTAAGCCAACACTCAAAAATAACAAATTAGCCCTGAGAAGCTGGCCAGCCTTATCTAAATCAGTTCAAGCACACTGCGTACTCATGAGAGAATTTGTTCTGTCTCACCAAAGGGGTGAGACATGCACCATAAAACCTACCAATGCTAAAAACTATCGCCATCTGAGTAAAGAAAGGTAGCTGTAAAAGTTTAGAGCGCAGTTGTAGGAGAAGTCAGGAGGCACATTCCTCTTCTCACACTTCACAACGTTACAGGAGAAATGAGCTGCAAAGCTGCCTTGGAGAGCAAGGGAGAGAGCACAACAATTCAATTCCTTTTGATTCTGTTCCACGTCAGAGAGAAATGCCAGAAAACACACCAGGGGAATAAAACATCTGCCACCTTGACAATGAATCAGTTCAGGATTTCACTGCTTTACCCATCTGCACAATTTCACAGCATGCCCAATCACATGGTTCAGAGACCAAGACAGAATGAACCATTTTACAGCTGCCTGAATCCTGTTACAGAACAACACCTATTTGCCATGCCTTAACATTATTAACCATTTATTTAGTAAAGTCTTCCCCAAAATCGAGGGGGAAAAATATCACAGAACAGAAAAGAGAGGAACTCTCTTTTGGGAACTCATTTTAACATTTTCTTTCCCCAAGCGACTCCAGAGTTCATCATCTAGGGAAGAAAATTCAGAATATCTCAGATGGGTGTTTTACATTTTACTGTCTCAGTTATACAGTAATCAAAGGACAAAGCAGAAAGGATGGGATGATGCTTCTCTTCTCAGGGTTTTAGATTCTTTATTCCCTATTCACTAGTTTTTTCAACCTGCAACCAAGTAAAAGCTCTGGGCAGACATGCAACACACTAACACACTTCTGTCTTTGGCAAGACCATAGAGAAGGTTCCTGTTGTGTTGCTTATGCTTTCAGTGAATGTAGCACTTCGGTTTGCTGCTCTGTTCCCCTTTCATCTTTGATAAGCACATTATACACATACTACTTYTACCTAGTCATTTATTCACATGATCCACCTAAACATCAAAAAGAACTGGTATGGAAACAGAGAAAAACAGAGGCATGAGATTYGCCTGCATAACACACAGAACAAAAATGTTGCTAGAACAAGAGATTTTGCACTTTAGAGTTTAATTCCTCTACTTTTATAGTGAATTCCCCTTGCCCAAATTTCATCTTCTTCATTTGCAGTTCTGTAAACAACAATGTATTTTTTCAGACCCTTCAATGGGTGAAACCAAGACCTGAAGTTGGATACACAAAATCCTGTACAAATATTTGCTCCCTCTCAGAACAAAGATCTTAATTAAGGCACACGGACAGGTTTCTGCACAGGACGTATTTTTACTCTTTGAATCAAAGCTTTCAGATCTAAGCTCAAATCTTTCCAGGATTTGGATCTGAGCAAGTGCAACTAGAGCACCTACAATAATTTACAAAAGGTGAACAGAGGATATGAGAGGTGTAGAAAGCAGATACTAAAAAACATAGCAGGCCTGACTTAGGAAATTTTTATATACATGTATATGTGAAGAAGCGAGAGAAAATCCCTGAGCAGAGTTCAGGAAAACCTTATATGGTGCTGAGAAAGCGCGGGAGGAAAGGAACCACCCAATTTTGTRTGGAGGTCACTTGTATAGAAAGGTATTCTGATACTCTAAGAAGCCTTGCCAATTATTCAAATATACCAAGGCACTTAATTATACACTTTATTTAAAGAGCAGTTCGGAGGATTACTCACACACTTAAAGGTAAGCACATGTTTAAGTGGGGGCTGASAGAACTGAAGCATAATCAGCAGCTCCAAGACTTCAGGTTCAGCTGCTCTTTCAGAAACCCCTCACAACTTTATATTTTGCTTAGTGTGTTTGTTTCCACATCTGTTCTGCAATTACTTTGCTCTCCAAAGCAACCTCTTTGCGCACCTCAACACCTTCACGCATCAGCTGAAGTGACACCACCGTCCTTCCCGCTTCCAGGGCCCGGGCATGCAGCGACTCCGCGGAGCTGGTAGCTTTTCCCGGTCCCAGAACACAAACCCCAAGGCTCAGCACATCTCTGCAAGCTTTGCAGAYGCTCATCCAATTGATTTGGCAGAGAGAGCAAGCCGTGGTGCAATAGAAGCAGAGTTTCATTTTAAGCATACACTGCTCCTTCCCGGAGCATTCTTCCTTTCCTAAGGTCTGAAAGGCTTCTTAGGAGAAAGCARAATGTTGACAACTGGTTGAGGGTGTCCCCCGCAACTGTCACAATTTCAATATAGGAGATAATCTCTTTGCAAAAGCAAAAGAATTGGCCCTATATCCAGCTATCCTCCCAGTGTTGACCATGCAGAGGCTTTGAGCTTTTCTGTATGTTAACGGTTTCTAATTAGCTGCTTCCTGGCAGGTTTTAGTCCTCTCAGCTGCTGCGAGCGCAGGATGCAGCTCTCCGAACAGGAAGGTTTCAGATTCAGGCTAGGAATACACATAATTCTGAACAGCCAGTGCTATGAGACAGTCCTAGAAAGCCTAAGGAAGGGTGGGCAGTGACTACCGCTAACAGCAACAGCTCTGGCTGCCACCTGCCCACAGCACTATAATATTTGCAGGGAGAAATCTCGTACTGTGTTGCCTCTGCTGCCTCCAAAGCTGCGGAGCATATATTCAAAAACATTCAGCGTTMCCGAGCTGAAACGGCTTTTCCTTCTATTTAATGCTCAATGTACACACAAGAATTGTTGGCTGCAATGCTGGAGGGATGGACAGGAGCCCCGCTGGGACACTCAGTGTTTTCCAAACAGAAGGCAAGCCCTTCTCGSTCCTCATTCTGGCCCTTTTTGCACATGAGCACCAACCACTTCATACACAGAGTCAAGCTCATGCTTGCCAAAGGCTTCCCCTGCATTCAGAATGCTGCCACTCCACTGGAATCAATGGAGAAATTCCCAGCTTACTCACAGGCACAGGAAGTAGACTAAGGCACTGATGGGTGACATGACTGCCTTCAATTTACAACCAGCTTTCCAGGACCTTCCATTGACACAGAAGGGTGCATCTGCTGGACAACAAGTGCTCAAAACACCAGGCAGCTATCACTATTTCAAAAGAAGCCTTCAAAAGTCATAGCCCCTGCGAACAGCGAAAAGAGTTAACAACAAYCTTGCCTGAGATACTGCACTCATCAAGCCAAGGAGACTACTGAAACAAAAGAGAGGACTGAGAGAAATTGCTGGCTTAGGGAGACAACGCAATTCATGACAGAAAATACCTCCAAGGAAAGCAAGTCCCAGCAGAYAGGCACAGCAAGCTAACAGAGCTGGTCACTGCTGAATTTACTTGGGCTGCTGTTCTAATTTCCTTCTTTCCACATCACTGCACTCCCTTGGAAGCTCTAATGTTTTCTTTGARCAATAATCCAATTTGATCGTGTACCAATGGTCACCAAAGCATCATGCTGCTGTACTGAATCTCATGCAACTCTGACTCATTTGGAGTTTTGGGGGCCTTTGCTTTCTGCCCGATATGAGAACAAGATTAGGAACAGTTAAATGGTTACACTGACTTAACCTAATGGCTGGAGGCAATCCTATTTCCAACAAAGCTTAAAACAGAACCTTCTCCTTCCTTCCCCATGCTTGCAGTTCATCAACAAGTTGGGAAATCTAGTTCCATTAGCCCAAAATAATAATAATAAGCTACATCCAGGCTAGATTTTCTAGCCTTTGGCTTCTGAGGATCCAGTACCACCAGCCTACCCAGATAACTCAGCTCCYATCAAGCCTACAATGAGCATCAGGGCTCAGAGGACACCACAGCTGGGTTCTCACTGCTAACCTAAGCCAGGCACCTGAACTCTTCTCATGAGCTGCAGCAGCTCCTGTAAGAAATGTGTCCTGTTGCTAACGAGTGGAAACACAGCCATCCTCAAGTACATAGTCCCGGCTTGCTCTCATTGGTAGCATGATCCAAACAATTTCCTCTTGCTCTTGTAGGAGCRCTTCCTAGGAATTGCAAAGCATCCTCACCCCATCTGTGCAAGGCTTTGAGACATTTAATGTTAAGCTAATAGACAGGCCCGCTGATGTCACTGGAACCATACACATGTACTCCGAGTGCAACAAATCCTTAAGTGTTTTGCTGCTTTTAGCATCTTTGACAGCAATTACAAGCATAATCCTCAAAGAGCAGCTGCTTCCAAAGCGCAGTATACACATATCACAAAACTAGTAAGCCCAAATCTCTGTAAAATGTTCCAAAGCTTTCTTGGCATGGATATTTCTGCTATATAAGACTTGGAAGTGCAGTTTGCAATGTTAGTGCAGTGACAGAAAAGGTGCAAGGATTSCTCAAATTTTAGCCTCCCCCAAAAATCTAATTCAGCTGCACCAAACAACTGGACAGTTTATGTCTCCCAGCCTTAGATTACAATCAAGGCAGCTTTTGGCAATCATATTTTAAAAAAAAGGAAATCACTACATGACTACATGTGTCTGAACTTGCACACACAGTAATTAAGCTTCCAAATATCCATCATATTCAGAAAAGTCATACATAGACTCACGAAGTACTAACACAACCAAAAAGTTCCTTTCCCTCTGGAAGTAGGCAGTGAATTGYRGCWTCCAGGCACAYACACRCRTGCACAAACATGCACACAAGCTCATATTGAGCAAAGAGCCCGGATTTTGCCTGAAGCTGATAGAAATAACCTGCCAAGACCAGAAACAGGTTTCTAAACCTTTTGTTTTGAATAAATTCGGAATATCCGGCTGCAGAAATAGCAGAGCCAATAAAGGCTCTGAATCCCTCTTGACACCTGCAGTAGAAAATATATTGAGCAAGAAGYGGGAAGACAAAAAACAAAATGACCCTGTGCTCTAGTTCCCCATAGGCAGATATTACAGACTTGAGCAGATTCTAACTGTGCCKCCTTTTGTATCCTGAAACCTCATTAGAAAGGAATTAACGGATATAACAGATATATAACTCTATTCAGGCACCCTAAGATGCCAAATATTAAATTATTTAATATGCCTTCAGAAAATAAAAATATCAACCCAAATTTTCAATGCTACAATAGAAATTAAAGATTGAAAAAAAAAATATGGCTGGAGGATGAGTCATTGAAGCCAAGCATGAAGAATMCAAGATTCCAACTTACTACATTTCAAATCCTCAGAAACTGTTTATGAAGACCTCTTGAACATGGAGAATCAAAAGATAAATGAGGATGTGAATTATATATGACTTTAGGCCAAAAATAARTGGCCTAATGAGATGACCATGTTCCCAAGGCTTTCCCCTGTCCTRTATGTAAAGGGAGGAAAGATCATTCGCATGGCTCAAAGTAATATTTTGACTGCCCCACCATAAACAACTCCATTTTTTCACTTGCAGTGTGGGACAAGAATTACACTAATTGATTTAAAGGAAGTTAAACTATCAATATAAGTTGCAAATAACACATAACTCGCACTGTGACCGCAGGTGCTGCTCTGCTCATATTGCTCTGTACCACGCCAAAGACCATGACATCATTTCTTCCTCTGTAGCCTCCTGGGTTTTTACACTACGTGCTTCTATTTTGCAATTTCAATATGTGATTCAACACAACATTGTCAGCCCTGATGTCATTTGCATTGTTACAGCTTTACGATGCAGAAATGCATTAGCTGGTTCTTAAACAGATATTAATTTTAGTGTGACAGAAGCCAAGAGAGGGACAACTTACCCATCCGACAGCAAACCCCAGACCCCTGCTTTGCCACTGAATATTTCAACAGATGAAGCAACATGCAGCCAGACCTGAACAGCACTGAAAGCTCTCAGCTTGGACCCCGTGCTCCRAACCATCCCCAAAACAGCTTTTATGCTGGAAACTGAAGTCTCTACCTATAATAAGAGGCTATTTCTGAGGTTGCCTAGACTACAAAAGTACCCTGAAATGACTGAGCAGCACACAGACACGAGCCACACAAGCAGCTGTGCAGTGCAGCACGTCTCCGTGTAGTTTTGAGGAATACATGGTTACTTTAATGAAGATACGTTTTTTAAAGCAGAGAATCCTAATAGGCTGTGACTGCATATGAGTCATCCTTATTAGCACAAGTGACCTTAATGAAATCAATTGGAGCACCTGCGGAACGGAGGGCACCTAAGCCTGCACAACTGGCTACTAATGAACAAACACAGAGATGTAAAAAGGCTTGTTTTAACAAGCCATTTATTTGCCACAATTAAAGGCTGTTCTTTGTGACATACCTAATAAACGTACCACAGCTGGGATGTTCAGATGTGCTTGCTTCAGCAAGGCACCCACTGCCTAATTTAACATTGCTGCTCTGACAACCTCCTGTTCCACAACACCAATTATTTATCAGGAAAGTGTTATCCTTTCTCTGGCATCAACTACATCATTCAGAGGGGCATTTCATTATCTTCCTGCTGGCACAAGAAATGGTTTCAGGGCCTCCAAGGCATAAACTGTCTCACAGACATCTTAGAGGAGCAGGGAGGTGCTGACAACTCATACTGTTTACTCATAAAGCTTTGCTTAGCCAGTGCTTCTGGAAAGGAGGTTCCTTGCATTCAGATTGCTAGAAGAGCTGCACACACAACTGCAATCAGTTGGATTTGCAAGCTGGTGTCAAGAGAATGTTTTCAACAATTAGTCCAAAACATCAATTAAGAGACCCTGCCTGTTGCATTAGCTGCTACTGCACTTTCACCTGGGCAGGAAAACACACTGCACCTTAGAGGAAGYCAGATGTGGAGCTTTTGCAACACCCTACAATAGCATGGAGACTGACAGCATTAACCTAGTGTATTCAAACATCATCTACGGTGTCACAGATTGTTTAACAAAGATGACTTGCATCCAGGATGCAAAGCTGCAGTAAGAATGATCCCAAAGGCAACTCRGAGGAACACAAATAGCCTATGCAACCCCACAGAAATTAAACTCAGCTGA
This sequence comes from Eudromia elegans, assembly GCA_003342815.1. Classification (NCBI taxonomy): domain Eukaryota; kingdom Metazoa; phylum Chordata; class Aves; order Tinamiformes; family Tinamidae; genus Eudromia; species Eudromia elegans. Next base: position 5,513,869 of record PTEX01000006.1, read on the forward strand.
GATTTAAACACTGCTTTTACACCATTAAGCACCTCTGGGCCACTGATTTTAGCATAAAGTATCCCTGTATCTGCATCCATGAGGTAAAGCACAAACGCTACTGCACGTCCTGGGGAGGTTCATCTCAGAGATCATGAGAAGGGAGTGAGAGTCAATAGTTCTGTTCTGTTCTCACACACCTCTTGTAAAAGGTCACCTTAGGGGACCACAACACCGAACATGCCACAGAGTTGATTGAGAAAAAGCCCAGATAGATACAATAGGGAAAAGAAAGTAGACGTAATTCAAAAGAGAAATTAGAGAAGCAAGTCTGTTTGCATGAAATGCCACAAGGTTGGTGGAAATGGCTGCTTGATGTGGAAAGAAAGGTGGAGGGCCCTGTGACAGGGGTCAGCAGAGGTAAGCTCAGCATCCGCCTGAGGCTGACAGTAACCAAAGTATTGGATTAACTTCATTCAGGAGAAGCAGAACCTCTGCAGTTGCTAAAAGGCCAGTTACACCAATACCCCTCAGAGGTCTCCCATTTGCCCCAGAGACGGCTCACAGACTTGGTCAAACCCACATGCCAGCTGAGAGAGCCATGAGAGCATCCACATATGCCTAGAATTTCCCATCTGGGTCCACTTCCTTCCCTAGCAGCTCCTCCTGTGCCCCCAGGAAACCTTTCCCTCCAGGAAAGCACCCCAAGGGCTTTGTGGRGAAGGCAGCTCCAAGGGAACTCCACGAGGTTCCTCCTGGAGGTGAACCAGGCCATGGTGAGGATTGTAGAGCCATAGAGCAGCTTGTCCCTTCCTCCCTCACCCCCATTCTGCCTTCTCAGTGCTTGCAGGGAGAAGAGGGGATGTGTGATGAAGCCCTCCTACCCTCTTCCACCTCAGGGATGGAGAGGAACACCATGCCCATGTTGGTGAGGGAGATCTCRCATCACACGCTGCTCTCCCTGCTGTGCGATCCTAACATAAACACACTTTCCTCCCTTAAAAAGACRTCCCACATGTAAAGACTCCGATTCCAAAGGAATATTGGATGGATGATTCTTTTTCAYGTAACAGGACAAATTAAATAAAATGAATAAACTAACCCCAGAAGATCAGGAATTAACACACATAATTCAATTGAAATTACTGCATTACTAACCTTCAGAAGTATAAGTAAAATCATCCCAACAAAGAACATTTCTGGGAGGTATGCAGCTTTGCTGTCTTTGAGCACACAGAATCGGGGCGGAAGATACTTGGAACACAGGACCCCAAGCATTAGGGAGAGCAAGCAAAGGGAAAGGCTTGTTCCGGTCCCAGCTGTGCCATAGGCCACTTAGCAATTATCATTAAGTGCTCCAGCTGGGCCTCCCCTCCCCTGCTGCAGCAGGGGTAACTAAACCCCCCCACACTTCACCATGCCATGTGGTGAGCACGAGACAGACCCAACGAGCTCACGGATCAGGGTGAAAGCAGCACAGAAGAGTGCCTTGCTGTGTACAAAATTTTCCTTGGATGCCTCAGCTAACAGAGAGGCCCTGAGTTGAAGTGATGCTTTTCTCTCCCCAAAGGGGCTTAAAATTGCTATTATTCTTTAGGAAGCGTCTTATCAGAAGCACCTCCAAACAGGAGATTCTCAGCAGCTCGCTCCTACCTTCAGGAAGGCACAGCCTGAAGCCCGCTAAGAACCGGGCAGGATTTAGGGAGGGAGCAAGAGAAAGTGCCCGTTGCACCAAGGACRCGCAGAACCACACAGGTAGGATGGGGACTGGCTTCCATCAGCCGCCTCCAGCTAAGTGTCCATGCAGCAACGCTGCTGTAGAGCCCGGCTCTGATCCTGTTCATTCCTTGAGCAATGTGAGACATCTTTGGCCAAGTTGGAGCTTGGACTCAAACTGCTTCTCCAAAACAACCCTGTTTATGCACAGATAAWTATGTATATACATGAACACACAAAGTCACCTGGAGAAAATCACGGGATAGATGCTCAGCACGGGTGGCTTTCTCTGGAGCACGGCCCCATCTGCTGCTGAAAAGCCTCATTCCCCTGGACTGGCCAGGGTGGGTTTTGGCTCCGGGGGTCTTGCACCCCACAAGTCCCTTCCCCATACCCTGCGCACCAGCAGTACCGAGTCTCAGACTCGGCCGCGCCGGGCACGGCTTGGCCGCACAGTGGGGCGCGTTTCCGCACGCCAAGGCGGACACAACCCGCCCGCCCGCCCGCGGACACCGGCGCTCGCGTGTCGGGGAAGCGGCAGAAGGAGAAAACCGGCGCTCCTGTTTACCGCCCGCACCGGGAGGGGCGAGCGCCGTCTCCGCGCCGCCGCTAACAGGTGCCGGCCCCGCCGCGCGCCGCCCGCCCCGCGCCCACCTGCGCGGCCATGAAGGAGAGGTCCATGGTGCTGCCGCTGG